>LR750163.1:765313-860847 GCA_902729485.2 Mus minutoides | reverse complement strand
AATAACCCAGCCCTCAGCTGTTGTGACTCCAACCCCTGTAGAATAAAATAAAAAGTGAATCTCTCTCTCTCTCTCTCTCTCTCTCTCTCTCTCTCTCACACACACACACACACACACACACACACACACACTATATTTGCAACAATTCCAATTCTAATGTTTCCTTCTGGAGAAGTTCTTTTTGGCTCTGTAGATTGGATTAGTGCAGTGCTGTGTCTAAATGACAGCTACCTCCAGTCTTGGAGATATGAGTGGGTGTGGTGTTTGATGTTCCTTCTCCTGCTTTCAAAATCGATGGGACTATGTCAAGTAAAATGTTTTATTGTGCTACAATTACAGGTAAGACATGTGGAGGGAACTAATGAGTAAATGCTTGTTAAGCACCTACTATTTAGGCTAATTGTGTATTCAAATGAGATATTCTTCTTTCATCTCTGCTGGTTGTAAGGCAGAAATTATAGAAGTGTTTTGCAGCCACAAACCTGATTTACACGGTGACTCACTGGGTTTATTTTAATGCAAATAGTATATAAGTCTCAAAAAATTTAGGAAAGATATTCAGTCCCTATAGACAAAATTTGTTTTTAACCAAAGGTTGCAGATTACAACTTTCCTATATACATGCTTTTGAAAACTTTATTTCGCAAGTATTTTCTCATGTGGCTTCATAACTGCAGCGCTTCAGGAAATCTTGGATTCAGATAAATCCCAAAGCCAATGACATAAGACTTGGAAGCTTCCTGCTCGCAAGAAGCATCCAACAGCCATCAGCATGTATGTGTAGCAGCTTGGGGTCTTCTAGCCTAGCTTTGTGCCCAGTTCAGGGCAAAAGGTTTGGTGAATAGTTAGTGCCTGAGTTAGGGTTTTATTGCTGTGAAGAAACACCATGACCATGGCAAGTCTTACAAAGGAAAATATTTAATTGGGGCAGGCATACAGTTCAAAGGTTTAGTCCATTATCATCATGGCAGGGAGCTGGCAGCATGCAGGAAGACATGGTACTAGAGAGGCAGCTGAAAGTTCCTTATCGGGATTGGCAGGCAGCATGAAGAGAGAGCAAAACAGAGCCTGGCTTGGCCTTCTGAAACCTCAAAGCCTACTCCAGTTCCTTCAACAAGGCCATATCTACTTGAACAAGGCCACACCTCCCAATAGTTTCACTCCCTATGAGCCTACAGGGACCATTTTCATTCATATCATCAGTTGGCAAATATTAGTTCTTGTTATATTTTTAAAATAATCTAAGCATCTAAAATAGCATCTTTTAATAATTATTTTCCACTGTTTAGTGATGTGTTATTTCAAGTTTATGCCTTTTTGTTAGCTTTTCATATCTATAGATCATTACCTCTGTAGAATCATTTTCTTAAACTAATTCTTACAAATTGTAATTCTCCCTCACAAAATTTCATCTGATTTTGCCATTATAACCTAATTAGAATCTGTTTATAAGCTTCTAGATATACACCCAAATTTATATTTGGTCTGAATGTGTATATAGCATGATGAACTTCCATTGTTTATTTTAATAATAATATCCCTTTCCCTGAAAGCTACTTAACCAAAACCAAATAGCTTTGGCATTAAGATGCTACTGTAATTTGCAAGTCAGACCAGAGACAGAAAACTGCATCTAAGAGTGCAGACCTCTCCTGGGTCTAGAAGTTTGAGACTTGAGTAATATTCCTGGAATATATTTTTATTAATATACTGGGGGCAAGAGAATAGGCTGATTTGCAGAAAATATTAGGATGGGAGTTTGGACCTGACATAATTACTGTTAGCTTGCTAGTTCTGTAGGGTGGAGTTAGTCACCCACCACTGCCTTGATTCTTGGTGTTCTTTAACATTGCAATCCAAACCTATCTAACATGAGCACTGTAGAGTGTTAAGAGGATCTTACAGAGTTTTCGTTGATGCTAAATGTTTCCAGGTCTCAAAAAGCCAAAGTAGCAAGTTTTAAAGTATAGAAATATCTCTCGTGTGTGTGTGTGTGTGTGTGTGTGTGTGTGTGTTTGAGGGTGTGTGGGTGTATGTGTGTGTGTGTGTGTGTGTGTGTGTGTGTGTGTGTGTGTGTGTGTGTGTTGTGTTTGAATGAGGGCATGGTAGGTACATGGTGTGGATGTCAGAGGGCAATTTGTGCTATTAGTCCTCACCTCCCACTTGGTTTGAGACAGATCCTTTTTTTATTGTTTTTCTGCTCCATGTGCCAGGCTAGCTAGCCTACAAACTTCAGGTGATTCTACTGATTCTACCTCCCATCTCCCCATGGGAATGCAAGCATTATAGACATATGTAATACCTGGCCAACATTGAAGTAGTTCTGGAGATTTGAAATCATGTCCCTGTGGTCGTGTAGCAAGCACTTTTTACCCATTGGACTATTATCCTCATCCACTGGGCCATTTCCTCAGTCCAAGGCAGAACCATGAGATTGTAAACAGAAAAGTGACTTTCTAGGGAGAAAAGTGTGAGATAGGAGTGTATAAGGATAACCTAAATTATACTTGTAGGATGGTGATTTTGTGTGGCATTGCAGACTCTCAGCAAGTCCCTGGGGACTAAAGTAAGGGTATATACACTGGCTGCTATATAAAAAAATAATTTGTTGAAAATGTTGTATATTCTTTAAAAAAAAAAAAAACTTGCTATCAACTCTGCTGAAAGTTAATGTGTGACTTCATCTCTTAGTAAGTTTCGTGACATCATTTGTGAACTGTAGTCAACAGCATCTGTCTGTGACATTAAGGGAGATATATATATATATATATATATATATATATATATATATATATATATATATTAATGTAGAATGCTGCTTGAGCTATAGATTGCACTTGGTACACAGTAAGGTTTGCTAATTGTTATGGTGGAAGCTAAAAGAGCAAGACACGCTGGGTAAAATTAGGAATTTGGCAATATTGTGTAAAACATGGGGATTAAATGAGCCAATGCATGTGAAAGTATTTAGCATAGTGCCTGTGTATAGAACATAATCAGTTAAGGTTGGTTGAGTTTGATTCACTCAGGGGAACTAGAATGTTTGGGGAATTGTAAAGGTAGAAAGAGGAAAGTTAATTATGGTTTTCCCTACAGGATCTTCATAGACAGTTTACTGGTCTAACCACATTTTTTCTTTATTTTCATTTATTTAATGGACACATTTTCAATCTTAGCTATGCTTTAAACTTGTCAAGGGTTCCTGTGTGTGTTGTCTTATGTAAAAACCCGTAAAAACTCAACTTTGGCAGTAGAGGCATAAACTGAATGCTGATTCAAAGGATTTTCTTACCCCTGTTATCATCACCACTACCATCATCATCTTCCTCTTCTTCCTCTTCCTCCTCATTATTATTATTTAGTAAATATTGACTGTTGACCAGAACAATAAAAAAAAAATTAAGTATCACATGCCAATCTATTTTCAGTAGAAAACAGAATACTTAACCTCACATGCTTGGAGACTGTCACTCACTATTCTTGCAAACTGACTTCTTTATTTTTGCTCATGATCAGTCTTGCCGGCTTTCCCCAAGTATTAATTTGAGCACGTGGCAACCTCAACCACGTTTTCTTCAATGGATTTGCAAATGAAAACATAGCTTCGATTTGGTTTAATATTCACTTGGGAGAAGGATTTTGTAAAATGATAATTAAATGCTGGGCTGGTGCTGGTATTGTGACATGGTTCATTTTTAAATATTAGGTCTGAACGATTTAGCAAAAAGGCATAAAAGAAAAAAAAAAAAAACATGATAAAGGACAGATGATGAATGCTGTCTGTGATGATGTTAAGTAAAAACAAGTAAACTGTGCCCTGAGTATTTTCCTAGGGAGTCTATTTTAGAGATTTTTCTGAACATTCGGACTGTGTGTGAGATTTTTTTTTTTCCCCTGGTCACATTGGCAGAAGCTGGATTACAACTGAGAATGCAGAGACTAATGGCCTGTTGTGACTAATCCACTAAACCTCTACTCCTGTTTCTCTTAAATTGATTGAATTTAGAGAAGCTGGATACAGACTCACACCAACTATACTGCTGTTAGATCTGCATGATGTAATGAGTTCCAAGAGCTTCAAAGGACATGTAAGTGAGGACCTGGAAACCCTTGTAGAATATCATCACCTTGGTGATACTTCTCTTAGCAATTGTTTACTAAATCTCAAAGTTTTCTTTCATTATCTTAATTTATTTTAAAGAATGCTTTTCACATGCATAAATCTAAAATTAACAGCATTGGGGGTGGAGAGAGAGCTCGGTGGTTAGGAACACTTACCCCTTCTGCAGAAGATCCAAATTAGGCTCCCAACACTCACTTCTGGTGGCTCACACCTACCTGTGACTCCAGCTTTGGGAGACTCTGATGTCCTTGGTCTCTATAGGCACCTGCACTCATGTGGGGCAGAGAAGTGTGTGACAATCCCTCTGCTATATAGGTGTTACAAAAACAATTGAAAGTTCACAGTGTCAAATGGGGAAGGTCTGAAGAACTTCAGTACATGGCCTGTTTCAAACTGTGACACCTGTAATCAAACTTCCAAAAGATACACGAATAAACCCAATACCTGGATAGTCCACTTTCTTCCAAGAAAGGATTGGTTAAATTTTAGATGAACTATTTAAACGTTAAAAAGATTTAACCTCAGAATCATTTTGCGCACACTCTGATGGATTTAGGAAACTCTGAATGAGTTTATGCATACTCTGATGGCTTTAGGAACCTCGGAATCAGTTTGTGCATACTCTGATGGTTTTTACCCCCAGAGCAACTTATCAAGTGTCAGAAAGCCAAAAGGGATATCTTGCCCCCTGCTGACTTAGATTTAGATGCATGCTTTGTTGAGTTGCTCTGGTCCTGTCCCAGCAAACCTTCTGGTGAGAGTTATCTTTCCCAAAGGGATGATTTTCACTCTAGATGCCAGTTTGGCTGGGAGCAGTAGGTTTTCTAAATCTACTATTATGCTGTTAGCCAAAAAAAAAAAAAAAAAAAGAATTAACCCTGGTATTTTGAGTTTGAGACTGAAGGTCAGACTACATTCAGAAATGGGAGAGTCACCTGGAGAATAAGCAATTTTAGAAATAACAGCCTGAGAAATCAAACCTTCTCCCCTGGTGTCAAAGACTGGCTAGACATATAGCCCAGGTCATGAGCCCTCTCTATACATGCACTGAGAATTTTCTCCCAAATATAAGGTTGAATGAGCTTTGCACGACTCTGGGAAATGATTGTGGCTCTTCCTAAACACACAGGGTGTGTGTGTGTGTATGTGTGTGTGTGTGTGTGTGTGTGTGTGTGTGCGTGAAGTAATGGAGCACATGGATTCTGGCAAGGTCTCTCAGTAGCCAGAGCCCCTATACTCTTTGTGTCTGCATTTGTACTTAAGTCCTAAGGCAGAAGAACTTGCAATTCTAAAACAGAGGCAGCCATATGACAGACTAATGAGCAGAGCCAGCCCCCGGCCTGTTTCATAAGACGAAACCATTGACATTTTCATTCCAAAATGGATTTGTAAAAGGAATCAAATGACAAAACTATTTCGTGACATAAAAATTTATAAAACCAGATTTTTGTCAATAAACAATATTTTACAGTAATTTATCATTATTTATTTCTGTATTGTCTCTATGCAAGGGGCCAAGTATTTGTGAAGGAGCCCATGGCTGGAAAAGTCTAAATTATTTGCTCTCAGGCCCTTTGCGGAAGAATATTTGTAAACACATGCTCTAGAGAATATATAACAATTAAACAAAAAAACAGTTGTATAGAAGCATGTTATAGATAAAATACAATGCAGCTGTTTTCTCTTCTGTTTGAGGAGTTTGAAAAAGGAATATGTTCCTTTAGCTACCCTCCTCACTATCGGGATGGAGATCATTCCATCAACAAGAATTCTCTTGTTCTTTTGTCCTTTTTTCTTTTTGTACCCTTGCTCTATGGCAATCAAGATTCTGATCTCTGTCACTATAAACAGCTTTGCAGTGCCCATTTCCTGAGCCTTTCAGAGAGCTAGAGACTGCGGAGGGAGGGTTATATGGAGGTGTGAAAACTGGAAGTTGATTTCCTTCTTCCATTTGATAATTTCTCAATTCACTCCAGCCACTTTGCTGTGATAGTAAAAGCTACCAGATACTGGGCAAAGAGCTCTCTACTGATCTTACTGGATCCTTTAACCCACTGAAGCAATTCTAACTCATGATCCACTTTGACTGGTAAAGAACACACATTCGTTTAAGTGCCCCCCACTCCCACCCCCGAAGTCACAGAGTAATTAGAGGCTAAGTCTGAGTCTGAGTGCTGCAGTTTTGATGAGGTGGTAGTCTCAGGGTAAGTGACCTCCTTCTGAACCCTCAGCTTTCTACTTTGTAAAATAGAAATAATAATAATAATAATAAAAAGCTAGTTCAGGGATGGTAGTGGCTCAATTAGCAAAACACTTGCTTTGCAAGCAAAAGGACCTGACTTTGATTCTCAGAATCCTTATGAAAATGCCAGACATGAGCATGTGCACTGCACTTGCAAATCTAGTGCTGCGGAAGTTGAAACTGACTCCTTGGCCTTGCTGGCCAACTCTCCTACTTAGTAAGCTCCAGGCCAATGAAGGACCCTGTCTGAGAAGGTGGTTGGCATTTCTAAGGAACTACACCCAAGGCTGACTCTGGTCTCCATACACATGTACACACTTGTTCATGTGTCTTTGCCCTGTATACAAATACTCATACACTTAAAATGTAAATAACCACTTCTCTAATGTTGAGAGTAGGTAGATATGCCTAGTTAGATTTGTCAAAAGGCATACGTCTTTTAAAGGTTAAGATTTGAACTCTGATCTATCTGCATCTGTAGTCTTAACTTTGGTCACCACACCACACTTGATCCGATGTTTCTGACAAGTTGACTCTTAAGAGCATCAGCATTTTATAGAAGAGTATAATTCAAAGGGGTTGAATATCTGGTCCAACTTAACAGCTAATATCCACATGTAAGTGAATAGCCCAGTTAGTGCTGCCCATATACATGGGGGATGAGGGCCATCCCCTGGATTTGCCATTTTACCATAAACCACACTCCTAAAGAAAACGGACTCTCCCTCCACTAACAGCCAACTGCTGTCAGTAGCTACTCAACTGTGTACTCCTCCCCTCTTCATGTGGGACTGTCGATTCCCTTGTTCGTGTAGGTCTTATTCAGGGAACTACAATTGTCATGAGTTCAAAGTGCAAGGCGCATGTACCGTCAAGTCCAGAAGACACTGTTTCTCCCAATCTTCCCTGACCTCTGGCTCCTCTAGTCATCTGCCTCTTCTGCACTGTTCCCTGAGGTGCTGGGAGAAGAAGTATGATATTGATGTCCTATGTGTGGCTGAGAATCCCACAGACACTTGTGCTCTGTGATTTTTTTTAACCAATTGTGAATCTTTCTAATTTATCCTAAGGCCAACAGGAAAAATCAGTACACATAGGACAGGTTATTAGAGGGTGAAAGGGAACAAAGTAAAAGTTAAAAATCTTTTTTTGATTGTGTAATGTTGGTTTCTTTGTCAAAAATCGGGTATCCACAGGTGTGTGGATTTACATCTGGGTCTTTTATTTGATTCCATTGATCAACCTGTCTGTTCTTATGCCAATACCATGTAGTTTTTAATACTTTAGCTCAGTAGTCCAGATAAATTGAAATTAGGGATGGAGATTCCTCCAGAAATTCTCATATTGTACAGGACCGTTTTAGCTATCTTGGGTTTTTGGCTTTACCATGTGAAGTTGAGTACTGTTGTTTGAAGGGCTGTAAGAATTGTGTTGTAATTTTAAAGGGAACTGCATGGAATCTATAGATTGCTTTTGGTAAGATGGCCATTTTCACGATCTTAATCCTACTGATCAATGAGTAGGAAACCTTTCCACCTTCTGATACCTTTTCCAATTTCTTCAAGTACTCGAAGGTCTTGTCATGCAGGATTTTTACTTGCTTGGGTAGACTTCACACCGAGATACTTAAAATTACTTGTGGCTATTGTGAAAGGGGTTGTTTCCCTATTTCTTTCTCAGTCTGTTTATTGTTTCTAAGTAGGAATATTACTGATTTTATATTTTTACTTAATCTTGTATCCAACTACTTTGCTGAAGGCATCTATCAGCTTTCAGAGATTCCTGGTAGAATTTCTGGGGTTGCTTATATATGTTACTTTATCATCTGCAAATAGCAGTACTTTGACTTCTTTCTTTCCAATTTGTATCCCGTTGATCATCTTCGGTTGTCTCATTGCTCTAGATAGAATTTATAGATTGGTGCCTACTCAGTTACCATCACAGAGGGTTCTTCCAGCAACTGATGGAAACAGACGCAGAGACCTGCAGCCAACCATTATGCAGAGGGGGAGGAAGGATTGTAGGAGCCAGGTTGGTCAAGGACACTACAAGAAAACCCACACAATCAACTAACCTGCTGTACTGGCTGGTTTTGTGTGTCAACTTGACACAGGCTGGAGTTATCACAGAGAAAGGAGCTTCAGTTGGGGAAATGCCTCCATGAGATCCAGCTGTGAAGCATTTTCTCAAGTAGTGATCACAGGGGAGACGCCCCTTGTGGCTGGTACCATCTGTGAACTGGTAGTCTTAGGTTCTATAAGAAAGCAAGCTGAACAAGCCAGGGGAAGCAATCTAGTAAGTAACATCCCTCCATGGCCTCTGCATCAGCTCCTGCTTCCTGACCTGCTTGAGTTCCAGTCCTGACTTCCTTTGGTGATGAACAGCACAACATGGAAGTGTTTGCTAAATAAACCCTTTCCTCCCCAACTTGCTTCTTGGTCATGATGTTTTGTGCAGGAATAGAAACCCTGACTAAGACACCTGGTTCCAAAGGTACTCGCAGATACTGAACCAACAACTAGGGAGACTGCATGGGACTGATTAGGCCCTCTGTATGTATGTAGCTTGATCCTATGAGACTCCTAACAGTGGGAGCAGGGGCTGTCTCTGATGCTTTTGGCTGATTTGGGGGCCCTTCTCCTCAAACTGGAATGCCTAGACCAGCTTTACTAAAAGTGGAGAGAGGTGCCTAGTTGTAATGCAACTTGATCTGCTGTGTTTGGTTCTTTTCCACTGGAGGCTTGCCCTTTTCTGAAGAGAAACGGGAGTGAATTGGAGCAGGGGGGTGGAGAAGGAAGGTTTGGGGGAAGGGACTAGGAAGAGAGAAGGGAGGAAAAACTGCGGTCAGGATGTAAACATTAATAATACTAATTTAAAAAGAGTTAAAAGTCAAGAAGTCTATACACCATACATAATTTTAAGTTATTGCTACTTATCAAATTACACACACACACACACACACACACACACACACACACACATGTGCACATCAAAGTGCACGTGCACACACTCAAAGGGATTTATCCTGAAAAGGATAGATAAGCTGATGCTGGAAGCAAAATGATTCTAGAAGAAAAGCTCCAACAATTTACACCTAAAGGCACTTGAGAGTGGACACTTTAAAGCTGAAGGTGCATGGTAGCAGTAGCCAAAAGAGTGATTTTAAATAATTTCATCATATTAATCCCAAGCATGGAAAATTGCTATCTTCATTTTACAGGTGAAGGAATTACAGGCTTAGGAAACATGGTCACTTTCACATGGATATGTACAAAGCTATTTTTTGGGTCTCAGGGCATCTAACTCATTTTTCCACCCTGCCTAACTGCCTGTCATACGGGCTATGAAGGAAAAAGACTGGTGTGTGTAAAAAACAGTCTCCATTTAGAGGGTGAACTTAGAGTTTTCATATGTAAAACAAGCTATAGAAATACAGAGCATTGCATTGCTTTTGGTGAACTTGGAGGAGGATATGCTTTGATTTGGACATGCTTAACAATGTGTCTGGACAATGACTGTCATTTCACAGTGAAACCAGGAGCCTCTCCACAGTTACTTGTATTATTCTAGATAATTTCATGTTGTCTTTAATGTATTATATAAGGGAGATACGTAAGTCTGGCCCTTCAGTTTCTCCTCTTCTTCACCCATAGCTGTGTCTGTGCTTTGATCAGTGGTATCCTTGGCATCTACCTGATTGATGCCTTTCTAGAAACTGTATGAATCAGGGAGGAGAGTGAGGTGATTCTCTAGGACCAGCTCTGCAAGCCTGTCCCCTGCAATGGCTCATTGAGCTCTCGGAAAATGCTGGCTGGATTGGAAACCCCAACACCAGAAAATCACTGTGACTGCTCACCGAAGCAGTTTACATGTGCACAGTTTCTTGACCAATGATCCCAGGGCTGCATCTTGTGCAAATGGCTCTCAAGTGTTCTGCTCCTTGGGTTTGGGGAGCTGCTATTTGTGTAATTCGTGCTCAGCAGTCCTGTTGACAGATGGTGGAAGCTGCTCATTAAATCAGAATCCTCCTCACTCCAAGGGCCCCAGGCATGTTAGGAGACAGAGTTGGTGGTATTTTCTAATGCTGAAGAGCCTACAGCTCAAGAGCAGAAGATAAATATTCTCCTCCATCGAGCACCCACTAACTTAAGCCTTACCAAGCCCATTCCCTTCGTGTTGACAGGAAACATTTAGAAAAGTGAAGTGAAGTGCTTTCAGGCACCAGCTCCTTCATCTATCACATTCTCTTGTAATACGACAACCTGGATCCTTTTTTTTTCGTTTTGAGACATTTTCAAGTAGTGTTTTATGTCAGTGATATACAGCAGTTTGATCCCCACTCATCCCCTATCCCCCCACCGAAAAGACCCCCTTAGTCCAGAGTAACTTTGGTTTTGAAGCAGTTTTAAGCAAGGTTGATTTCTCTGGAGATTTTGGTGAAAGAAAGAAGTCTAAGCAAAAATGAGGACTGACATGAAGCCAAGATGGTTCAGCACAGGTACATTTTATGCAAACTAACTATGTTAATAAGCTATGTGTTTGTCCGAAGAGCCATAAGTGAGCCCATGGCTGCTGGTTACATGAGCTCATGCTTGTGATAACCATGAAGAATTGACTGCTAGTGAAGAAGAAACAGACCATTGACACCAAGACAAGCCAGTGTGATTCTCTGGTGGAAGTCCACTTGGATGGACTTGATGGAGGCCACTTGATGAAGTTAGTAGTATATACAGAGAAAGATGGACAGGATCAGAACCTTGTTTTGTGTGAAAGACTATGGCCTGGCTAGCCTCAAGCTTAAGGCAGTACTCTTCTTTCAGCCTCTCAAGTGATGGAGGACAGGCATGCACCACACTGCCTGGCTCAGAATTCAGAGCTTTAAGGCATGATCCAAAGAACCCATTGGACTGCTTATGGTGAGGTAAAAATGAAGCCTGTGTTCTGGCTCATAAATCATATAGATGGCAGGGGTGTCCCAAGGTCAAGGCACAATAGAAGATGAAACCCTGGTATAAAGAATGGATTTGCCCTGATTCAATATAAGAGTTAATTATGAGAGCAATCTTGAAGAAAAGAAAAAATGTGGACCTACAGGGATATTATGAAGTAAAACAAAGAAAGGAAGTGAGACCCCCTTTCCAGGAAATATACAACATGCAAAATAAGCAAATCTACTATTGCCACTACCTTTGACTAATATTGATAAGCTAACATTCATTGCTTATGTCTCTAAAGCATATACCAGCCTTCACATCACAAATCATCCGTGTAGAGGTGAACATGCCATGATTCAGAGGCATTAAATCATTGACCTGAAATTAGAAAGCTAATGAGTGGCCAATCTAGGATTTGAGCTAAGTTTCTCTTTAAGAGCAGATAGTAACTTCTGAACAAAGCCTTAGCTCAAGTGACAATTGAGCAGGTAGAAGAGTAGAATGGCCAATCATAACAATGACATACTAAGAATCCAATGGGATGTCATGGTATAAATATTTGATAAAGTGTAGGTCTGTTGGCTTTGAATTATAGATACATATGTACTTACAATTTTGGGTGAAAGTGAATAAGTTTAAAGTAGAGATAAAATAAATGATATTGACAGCTTTGAGGATAAGGAGGGTACCAGGACAATAGTACAGAAAATACCTCTTTAAACCTCATTTTATTTATAACTTCTGACTATGCCAATGAGATAAAATGCAAACTCTTAGCTTGTCCTTCCCACCTAACATTGATTCATCAAGATACTTTTAAAGTAAAGTATAGTCTCATTTCCTGATGTCCCTTTTCCTCTGTACATCCTACCTTTCTATCCAAACAGCTCTTCCGACCATCCTTCCTCCATTGTCATGGTCACTCTTCACTAAGCCGTGATAAATTGAGCATCTACTGTATTCTGAGTACTGTTCTAAGTCCCATGTATAAGGAAAGGACATCCTTGGGAAGTGAGAGATGGTTATAATAAATGATCTATATTCATTGCACTGTACTTGGAAATAGACTATTATAAGCAGTGGACCTAATAAAAACAGGGATCTGATAATAAGGGCTTTGTCTTAAGGAGGTGAATTCTGAACAGAAAAGTCCGAATTTCAAGTACATGAAGGAGCTGAGCTTTTCTAGCAGAGGAAATGAATGTTGCTAACAATTCAATGGCTACTTGGAAAATGGAAATGTTGACTTGAGTGGTTTCTAACTTGTGACAGGTAGGTTTTATTTGTTCCCTCCTTACCACGTTTTTACTTTCCACAAATCCCAAATCCTCTTCTGCTGCTACCTCTTCTCTGCCTCCTTTCACTGCTTTGCTGAGTCTCTGGATTAAACTCTTCATTGTGGACCTCTGACAGCTCCTCTCCTGCCTTGCTAACCACTTTAAAAAATAGACATTTAAAAGCCTTCTGTGGCTCTCCCGCTATGTTATGGCTGTCATGCTGTGTGAATCGAGACTACCTGCCCAGAGGATGGGTACCCCACTGCTAGGACCCTGGAGACTCTGAACCTTGCCTAAAGAATTTGCACCATGAGCTGTGCTGAACAGGACAGCTTGGTTTCCATCCCCTGGGCTTAGTCACCTACTGTGTGCCTGCCTTTGGCAAAGGGCATGGCACCAACTGTCTCCTGTCCCACAGGATCAGGTGTGGACTAAACAGTGAAGCAGGCAGTGCCTTGCAGGATAGTTCATGGTTAGGCTGAATACAGCACTTCTGAAGCTTTTGGTATCACATAACTTGTATCTGGTGTTCAGCCCACCCATACCTCTCTGGGATAGATACCCTGAGCTTCAGCTGTAGGGCTGAGTTAAGTCGCCCCACCCTGTGTTTTAAGGTCTGTTCCAAGGCATCTTTGCTGCTCTCTCAGTGTGGTCCTGGGTCTCAATTAAATTGTAAGATTATACTTGAGTCTTAAAGTTAGCCCCCAGCTCATGCCTTGGTGCCGATGAGGGGATGAGGGCCTCTTGTAGTATATAGTCTTTCTGGTCTAAACTACAAAGGGATCTTGGACTTTCTAGGCTAAGAGACAAATGTCCTCCCTAAATTTAACTCTATTACCAATGAACCAGCCTAACTAAGATCCTCTGGACTCAGATTGCCAGAGCTGGAGAAGAAGACGAAGAATTCTGGAAGTCTGCACTGCCTTGATTTCCTCTCGCTGTGCTCCACATATCAGGAAACCACATGTGATATGGTTCTCTGCAGTAATTCCCATGCTAATTTATAAAAGGGTGCTCCTCCCAGCCTGTGACTGCACCAGACTACCTTGGACTTGGCCCATAGAACTTCACAACAGCTCTGTGAATAAACCATTTTATGGCACCCAAGTTCCGGTCTAGACAATCATCCTCAGAAGTTCATGTCCTTAGATTTCCTGTCCCATCCCATCTGGACCCTATTGTCTGGCATGCTCAGTGCCTTTTTGAGCCTGCCCACTCTCTGTTAGCATCTTCCCCAGTCTGCCTTTCCTGCGCTTCTGAAGTGCTTGTGGCAATGTCTGTTACTTTATTTATTTATTTATTTATTTATTTATTTATTTATTTATTAAAGATTTATTTATTATATGTGTGTACACTGTAGCTGCCTTCAGACACTCCAGAAGAGGGCATCAGATTTTTGTTAGGGATGGTTGTGAGCCACCATGTGGTTGCTGAGATTTGAACTCAGGACCTCTGAAAGAGCAGTCAGTGCTCTTAACCACTGAGCCATCTCACCAGCCCCATCTGTTACTTTATTATCAGACAAAATAATGCCTCGATATACTATATATGACCTGATCCTTTAGCACAGTAGACACTGTTGAATAGCTAAATTAAGTTAATTAGCATTTGTACCACCTGATATTACTAATCTTTATTGTGACGCTGGCACTTAAAATCAGTCTTTTATGTACACATGTATCAAATAGAGTCACCGTCATGTAAAATAGATCCCTTGAATGTGGCCTTCCTATTTAAGTGGAAAAAATTAGTCACGTTCTTTGACTAATAAGAACCCAACCCCCACCCTCTCTAGCCTTTGATGACAATTATTCTTCTCTTGGCTTTTAGGTCCCATATGTAAGTGAGGGTAAGCAGTATCTGTGTAGTATGCCTCGTTTATTTCTATTAATGTCCTCTAGCTAATTTACGTTGTTGAAGATAACATAATGTCTTCCTTACTGAAGACTGGCTAGTCTTTTGTCTTGTGTATAGGCCACACCTCTTTATCTATTCTTTTGGTGGTGGGCACTGAGGCTGGTCCCATGCCTTGACTACTCTAGACAACTGTGACGTGAACCTTAACATATAGATGCTTCTTTAACATACTGCTTTAGATGTGTACAGAAGCCAGATCTCTGGATCTTAAGGTCATGCTAGTCTCAGTTGTTTTGGGGAGACTACCCTGTTTACGTAACAGCTGTACTAATTGACATCCCCACAATCTGTGAACCGGGGTTCCCTTTCTATTTAGTTCAATCAACATTTGCTATCTTTAGCTGTTCTGACAGCAGCCATTGTAACAGGAGTGAAGTGAGCCCTCCCTGAAGTTTTAAGTTTTATTTCTCTAATGAGAAAGCTTTATTGAATATTTTTTTTCATGTCCTTGCTGGATAGAGCTAGCTATTTGGGTCATTTGTCCATTTTTAATTAGGTTGCTTTTGGTTTTTGTTTTGTTTTTTTTTACTTGAGTTTGAGTTTCTTACATATTTTGAATACAACTCCTTACTACTACTTTCAAAATACTGTGTTTACAAATATTTAATTTCATTCTGTAGATTTTGTCAGTACTCTTAATTGTTTACTTGGCTGGGCAGACAAGTGAATAAATATTATTCTACTCTGGTCCCTTTCTGCCTTCTCAGGACTGTATTATATAATTGAATCATGCATAATTGAGTTGCGCCATGATTGGAGAGTGTACTTGATGACACTCTAAGCACCACGAGTGTCAAGTTGTTTATCATTTAGCTCATGGGTACTTACTGTGCAGAGCTTGCATCCTAAAGGGAAGACATGTAAAGGGAGGGCTCAGTGGTCAAGCTTGTAGATTCTAGAACATTTGAATACCTGCTTTACTACACAGATTCCATGGAGTCCTGTGCAAACCACTTGTCTTCCCAATGTCTGAGTTTCTTCACCTGCAAACCGGATATAACAATATCAACTGTATCATAATATCCTTATGAAAAGTAAAGCAATTGATTCATATGATCTATTTTTCATACAGTAACTAAATAATATTTGGGGTGATGATGGTGATGAAAGGGAATATGGTGGTGCCTTCACCTTAATAATGGAAAGAGAGAAATCACATAAAAATTTAGCCTCATAAAACTAAAAGTTATTTTGTGTAATATGAGAAAATTGATAAATTTCACAATAATTGTTAAGGACAATTTGGAAAGCCATATTAGCTTTTGGGATGAATAGCATGGACTAGAAATAAAGGAACATGGAGATAGTGGTTGAGTAATCTTGATAGGCTACATCTATCAATAAAGCAGTGGTTGTCCGTGTTAGAGTGATTTCCATGAGGTGTTCTCATAAACTAGAGCCAAGAATTCTGGATGCAAGCTGCAGTCTTGAGGTTTGCATTAGTCATGGGTAAGGGGTGACTCACACTAAGGATCCAACTCTAGATTGGGAACTGACTCAAGAAATTATGTCCAGAGCTGAAACTGGCAGGGAAGCAAGGCAGTCACATGAGGGTTGACCCAACATTTGAGGTAGAAGACAAGCAAAATCAAAACAATAACAAAAGACCATCTAAAACAAAAAGGGTTAGAACAAATAATTGGAAACCAGGTGTGGAGATAAGAAACAGAAAGCTTCAGTTGATACATGAAGGCAAATTATTTCTTATGAAGGCACCAGATAACATTAATTCATGTTGCTATCAAATTCTGTAGTAGTTGAGTCCAAAGAGAATGGACCATAAGACAGATAGTTCCAAATAACAGCTATGGAATTAGGAAACCCCCTTGTCTAGAGGTTCTGATCTGATTTGAGAATTAGCTCCTGGAAAGATAACTACAGTCAGTCACCCAAGCAGGTCATTGTCAAGTTCAGTTTAAGGATGCTCAATGACATTTATTGACTGGAAGAAATGTTCTGAGGTTGAATAGTAAATATGGTTCCCTTTCAAATTGAGTTCCTACTGTATGTGACATACTGCATTTTTTGAACCTATGACAGACAAAAGTGATGCCATTATACACCTTTCAGCTGAGAACTAGCAGGCTCTAAGCTATTCACAAATAACCAATGTGACTAGATATCAGTGTAGGATACAAAGGACACAAAGATAAAGAGTGTTAGGAAGGCAAAGGAGTGATCAATGGCTTGTAGTGGCACCCAGTGCCCCTTGGCTCCTGAACTAGCATTAAAAATCAAGTTCAAATTTCTGTTTTGCTTGATAGATATTGTGACTGTAGATGGGTTCACACCTGTCTTTGACTGTATCCCAACCTGGAGAAATAAAAATCTAAGAAGTAACTTAGAGTTATTTGGGAGATTAACTGAGTGTCCATGCAAAGTCCTTGCAACTTAGTATAACTAGTTGGTATTTATTCTAAAGAACTACTTCTCTGGGGTCAAAGGAACTATAAGTCCAGATAATGTCTGCTTTTAGAAATCTAAGGACAGGTAGAACCTTAAATTAAAAATGACAAAGCAATATAAAGTGTGAACTAATTCCAGAAAAATGGAAATGAGAATGTGTTGGCTAACAAACTCCTTTCATACCTGAGGACTTGTGTAATCATAACTCCAGAAATCAGAAGACTAGAGGTTATCTCTATAGTATATAGAGATGGCTTTAACTTGAATGGGTTCTGTTGAAGAAAGTTTAAATCACACTCTCTTGCTAGAGAATACCCCTTCAGAGTCTGTTTTAAGTGGAGAAGAATGGAATACCTCAGAGGGAAAAATGACAACTTTCAGCCAAACATGCACTTCAAAGCATATACAACATGGAGACATTGGCAATGGACCATATGCACACTGATCAGGATTAGGTAGATAAACTATAGAAGGTGTATATTGTATAACATTATGTAACATTGTAATATGTTAGAACTTCGTGTTCATATACAGTGAAGTGTCAAGGCTGTATGTCAAGAAAATAACATTCTAGATAATATACATACCATGCTGTTTATATAAAATGTACATATAGTTATTGTTACATATTCTAGAAGGGCCAAATCAATAACGATCACTTCCAGTCAGGGTAGTATGGGTGAGTTAAAGGGGACTTCAACCTGTCAGTGTTCTCTGAAATACCACGAGGAAGTGCTTGTATTTTATTATGTAATTGCAAACAAATACACACAAATTTTCTTAAAGAAGCCTATCCTGGCTCTCATTTATCATATCATTTCTTTTCTCTAATCCAAAATGGTGGTTACTCTTTGCAAATATAATGGAGGAAAAGGTTGGCTGAGTTTTTTCCATGTACCAGTATTTCAGAAGGCTTGTTTTTAAAAAGTATGCTTCCTTTTATTTTCAACTTTGTAAGCAGTTCCTAATTTTGTTCCTAAGTTTCATAGGGAATGAGTTAACGTTCTCCCACACATTGCTGGCATCCACATATGTCCCAAATAAAAATGAACTGCATAGAAATATAAATAACATTGTGTGAGATGGGCAGTCTTGCTCAGCTTGGTTTCCAAAATGGGCATGGAAATGCCCCTTTAAAATTTACATTTAGACAGGGAAAATTACCATTATCTCAACAGTACAAGGAGAAATAATAATGCCAGAGGTTGAAGCGTTCAAGTGCACAGCGTATAGCTAGGTTAACTGAGCACTCACAGATGAAGACTGAAGTCCAACATTTGCTCATTTCTACATACTTAGATAATGGATGGACTTTTGGCAAAGTCATCTGCTGGCTGTGGATAGAAATACTTCACATGCAAATTAAAATCAAAATAAAGCCATAGGTTCAATATGTTTTCAAGCAATGCTTTTATATGCCTTCTTTCCAGAGCCTCTAGCAACTCAGTTATTTAGCTGTTAGACTAGATATTACTTATGGCATTTTATAATGCCATTTATGACATTGGCTTTTAGATATATTTAGTGGTCTTCTTTAGAATGCCATTGACAATATTACAGCCACATTTCTTTTCATTGCACCAAATCTATCTATAACTTTGCGTAGTTTTTTATTCTGATCTAACACCCTAAAATGAAACTTTGTAAGGGATGGTGATTTTCCTTGTTCTCTTCATTAACTTAAAGAGTATCTAGCACATAAAAAGTACTCTCCAGCTCTTGAAAGAATGAAGTTATCAATGGTTGGAAAGGACTTGAACCTGAGTTACCAACCAAAATCTTATAATATAGTGTTTGCAGTGATGAAGGTGGATCTGTAACTTAAGAAAAATGTCATCATAGACTGTTGTCCTGGTTAATTCTTCCTCAGCTTGACACACACACACACACACACACACACACACACACAAATGACATCTGGGAAGAGGATACCTTAGTTGAGTAAATGCCTCACCAGACTGGTCTGGAGGCAAGTCTGTAGGGCATTTTCTTAATTAACCATTTGATGTGAGAGTGTCCAACTCACTGTAGATGATACCACCCCTTAGCAGGTGGCCCTATGTGGTATATAGTAAATCAGACTGAGTAAGTCATAAGGAACAAGCCAGTAAGCAGAACACCATGACTTCTGCATCAGCTCCTGCCTCCAGATTCCTACTTCAAGCTCCCTAAATGACAACTCTAAACTTTAGATGAAATAAACACTTCCTCCCCAAGTTGTTTTGCACATGGTGTTTTTATCATAGCTGTAGAAACTCCAATACAGACTGTCTTCTGAGACATGGAGGGAAGGTATCAAAGTAGAAAACCTAAGGATTCACTGAGAGAAGCAATAAGTTATCAGTGTGGCACTGGATACTGCACCACATTAATATAAGTATTTATACAGTAAAGAAATAGGGGGAGCATCCATGATGATTTAAGGGGATTACTGAAAAAAAAAAGTGACATGCCAGCTGATATTACATAGATGAGTTGTAATGGTTCTAATAAAGCAGAAAAAAAAAGACATGGCCACAGCTCTGTGAACAAAAGCTAAGGGGCAAAGGGGGCTGTGACTTAGATAGCCTTGTTTTCACTAGATGAGACCAGGATGAGAAGCCATGATAGGTGTGGGAAATTATAGGTCTAAGGACATAAGCAAGATCCAATCATGAGAGGACTTGGCCACAAAGACCCACCTCAACATTATCCTGAGAGTATAGGAAGCTGCAAAGATTAAGTGTGGAGGCAGGAAAAAGAGCAAGTCTCTTGATGGAAAAGCTTCAGTCATGAGTTAGTTCCATATGGTGAAGAGCTTTCCAAACGGGCAGAGTATAAAGAGCATTGCATAGGAAACAACATCTGCAAAGAGTGAGAGCCATAAGGATGGAGGGCAGTGGATATCCCTGCCACATCAATGCAGCTGTGTGAACTGTAGGGAATCTCCATAGGTAGGCAGATAGACATTGAAAATCCTGGTCAGATATCCTCACATACACTGGAGATCCGATAAAACCAGTCTTTATATGCTGTCTTTTCCTCAAATGCACAACCTACATCATCTTTCCCCTTAGAAGTGCTTTAATAAATTCCTTTTGCCTATCTAAATTACAAGCTTCACCTCCCTTCCATTTTGGGGGCCATGGTTAACGAAAAGTAAGTTATTTCAATGCAATCACCATGATAACACAATAATCAGTCTAACTGAGGCAGTTAAGTGATTAGGGGATAGGTTCTATACATAGTCTTGATACACTGGACAAAGAGATGATTCATGTCCCGGTTGCAATTGAGTGGGTTGGTGTGAGATTCTATGATGCTACCCAGAAAGACATGGAATGTGAAATTTAGAAAAGAATTTTATATAAGCTCTCTGCTTCACGTTTTCAAACTGTAGTTGACCACAGACAACTGGAAACATGGAAAGTGGAATCATGAATCAGGGACTATTACTATATCATACTGAAGAATTCCAGCAGTGTTCCACAGTACAGAAAGTTATAGGACTCTAATTCTCTCTACAACTTCCTATATGAGCTATGTCACTTCTTATGCTGGGTTTTAAGCAGATACATGCTATATATGAGACCAAGGGCTTCAGGCGTACAAGGGGATTTTATATATCTATAAGGTTAGTGAGAAATAGTTTAGTTTGGAGAAAGGAGATCAGCTTTTGAATCCTATATCTACTAGTTCTTTGTTCCTCAGTCTTCTTATTCCTATAATGAGACCAATGGCAACTGTTGCTTTTCTGTGAGGACCAGCCCAAAAATGCATGAGAAATCATCCAGTCTGAATCCTACCATAAGCATGTGGAAGGTGGGATAGAGATGGGAAGAAATGTAAGACTAAGGGTAACTGTAGGCTTACATTTTTCAAAGCTGAGTTTAATAGGGTATTTAAATGCTTTAACCTGCCTTCTAGCCTCTTACCCACCAGAGGTAGTGGAAAGGAATAGTTAATAGGGTAAAAGAGGATATGAACCTCTTTAAAAATAATCCTGTGGGGTGATCTCAATCTTCATTGTCAGGATAGCATCCGTTCAGTTCACATGAATCAGCAGTGGTAGCTTGATCCACTTGCAAACACCATTCACAAATCATCAATAGCAGTTCCATCCAGAAGAAACAGTGAGGCTCTGCCAATCAGCTGGAGTCCATAGAAGCAGCAAGAAGCTGAGGAGACACCACCAGAAGTTCTTTCATATGTTTCTCTCTAGGAAGTCATGACAAACGATGATTAGCAAAGAAGGCAAGGCAAACCTCAAGCAAGACCAGTATCAGCAAAACTCAACAAGACCAGCAAAGAGTGGCAAGGTGAACTAATGCCACACAGCTTCTTCCACTGTCTGTCGGGTTATATTTAATACCCTTTCCAAACATTACCTATTCTCTTAAGTGTGTGCTTTAGCAAAACATCACATGCCCCTTTTCCAGGCAGCTTCCGGGAAAACACCACATGTCTTTTCTCGGCAAAACATCTTCCCACATGTCTGCTTCAGCAAAAACATCCTCTCACAAGACAATTTACAGAAAAATATTACATGACACAACTGAGTCTCTAAAGAACCCAGAAATTTCCACTTCAGATAACCTGGAGTGTTGAGTGGCAGATATACGAGATTGAGCACATGAGCAAACATAGTGAGGTTAGAATCTGACAGTGTGTGGAGCAAGAGATTAGAAAGTCCCAGTGAGATAGCTTTGGGAAGATGCATGCAACAAATCACTTGTTGTCAGTGGGTATGAATGAACAAATGATCTGCTCCACAATGAATGATTTATCTTGACAAGATGCTTTTTACAGGAAAATATCCAAGACTCTCTCTCCTTCTATAGAAGACTTACATCTACCTTAAAGGCACACTTCCTTAATTTGGGACCTTTTAAAGTGGATTCTCTTGTCAAAATGCCAGTAATTAACTTATTCACTCATCCACTTATTTGACCAATATTTACTGTATCTGCCCCAGAAAGGCTCCTACAGGTTGTGGGGCCCCACGAGTAGCTCTGCAACACAGGAATTGCAAAATTGCAAGAGTTGCAATTCAAGTAGATAACTGTCATCTTGGTGTATTTTGCCAAGCTTCATTCAACATCTTTTGGCCTCTGAGCTCATTCCCCATGACCTTTCTATTCATGGATACTTGTTCAGATATTGGTTTTTAGCACTCAGATTCACATTTTTAGCATTACTCTTTTCAATTTTCTCTCATATCTGATTTATTTTTTTCAACAGAATGCCAGCTTCCACAGAATCCAAATGACACTGTTTGCTCCCAATCACCCACCACCCCTGGCACTTCCATTATCTCCCCCACCCCTTCCTCAGTGATTCCTGGGCTTTGGGAGGAGGGGGTGTGGTATGTATGTTTCATTGAGAGCTGAGCATTCTGTGGTTTCTCATTTTCTTATTCAGCCATGGATCTTCATGTCAGCCACCATGTACTAAAGAAAGAAGCAACTCTAATAAGGGTTGAGGAGTGCATTGATATATAGGTATATCAACAACTCTTTTGTTTAACACTATTTAACAGAGTTCTAGGAGGAGACAAAAAAAGAGTAGACATGTACCCATTCCCACTTTTAGGAGCTCCACAAAACACCATTCTAATAACTTATAGCAAATTTGCAGATGAGCTGGTGCAGACAATTGTGAGCCCTGTTCTTGTCATTACAGTCTCTAAGAGCCCTATTTGATTTATTCAGTGGGCCATGTTCTCCAGGTGCCTTCTATCTCCTCTGACTCCTACAATCTTTCCTCCCCTTCTTCCACAGGGCTTCTCAAACTCTGAGGGTTAGGATCTGATGGAGACCTCTAGCTTAGACTCTCCACATAATGTCTGGCTGTGGTTCTCTGCTACCCACACCCATCTTTGCCAAGGGAATCCTCCTGATGGTGACTAGACAAGGCACTACACTCTGAGTATAGCACAATATCATTGGGAACATTTCATTAATTCTTTTCTTTGTGAGTTGTGTTTGGTTCTATTTTAGGTCTCTGGGACATCAAGTCTCTGGTTCCTGGAAATCCAGGCAGTATAGATCATGGTCTCCCTCTTAGGACATGGCCTCAAGTTAAACCAAGCATTGGTTGACCACTACCAGAAGTTCTGTGCCACTATTGCCCCAGCTGGCTATACCACTCTTAGGCATATACCCAAAGGATTTCCATCCTACCACAAGGATACTTGCTCAACTAGGTTTTATGTGGCTTTATTCATGATAGCCAGAAACTGGAAACAACCTACATGTCCTTCACCCAAAGAATGGGTAAAGAAAATGTGGTGAATTTACACAATGGAGTATTACTCAACTTTTTTTTTTTAAATGACCTCATGAAATTTGCAGTAAAATAGATAGAACTAGGAAAAAAAAACACCTTAAGTGAAGTAACCCAGAATATAAATATGGTGTGTATTCATTTATAAGTGGATATTAGCTGTAAAGTAAATCACAATCAAGCTATAATCCATAGACCCAGAGAGGTTAGGTAAAAAGGAGGGCTCTAGTGAAGACTCATGGGTATCCCTGGGAAGGGGAAATAGAGTAGGTTTTATGGAGGAGGCTAGGGGCAGGTGGGAGTGGGAGCAGGAGAGATCTGGGGGTGGCACTAAATGAAGAGGGACAATGGATGGAGAGAGTGTGGGGAGAGACAGCTGGAATTGAGAAGCACTGAGGGAGTGTCGTAACCTAGTGCAATGGAAAGTTTCTGGGATCTATGAGGGTGACCCTAGAAAGGACTTCTTGTAATAGAGAATGCCAAGTCTGAACTGGCCATCTTTTATAGCCAGACAAGGCTTCCAGTGGTGGGACAGGGTTGCATTCAATTGAATTTTTGGTGGAGTGGGTCTCATGGAGATCCATAAACAGCCCAGAGTGATATTGGGATAGAGTGTTGCTTTCTGAAAACAGAAAGTAGGGCCCTGTTACTGAGGACAACATCTGCATAGCCCATTAAATATAGAAAGGTCAATCTGGTGCCAGCGTGGAGCCTTCACCCCTATGTTCTAGTCTCTTTAGCATTTATTTTGATTAATGATTTATGTGGGAGGATCCAACCTACTGTGGGCAGTGCCACATCTGGACAGGTAGTTCTGGGTTGTATAAGCTTACAAACTGAACAAAACCATGGGGAGTATTCCAGTAATCCACATTACTCCATGGTCTCTGGTTCTGTTCTGGCCATGAGTTCCTTCCCACCTTGGCTTTTTCTAATAATGAACTGTAACTTGTGAGCTAAATAAACCCTCTCGTCCCCAAGTTTGCTTTAGGTCATTATTTCAGCCATACAAATCAAAATAGGACACCATTGCTAGCACTGTGCCTTTTATTTGTTAGTCTCTGGTGTCTCATAGAGATATTATTGCCCATTACAGGGTAGCTCCACTTTAACACTTAACTGTGTATGTGCCTGAGCATGTGTGTGTGTGTGTGTATGTGTGTGTGTGTACTTGATATTTTCCCCTTTATGTGCTGTTCACACCACAGAATCCCTGCTATACTCTTCTTCTTGCTGAAGCTATTTTTTCTTCAGAGAATTAGGGAATGGATTCGTGACTTCACATACCTATGCTTTAGAGAATGATTTATGGAAGAGCCAGTTAGCAACTACATACTAAACAGTGGCTTCAGTTTGTGTGCTAAGCAGTAGTCACTCTTTTGTGGATCTTTAAAAAAAAATGTAGCACCCCTCCTCACTTACTTCTCCCAGTTTTAATGTTGATGAGACAGTTTTGCTAGTAATAGCACACTCAGGAGTTCTGAATGCCATACTTGTCATCTCATTTTTTATAATAAATGGAGGAAGAGGTGACACAAAGACGATAAAGCCTTTGAGTGTGCTTAGAAACAATTCTTGATCTATTTTCTACACTGTGGGAGAGTACAGGAGTAGGTCGTTGGGAGAGTGCATGATTAGGTCCTTGGGTGGTACCTGCCATAAGAAAAATTCTGAGAGCATCTGTGTAGACTTGATGACAAACCACATGTAACGAAGATGTCAAAAGCAACAAGCTATGCACATGAACTGATAGGTGGAGAGGGGTTCAGAGGACCATGGAAGATCTCCAGGTAGACATGAGATCATCCTTCAAGAAGGCCTGCTATGGACAAGTTCTCAGGAAAGCAGAGAGCATGCATTGGTGGAACTCAGCAGATGGAGGGAAATGGTGTGCAAAGGCTGGGTTGTAGAATCACTACTACTGGCTGAACTAAAGGATACCTAGAAATGAAAATATCTGATGTAGCGAAAAGACCATGTAGGTATAAGGTTAGAACTCAGGTCCTGTTGGTGAAAGCAAGGGCGAGGGAAGATGATGCATAAAGACAGAAATATGATTACTGAGTGGATACACTTTGACTTCTTATATCTTCTTGTGTGGGTCTCAGACAAGAAGACACAGCCATCCTTGCAGCTGGCAGGTTAAGTAAGTAGAAGAAAGTGTGACAGCTTATATTTAATTAAGTGATCACTAAGTACTGAGCATTGTTTTAAAAGATTTATGTATAGTAGCTCATTTGCTCAAAGGACACTGTGAGTTCATAGCTATTACACAAGCATACTTATATACAAATATAGAAACACACATATATGCACATGCATACTCACACACACTGGTTTAAGACTGGCTATACAGAGCCTTGGAGGACCCATAAGCATCTGGATCAAGATTTGAATGGTGAAACTGGAATTTGACATCTAGCTGTGGTTTTGAAATATGTTTCCCACCACTATGCTGGGGAGTCTGTACAAGAAGATAGCAGATAGTGGAGTATGAAAAAAATAAGTTCATATGATCTACAGATATCTGGACACATGCTTAAACTTCAATTTAGTGGGAAGAAGCCCTTTCCTCAGCCATCTGAGAAGCAAGGATGCCCTCAAGAAAGTGATAAACATGATAACCAAGCTTCCTTAAGGTGGCTTTTCTGCAGGTGTGTCAGGCTGGTCTTTCTATAATATATTAGAACTGAACCACATACTCATTCAGTCTGATTCAGGGACATGTCCTGAGCTCTGTTATATCCTGTCCACTGGGCTCCACTGACTCATCTTCCTGATTGACACAGCTCAAGGCATCACCCCATCCTCCAAATTGACACAGCTCAGGACATCATTCTATCCTCCTCATTGACAAGGTCAGAGGATCCCCCCATCCTGCTCAGCACAGGTCAGGGCATCACCTACCCTCCTCATTGACACAAGTCAGCGCATCACCCCATTCCCCTCAGTGACACAGGTCAGGGTGTCATCCCACTCTCCTCATTGACTTGGTCATGGCATCACCCTGTCCACCTTCTTCACTGACACAATTAGGGCCATCATCCCATACTCCTTTATTGGCACATGTCTTCTTAAGATATCATCATACTGTGTGTCTTGATCTCCATCTGAACCTTTTGGTCTAGTATACTCATTTTCACCAAACACGTTATAACTGAAATTGTCAGGAAACAACATCCAGTGGCTGATTAACACACATTGTGAGCCTGGAGAAGCTCATTCATTAATGCTCATTTTAAACTAAAACACTTTAAATGACTCATTTGAAATGTAAATACATATTTAGCTTTAATGTTTTTAATTTCCCTTTAGTAGGAGGAAGAGGGCCATTTTCTTGTGTTTTGCTCAACAAATTCATGTGTCATGTGGATCTTATTCTCCTCTGACTTTTCTGTAATGTTAGCTATCTGAAGACAGCATTTAGTAGCTAATTAGTCATTACATGTAGGTCTTTCCCACTGCTGTCTTGTACTGTCCTTGAACTCATTCATTACTATCTAACTGGCAATGGACTTGCTAGTCTCCCAAGTGAATCACTACTCCCCAGGGTATGGACTTTACATAATTGATTTTCTCTATGGCTCCATGGCAGTGCTCAACCATTTGGGTATCAGTATTTATACATAGACCCCCCCCCTCTCTCTCTCTCTCTCTCTCACACACACACACACACACACACACACACACACACACACACACAATGTAAGAGACAGAAAAAAAAAGGTGTATTCCATTCATCCAAGGACATGATTTATGAGTTATTTTTTCAAGGACATGAGATATTCACAGTGTCAACTCATTTTATCATCTCTCCTAATTTTACATCTTTACCTTAGAGCATAGACCTTTAACCTTGAGCTGAGCATTTGTAAAAACAAACACACATTTTCCAAGGAATTCCAGGCTGCTGTTGTAAAGCACAGTCTCTGGGTCTTCTTTAGAGCCCCTAAATGATTTTAAATATGAAAACACAAACTCATTGTTCTGTCAAAGTCCTGAGGCTGGTCTTTAAATGGCAGCAGAGGGTTGTAATATCTGCATGAGGTTTAGACTTAAGCAATCTTCTGAGACTAGAGTAGAGAAAGAGAAGATGGTTTCTCTTCTGCATGACTACTTTGAGATGCCTAGAAAAAAAAAAAAAACAGTCAGTCTGCATTCCCAGTGTGTGGACACATGCCAGACTTTCCTGTGCGGAAAGCAGGAGAGCACCTAGGCGCTTCTGTTAGCACCAGAGCCAGTGATCCATTCTGAGAGAGCAATCTGCTCTTGTTGTACATGAGAACATTAGCGAATAGATAGAAATTGTGAATTTGTAGTAGACACTGTGCTTGATAGTTTGCATATTTTAACTCATCCATTATTTATGACAGAAAAGTAGAAAATAATGTTAGTTTCTTTGTAGGTAGAGTTACTGAATTTATTTTCAGAAAAAAAAAAAAGCAACCAATCAGTACTAGAGTCAGCATTTAATCCCAAAGAAAAAGCCAACATCAGAAAAATATCTCCCTCCCTTTCTGTCCCCTCCCTTGCCCTCCCCTCTGTCCCCTCCCCTTCCCTCCCCCCTTCTGTCCCCTCCCCTCCCTCTTTCTCTCCTTTCTTCCTCCACTTCCTCTTATTTCTTTTTTCTTCCTTCCTTTCTTTCTTTCCTCTCCTTTTTTCTTCCTTTTTAGTCTCTTCCTCTGTTTTTTCCACCTCTTAATGTCCTGCTCGACCTGTATAATGTTACTTCTATGTGTATGTTTTCAGAGCTGACAGTTTGGTATTGGGTAATCAATCGGTGCCCTCCTCCCTGGCAGAGGCTACTTCTCCTGCCCTCACTCCTGATCCTCTAGCACCAACATCTCAAGTTTAAGATGAAAGCTATGAGTGGCTATGGCATCTTATGTAAGGTGCCAGTTGGTAACTATGTTTGGCATTGTGAGCCAGGGCTGTCTTCGTGTTGATAACTCAGTTCTACTATTTATATTATACAAGTAACAAATGGACAATGAAAAAATGGTAATGCATGCTTATGCTTGACTTTGACATTATTGAAGCAGGCAGGAGAGAACTGACCACTTTTCCAGCCCTAAAGATCAACTGCATTCTATTCCAAATTAGTCTTTTTTATTTTGCCATTAATATAGATTTGCATATAGCACCTTAATAACTGTACGAATTATCCACACCAAGAAATAGCTTTGGTTTTCCCTTTTATTTTTTTTCTTTTTCAAATGCTTTATCATCTCCACTGATCTAAAATAAAATCTGCTGCACCAAAATTGAGACCAAAATCCAAAGTTTTACATGAGGTTGTGCTTAATGTCTTTGCACCACTATCCAGTTAAAAACTCTTAAGTCATATGTCAGGACCACCAGTACAAAACAGACCTGTACCCTTAACCAAACTGGGTTCATTTATCTTGGTCCACGGTGATAAAGAGCACAAATAAAATCTCTGGAAAAGGCTGATTCGTTCACAAGGAAATGTGGACTCAGGACCATTGAACATAAAGTGGATGTCAGAAGAATTAACACTAATCACTAACCTTTATAAAGTATCTGAGCATTTTCAAAGTACTTACCCTATTCTTATTAAAACCCAATCCCAATCTCCCTTCCACCCTATGGATGCCTGGGGATTTGTCCTAATGTTGTTTAGAGTGTTAAACCTGCTGATACAATCTACTCAAGCAGGTACTAAGATGAGCTCATTACTTATTCATGCATTTGCTAATGGAGACAGAAGGCCAAGTAGGACATCAGTAGATTCAATAGGTGATACTTTCACATCTCCTGTCTCTTCAAATCTGGGTCCCCGCAAGTCAAAGAGAAGAAAAAGTACATCTTTTTAAAAGTGCATCTGTCACTTACGTGCTTGGAAACATGTCACAGTGAGTGGTGAAACATTATTAATTCCTTTAGCCTTCGAAGAATAATTCATGCACTTACAAGTACAATCTGCATCACAATGAAATATTTGGATGTAAGCGTAGGTGTAATTAATGCCGGAAAATTCTCCGAAACAAGGGAAGCCAGGAAATTAACAGTTAAGTCAGCATCAGACATAATCAGTGCATGCCAGGGAATTTAGGGATGTGCTACAACCTTGTACAGTCTTGGTAATTACAAGGACCAGTGGAGGGAAGAAAACTGAAAGCTACTGGCAAAGTTGTTGGACCTGTGGACAAGGCATGAGAGGCGCATGCTGATGTCACAAGCTCCTGCATGCTAGTCCTTGAATTCAGCTCGATGTCACACCTTGTGATTGAATCCCAGAAGACATAAGATGATACAAATATAATAATACAGTGGTGAAGGCCATTGGTGTCCTGCCCAGATCTCTTTTCCATGTTTGCAATGTGCCTGCTGCCAGCTGTCTCTTCAGAGGATTGCCAACAGCCAAAGAGGAGCTGTCTGTCAATGAAGCATGTGTCCTTCTGTGTCCAATGGTGTATCTAGAAGGCGAGACGTCATGGAATACCCACTCCAAAATGTACCCACTCTGAGACAGAGCTAGCTCTCTGATGCAATTTCTCTTTCAGTTCTCTCTATTAAAGCCTACTGTGATGATTAGTTTCAGTTGTCAACTTGGCACTTCTTAGGAGGACAAACCCTCAATTGAGAAATTGCCTACATCAAATTGGTCTGTGGGACATTTTCTAAATTACTAAATTACTAATTCATGTGAGAGGTTTCAGCCCTCTGTGATAGCATCCTTAGCCAATGGTCCTGGGTTATCTAAGGAAGGTAACCATGTAAGCCAGTGGAAGCAACCACTGTGTAAGCAACATTTCAACATGGTCTCTGCTTTAGTTCCTGCCTCTAAATTTCCTACCCTGGCTGCTTTTGATGATGGACTATATATAACCTATAGTCCTTTTCTCTGCAAAGTTGTTGGCCACTATTTATCACACTAACAGAGAGGCAATCTAGAATACCCACTAAGGCTGGATTCATCTTAGCTCCTCCCTCTGCTCTATCTTTTGCCTTCCCTCTGCTCTATCCTGCCTTCCCTCTGCTCTATCTTGCCTTCCCTCTGCTCTATCTTGCCTTCCCTCTGCTCTATCTTGCCTTCCCAGTCTTGTTTCCTTTTTTCTCTGACTCCTTCGCTTAGTTTTATCTCAGACTCTTAAATCCCAGTCTCAGATTTTTACCTCCAGGCAGCCCAACGGAGGAGTGCCGCGTCCGATTGTGTCAATTACTAGGGGCAAGACAGTGGCTAAGCAATTTCCATGCATTATCTCACTGGAGCCTTACAATTACTGTTTCAGTGTTGCAACAAGGCTCAAAGAGGTTAAGTGCTGTGAGTCTAGAAGACAGAGGAGCCAGCTTTTGGAGCTCTTAGACTCCAGAGGCTTCGTTCCCTCCATCTCCCCATTACTGCCAGAGGTGAGTGAGATGTCTAATCCTGCACACTCTATGCACAGGATCTGATAGTTTATTCAGCAGAGAAAACACATGAAAAGCCATTATCCCGGAGATGCAAGAAAGGGGATGGGCAATCAGAGGGAAGTGTGCTTGCATCCGTTTGAAAAATATGACCGTTGGAGATTTTATCAAATGCTTGCACGTAGGCCATGTGGATCTTTTCGTTTTACCAGATGGGCTTGTTAGTGTCTAGACATGTTTATTTCGTGGTTTATATTTGCAAAATGGTCATATTGACGAGACTGAGGGATCTACATGCACAGGTAGAGTAGATGAGTTTCCTCTGTGCCTGTTGCCATGTGTATTTAGGCATGGTACCAAAGACAGCATGGGGTGTACTTCCTCCTGTTGATGAGGACAAAAAGAACAGGGTCTCAGATCCTTTAATAGCTTAAAGGAAGAAGAATCTTCTTTGCTACTTATATTCATGAAGCTGGCCACCTGGAAGTCATAAACCACATCTTAAGGTGGCTCTCTTCCTACCTTTTGGGAACTGATATAGGATAGTAAGATTAGGAGAAAGGATGGTGGAATTGGAAGCATATTTTTGAACTAGTGTTGATAGATTTTTTTATGTGTTGCAATTCATTTAATTTTGTTTTGTATTATTATTGTTACTATTACTTATTCACTTTACATCCCACTCACTGCCTCCTCCCAGTCCCCCCTCCCACAATTCTTCCCCCAGCCCCTCCCCTTCTCCTCTGAGCAGGTTGGTTCTCCCCTGGGTATCCCTCCACCCTGGCACATCAAGTCTCTGCAGGGCTGAGTGTATCCTATCCCACTGAGGCCAGACAAGGCAGCCCAGCTAGAAGAATATATTCCATGTACAGGCAACAGCTACTGGGATAACCCCCCCCCCATTCCAGTTGTTCAGGACCAAACTGCACATCTGCTACCTATGTGTGGGAATTGGTTATGGCATCCCATAAAGCCCTTCCCATTCCTGCCTCTAAGAATTAACATCCTTTATTTTGTCTGCAGGCCTCATCCAAAATAGATTAATCTGACAATTTATCCCCTGGGTAGTCTATGGACTGGCAGGGATTATGGTCTCCTAAGATGTGATGATTCTTCCATATAGTACTTTGTTGGAGCTGATCTTGCCGTCTAATATAATTTTACACTGGAACAATAGCACAGAATCACTTGTAAACATTTTCCATTTCTTCTGCATTTCTGTCTTTCTTCCTGGCAATGCATGATTTATTTTGTGTTTGTTATCCTTAGAAATGCCTATCACACATGCATATCAAGGCAGAAGCTTGATCGCTTTAGAATGACTGGGATGTTAGAATGATGTTTTCTCCAGTAATTCATCCCAGCAATACTAAAATCACTAGGACTGAGTAGTCATTATCCTTGTGATTTGGTCTTTCCATATAAGGTATGTAATCTCCCAGCCTCATCCAAAATTGAGCCCCATAATGGTCCTATCTCCATCCCTTCTCCAGTGTCACCTTAAGAAACAAATGAAGTGATGTGTTTGAAAATACCTGATAGTCTGGATGCTTAATTATATGTAGAAGTTATGAGTTTCTCTTCATTCATGAAACTCATTGACTTTTGACTAAGGCAGATCATTATGAGGGCAATCAATTTTACATTGATTTATGTGGCATTTTTCAGGTTTCCCTCACGATAGGAAAAGATGTCCTGGCCCTGACTTTCTTAAATGCTCTTAGCATTTGTTTCAAGGACAGAAGGTTGCTCTGCAATCACTGTGTCTGAGAAAAACGTCTCCTTTGAACTGTGTCCAGGGATAAGGAAGGAGAAAACAAACTAATGGAGGTTAAAAGGTTGCTGGTCACAGAGCAGGTCAGCTGTAAGAAATTATTTCTCATTAGGAGCTCATGGGCAGCTAGTCTCCCTTGGGCATCAAGGGTCTTGTCATTTCGTTGTTTTCAAATTACAAATACATGCAGAAGAGTTTGGATAGGGAATCTCCTGATACATTGTATTTTTTTTTCCTCTCTGTTGTAGACAAGAAAACCCATTCACATTCATTTAGGCTGTCCCTGTGGACATGTTAGTGTCAGGCATAAGTTTGGATAAGTAGGAGAGGAATATAAATCTTGTGTCTTCTGGGAAGTTTTCGTGAGCAGAATGAACTAAAAGGATATTTGTAGAAATTACACAGATCCTTGTCATGTATGTGTATTCAGGCTTAGTTTGACTTAAGTCAGAAATGAACATGTAAAAACTCAAAAGCACATCAAGAATAAAGGGGAATCAGGCATAGACACTGGGGTTCTTAATGTCTTATTAAGGTACAGTTCATACACCATATCATCTTTAAAGACTGAAATGGTACCCATAATTTTCTCCCTCCAATTTTATAAGTCCACATAAACTCTTATCTCCTGGTCATATTTCTTCATCAATCACAAATTTCTGAAATAACATCTCATTGTGAGAAGAGTAGCATGCTGATATAAAGCAAACAGTTTGGGGTTATCATAAATGACTTTCAGAAAATGTGTTTGAGCTTTACAGCCTGGGATTTTGAATACAATGTTATCCCTTTTATAGGATCTGGTAAAAATAGGGTTGAACTCCAGTTATGGCCAGTAGAGGGCGAACAAGTTAATATAATCTTTTTGAGTAGTTAGGCTCTCGGTGCATGGGTGTTAATAAATAAAACAAAGAACCAAGTTTGCCTAGATGCTTTAAAATAAACCCTTTAATCAATATCCATTAAATGGGGGGAAATGTTTTGCTTTGTATATTATAGCTCTTCATGAAGGAGTATTGTAGTTATAGTGTAGTCTGTAAGACTTCATTAAGCTCCCGAGATGGAGGCAGTTGACTACTCCATCACTGTCAAGGATCATTGCTCTGAGTAGAAGACCAGCATGGGACTTGCCATGTGTTTTCTCAGAATGGTTGTAGAATTTCCTTATCACCAAGGAGAAAATGTGATGCTCGGCCAGAGTGAGAGGACCTCATGTCAAATGTGATGGGGAGTGGCTCTTAATTCATTTCTCATACCTCCCTCTTTCTCCCTACTCAATTTTCAAGGACCCAGCAATAAACTAATCAGCATTAGAGGGTTTTATTTCCCTGCCTTCCTCCACAGGTAACATAAATCAGGCCTGGTGTTGATTAAAGCCACTAGCACGTTCGCAGCATCTTCCAACAGAATGGATAGTCCCATGGTCAAAAGATTTGTGTCGTCGTGAAACATGACTAAGATTGGTATGAAGCACTAAGGCAGATACAAATTCATTGGAAATTGACTCATTTATGAATTGGGGAATCCAATCTCTGAATGCCTGATGTCTATCAACTCAATACCTAAAGCTGGGGGAGTAAGTTCTAGGTGCGATATTTGGTTCCAATTAAGGAACCAGTTGGACTACATTCTTGGACAAGAAACGTATTAAAATAGGCAAGAGTTGTCAACTTTTGTTGAAAGTCAACCATTTCCTGTAGGTATAATAGCTAGCATTTAAAATACTTTCTATATAAAGTATTATATATACATACACACATATATATATATATATATGTATATATGTATATATATATATATATATATATATATATATATATATATATAAATAATATGGATATATATAGAGAGAGAACTCATGAGCATAACAAGGCACATATGTTGAAGTCAGAAGATAACTTAAAGTGTGTGTACAGGTGCTCACATAGGCCAGAGGGCCTCAGATCTCTTGGAACACGAGTTACAGGCCTTTGTGGGCCACCTGATATCAGTGGTGCTGAGAAATGAACCCAGGCCTTCTGCAAGAATACTGAGCATTCTTAACTGTGGAGCTGTCTTTCCAGCCCCTGGATGATGTATGTATTTTGAATCCACAGATACTCTGTTTCTGTGGAAAGGACCATACTTAGCCCTATCTGATAGGAGAAGAACCAGCCAAGTATCTTGCTCCAAATGAAGAAGGAGTAAGATAAAAATACAGATTTGAAGCTGGATCTCATTCCAGAGCTTGGGGTAGGGTTTAACTGGGAGGCAATGGATTTGTTTTTAAACTTTCATGTTTAAGAATCACGTAGAACTGTTAGTTACGGCCAAAGTATGTGTGCCACAATTGTGCCCCTAGGGTTATAGTGTGATGCTTGTCACTTGGAGGGAAGAAAGGAAGGGGGAAGTGATATAATTATAATATAATTTCAAAAGATTCAAGAATCATCTAGGCTCTTGAAAGAAGATCCTTTGACCGTATTCTAGTGGTTCTGTCCTAATTATAAAGTAAGGAGGGAGCTTTATAAAAACACCCATTGGCTCCACCCCCGGTGAAGCAATCAAGAAGGTCTGTGAGTGAAGTCTTGACATTCATGCGGCCAAAGCGGTAAACTACCTTCATAGTTTGTAAATGAATGTTCTTTAATATAAATGTACCAGTAAATTAAGCCAGTAGCTGTATTTCTTTACATTGTGTTAGTCCCCAGTAACCACAAGAAAAAACAAGATTTGTTTAAAACTACACCTCAATAGCTGAGCAATTAAATGGTCTTTTACTTCCTATACCAGTCTGGCTACCTCCAAGCCCCATCCCATAATACTTGCATATTATTATTGATATGGCTCTTTGATCTCTCTGTAGACCCCTTCCTTATGGCTGCAGATCCTCCATCCACCTTGAGATCTGAACCTTCCCTCTCCCCTCTCTCCTTCCTCTGGTTTGCAGATGTCCTGCTCTTTTCTCTACTCTGCCCAACTATTGGGTGATCCGCATGTATTGACAAGACAGAAAATAAATGGTAAGAATTGTTTGCACAAACTTGAGATAGGAGATTCTTGGTAGAAGCATCCCAATGCCTTGTCCAGATTGGAGTAAGATGTGAGGGCAGAGAAATCAGCATTTGAATAACACAGGGTAAACTTTACAAAGTGGACAAAAGCATTACGCCTACAAGACTTCTTGGGTGGAACTCCCAAGCTCTTTTTCTGTAATATTTTAAAGCTATAGTCATCACATACAGTGATTTACATATGTATATCATACATTTTTATCACATTCACCCCCTTACTCCTTTACCCTCTCTTGTCCATGCTACCCTTTCCTGCCAGTCTACTTTTATGCCTTAAATGTAGTTTTTATAAATTTAAATTCCACACATGAGAGAAAACATATACTTATCTTTCTGAGTCTGTTTTATTCCACTTAACATGATGATCTCCAATTCCATTTACTTTTCTAAAAATAACATAATTTTTTCTTCCTTGTGGCCAAATAAAATTCAATTATGTGTATATACCTCATTTTCTTTATCTGTTCAGCTGTTGATGAACATCTAGGTTAATTCAGTGTGTTAGCAATTTTGAATATAGTAGCAATAAGCATGAATGTGCAAGCATTTCAGTTATATGCAGAATCTGTAACACTCTAGTAAGGAAAGTTGCCTAAAGGTCTCTTCTTTTAATTAATCTCAGCTATATCACTATATCTTGGCTATTGAGAGAAAAGAACTAGTTTGTGCACCAGATGGTGAATTGGTGAAATGAGAAACATAGCAAGGGGTCTGGGCAATATGACTCAGCCTTAGAACAAGTGTCTAATGTATGCAAGGACTTGGGATCAATCCTAACACTGCAGGAGAGAGTGAAAGCAAGAGAGGAGAGGGAGAGGGATACACAGGGAGGAGAGAGGGATAGAGGGTGGGAGGGCAGGAGGAAGGGAGAAAGGGAAGGAGAGAGGGGGAGAGGGAGGGAGAGAGAAAGAGAAAGAGAGAGAGAGAGAGAGAGAGAGAGAGAGGCAAAGAGATGTGAATGGGGCAAAGAAAAGAAGAAAAGGCAGAGGTAGGGATGTGAACGTAGCAAGGCTAAGACAACCAAAGACTTAAGGTGCCCAGGGCCAGACAGCTCAGGATGGTAGGAGTGAGTGTCTCAAAAAAACATGTACTCTAGGGATTTTACCTTGTCTGAATCCACTAATCTCAGAAACATTCAGAGAAGGCACAAGTAGAGGAGACAACATTGGAGATTTTTCCAAGAGCTGGATCTAAAGGTGGGGAAATACACACAATGACAAACCTCTTCCAGGAAGTATCAGACTGCCCTTGTTAAGATAAGTATAGAGAAATCGGGTGTGTGCTGTGGACTTTCCCCTTCGCTGCAATGGAAGCAAAATGAGTAGTAAACAAGAGGTATATGTCTATGGAATTCACTACCATTATCTTATTGAATTTTATTTCACTCTTAAGGCAAATGTTATTGTTTTATTATTATTTAAATTTTATGGTAAACAATGACCACAGGGTCTAGGTTTTGCTTATTTATCAACTTCCTGTCAATCGTTTTCCAAACTGTACATAGTATCGTGACTTCACAGATCTGAGAGCCAGGTGTGTGCTTGTCTGCACATAAATCTTATTTTGTCCCACCTTAGGGATCTTGCCAACTCTTCTCAAGCTTGAGGCTAGGTAAGTCCTGTATTACCTGCAGGGACTCCGTGTATTATCCCAAAGCCTTAGAACTTAGAGTTAAAAAAAAAAAAACCCTGTAGTTTGAACTCAGGTCAGTATGTCCTCAAAGCTGGAGCCAGGATAGACCCCTGGAAACATTTGAGGTATGATGTACCAAGCACCCACACCAGACAACAGCCATGTCACCAAATCAGCCAATTAAGTGCCAAGTATAACACACTGTCCTGTTAGATAAATTGAGCTATGTGCCTGGAACAAGCAAGACAGTCATGGAAGATGAAATTCAGGGAACTACATTCTTTGATTTGTATACAGGAATCTACCACCACGTAGTCTATAAGCCTGTGGCTAAAGAAAACCTTCAAAGCAGAAATCCCCCTAATTCATGAAAGCAGCACCAGTCAGGGACCATCATCAAGTCAATTGTCCATGTGGGGAAATGGCAATGGCCTGCGATCCCTAATTTGAAGATCATTAATCTGGAGGCACAAGCCACTAAGTCTTACCTGCAGATATGACTGGACTTTCCTAGACTCAAGCTTGAGAGCAACGGGCCGATCCCTAAGGTGAGGACACAATGAGATTAGGGTGATAACCATGCAATGGTAGTTTTATATGCAGACAAGCACACACCTGGCTCTCAGATCTTATAAGTCACTGGGCTATATACAGATTGGAAAGTGAATGACATGGAGCTGATAAATAAGCAAAAATTAGACCCCATGGTCATTGATAAATGTAAAGTCTTTATCTCCCCACAGTGTGTGCAATGCTGACACCCAAATAAAGAAGCCATGAAGATAGTCTTGGAATATAGCACAGTGGTATAATGTGTGTCTAGCTATGTCTGAGGCCTAGGGTTGACCCTCAGCATGTGTATGTACATGTGCACAGGCATACAATTTCTCTCTCTCTCTCTCTCTCTCTCTCTCTCTCTCTCTCACACACACACACACACACACACACACACACACACACACACAGAGTCTTACTCAAGGTAGATTACCAGACAAAATAGTTTTATAGGCACAGATTTTTGGATTCTGCTATACAAGGTCCAAGAAGATTCTTGGTAGTTTCAAAAACATAAATTATGCTAATGATCACCTTAGGCTGAACCCTATAATTCTGAAGCCATAAAAGCAAGGAGAATATAAAGAGGTGAGGATAGTGTGGTAAAGAACACTACCTAATATAATACCCCAAAGCCCTAGAATTCTTATTCTCCTGTCACCAGTGGATGACTCCCACATAGACTTGAGGGTATATATGGAAGAACATGCAGTTCCCTGTGTGAACTTCAATCATTACTAGTGAGGTTAAGAATAGTTTTATTTACAATCATAACCACCTTCTTATCACTTTCCCTCATCTCCAGGATACAGTCTGATGTATCCCAAGCTGGAGTCAATCTCACGATATAGAAGGATGTCCTGAATTTCTGATCCTCCTTCCTCCATTCCCAGAGCTGCAATTCCAGGCATGTGCCGTCATAACAGGTTTATGAGTGCTGGAGACGGATGCAGGGTTTCATGCAAGCTGGATAAGCACTCTACCAACGGAGCTACATCCTCAACCCACTGGAATTCTTCCCGAGAAGGACACTGTTAAAGGAAAAATCAAGGCACAAGGAAATTCTAGTGACTCATAGATTTGATAGCAAATAACCCAATGGGGCTTTGTCAACAGAAGCTACAGGAGAAAGGTCTTTCTCTAGCAAACAAAAAAGAAAGGCAAGGAATATAACTCATTATATACCACTACAGATTGGTTTATTTGGCTCATCCCTCAGGACTGGACTGAAAGTTCAGTTCTATGGCAGCTTTTGATTAGCTAAGCTTATGTTTTGGTTTTAACATGGGCGTGTACAAAAATCAGTTAAAGTGAAATTTCCCCATGTTTGCAAATCATAATGTTTTAATCAAGTAGATATTTTTAATTCACTGAGTCCAATTAATGCTATTCTTATATGCATGTATGTGATATCCTAAACTGGAGTAGGGAAAACCTACCAGAGGCCATATTCCAAAAGAAAAGTGACAGGCCACCCCTTCCCCTCCAGCTATAGTCATTATTTGCCAATAACTCTTCAGTTATGGGTGGAGCCTTAGGAGCCCCTCCCCCTCCCTTCTAGGATTTTTAATTCTCATGACATGAACTCTAAGAAACTAGAAAGGAAACACTGATTGATCTAAGGAAGGGTGCATTTTTAGAAAAGAATACTAGCATATAAGTGACATGATAGTAGATAGGGGAAATATTCTAAGCAGAGGTGTTCAGGCAGTGGTGGAGTGATGGGGATGTAAATATATGGGCCTAGAAACAAGCTAAACCAAAATGAAATATACACGGGGTATTTGGGGACTTATGATCTTGGAGTCATATATATATATATATATATATATATATATATATATATATATATATATATGAGATATATAGATATCCCATGACCCACTACTCCCCAGGGACCAGGAAACATCAAGGAAAGGGAACATAACAAAACAATGGAAGAGCCAGTAGATGGGAGCAGTGTGGTGAAATGCTGTCCTCTGGGCATAGCATGACTATTGCACTTACAAACTCATAGTAGCTGCTGTTACCTACATAAGACCTGCATGAGAATGTCCCTGTTTAAACCAGAGATTCTCAAGCTGTGGGTCTTGACCTCTTTGGGAGTTCAATGACCAGTTCACTGGGTTTGACTAAGATTATTGGAAAACATACATTTACACTACAATTTGTAACAGTTGCAGAACTACAGTTATGAAGTAGAAACCAAATGAGTTTTATGACTGGTGGCGGGACTCACCATATCATGAAGAACTGTATTAAGGAGTCACAGCATGGAAAACACAGATTTATACTTTGATTCCTAACAGTAGCAAAACTACACTTATAAAGTAACAAGAATAATATTATGGCTGGGGTGTGTGGTGTCACTACAATACAAGAACCTGTTTAAGAGGCCACAGCATAAGGAAGGTTGAGAATGACGGGTTTAAACTCTGTGTTATATATTATATGTTTAAGTTAATGTTATATGCATCCTAAGAACAGCTAAGAATGAAGTGCCATGGAAAAGAATATACACATCTGAGGGTAGCATTTGAGTAACACTTGTCAAGAGCAAACAGATCAAAGCATGACAAGTGGTCAACTCAGTATATCTAGACGAATATTTGAGTAATTTGCTGATCAATGTAAGAGATGCTGGAAGCAATTCTTTGTCTGTGAAATGAATGCCATTCAAGGTACTCGCCTAGGCAGAAATCGCCATGTGGGCCCATTGATAAATGAGGCATGAGGATCTACTAAAGTCAAATGATCTAGTCCCTTCCTAATAGTGTCCTCAGCTTAGGAATCTATTCAAGTTGTAGCTTCTGTCACCTAGTGGATTTGTTGTGCAATCTAAACAGGAAGATGGGCTACAGTGTTATTGCTACATTTATTTCAAATAGCTCTTCCATGGTACAGTGTGTGTGTGTGTGTGTGTGTGTGTGTGTGTGTGTATGTATGTATATATGTATGTACATATGTCTGTCTGTATTATGTGTCTGTATCTGTGAGCTAGTGCATTAAAGAATAGAGATGGTGGATAGGGAGATGGTTCAGTGCCTAAGGAATCACCACATAAGCATGAGAACTCAAGTTGCATCCTAAGAGCTCATGTAACGTCAGTGTCCATAGTGTACATTTATCTATAATTTTAGTTTTTTGGGGGGTGAGGTATGAAGAAAAGGCAGAAAATATTGCTAGATTGTCATACACAGCACTGATCACAAGACACTGACTCTATGTAGAGGATGAAGATTGACACTTAAGGTTGTCCTCTGCCTTGCATACACATGTGTAACATGTGAGCACCTATATTCACATCTGTGAGCACACACACACACACACACACACACAGTAAGAGGCAGATGTCTTAGACACTGTTCTGTTGCTGGTGAGACACCATGACCAAGGCAGCTCATAAAAGAAAGCATTTAACTGGTAGCTTGCTTTCAGTTTTAGAAAGTTAGGCCATGATCATCATAGAGAAAGCAGACAGGCATAGAGCTGGAGCAGTAGCTGAGAGCTTTCCATCCTGATCTGAAGACAGCAGGCCAAGGTCAGGGGAAGTCTCAGTCTAGCTTGGGCTTTTGAATTCCCAGTTACACACCTCCTTCAACAAGGCCACACCTCCTAATCCTTCCTAAACAGTTCAACTAACTGGGGACCAAACACATGAGCCCATAGGGGTCATTCTCATTTAAACACCATAAAGAGTGCAGGACGAAGACTGACCCCTTTTAAGTAGTGGGAATGGTAGCAGAGGGGTAGGGTGGGATGGGATATGGTTCAGAAATTTTAAGTGACTTATTAAAATTGTATGCTGTTTACAAGTTGCTTGTCCATTTTCATGCAGAGTGTTGCTATTTTTTTTCTTTAGTAATTCTCAACTAGTGAATTGCACCAGTTGTGGGCTCGTCTGTTTTTCTTGGGAATTGCTAATGCCTTTTTTCATTGGATACACAAATAAACTTGAGGCAGGGGGGAATTCCTATGACTCCTCATGGCCAGCATACTTTTTCTGCATCTGAACTCTGTCTCTTTGTTTTGTTCCTTTTACGTAGGGATAGTGTGGCTGCAGATATGAAACCCCAGTCCTAAAGCTTTGAATGTGAGTCTCAGTCTCTCAGCTTTTAATGGCCTCTGCTTCTGCAAATATAACCCCTTTATTCCCAAACATGAGGATGCTTACCTCTCTACTAGTTCATCCCTATTAGCATTCAAACGAACGTGCTTGTAGATCTTCCATGAAAAGTACTGGTCTCTTTACTCTGTTCATGAAACATCTTCATTGGCCTGTCCATTTTGGCTCTTTCCTCACAGGCATTGTTCTCTCCACCCCTCTAATGAGGCTTGCCTCCCCATCATATCGCTAGGGCCACTTGTATGAACATGTGGGTATTGCCCCTGCTCTTATCTACATTAACATAGAGTAGTACTTTGTGTCCCTGCAAGTATTCAAACATTCCTTGTTAAAGGGCTACAGGGTACATTATAAGGTCTGTATCTCCTTGGTGGCACAACTGTCATTCATGACTCCAGTGAGGAGCAAGTCAATGAAGAAATAGAGGGACAAAGTAACCATAAAAAAGGAAGGTCAGCTGTGACGCCATCCTATAATGCATAACCAGTGTACTGGCAGGAAACACCAACTATGTACCTTTGGGTTCAACTGAAAGAGGAAACTTCTGGAAACAAGAGGTAGATGTCATTGATTGAGTATCGCTGGGAAGGGTCCAATTCTCTAGGACCAGAATTGATCAAATTAATAAACAATTTAGTAGAGGTCAATAAGACTGATTGAAAATGAAGAAATTCAAACAGCCATAAATACATGAGCAATTTACTACCCTTACTGGGGTTTGGCAGAGATTAAAACTGCAGTGGTATAGCATTTCAAACCATCCTATCAGCACACATTTTGAAATGCGATTGCATCAAAGGATGTGGCCAAAAGATTTGGTGATTTAAACTGTTGTGACTACCTAAGAAATATCTAATGCATTGAAGGATAGGCATACCCTATAATTCAACAATTCAACAATTCCTTTTCTATCCTGTTTCTTCTATATAAGATAGCTTAGCTTATAAACAATGAGGTCTACACAGAGGCACACAGTATAGCACAACAAAGAGGAGCTGAAAATAGAGACTGACTCTGTGTATGGGAAATGGACAAATCAGTGGTCATATACCCAGTGGATTCCTTACAACAGTTGAAATGTAGGAACTGAACTGGTAAGTGAGAAAGGCAAGTTACTCAGAGAGCTAGAATGTGTATTGTGTAACATCAGTTGTAACCCCAAATCAGTCTATGATGTTGTAAATAGGGGGAGAAGGCACAAATACACATGATTGGGCTGAAATTTGGAAATGCAGTACAGAGAAATGGTGGGGAGGCAAACGGTAAGTCATACCTTCAAAAATGTTGTTTAAAGATGGAGCTACTACCATATTTAGCAAATGACAACTTCTCTTCCATACAGGTGGTGGTGATATTGGTGTCTATTTTCCCATTGCCTGAATTATTAGTGTCTTATGTAATAATTACATTTTTTTAAATTGAAAGATGAATGGGAAGAGAGCTCAGTGGTTTAGCACTTGTGTCCAAGTATAAGGTCCTAGGTTAGGCCACCAGCTTTGAAAAAAATGAAAATAAGTAAAGGAGATCAATTTCCATGATAGTTGATGAGGTGAGGGATAGAAGATTATATTCTCTGAGCCAGTTCCCATCTGTTTCATCTGGGATCAAAAATAGAGGAGTAACCTGGAAATCTTTATCCCTGAGGATGGATACAAGATGGCGGACATGAGCTCCCCGGTTATTGTCTGAGCAAGACACATCCCCAGATTCTCATTCAGCTCCCCTTCATGACAGCAGAAGGTTGGGCTCGTTAGTGGGATCACCTACCAAGCTCCAGAAAGGAAAAGTAGGTCAGAGGAAACGCAGCAGATGGAGAGGAGTGAGCCCCTGCAGCTGTGCTGGAGACTCGGCTTTGCCTCTTCACCTTCACACTAGCAACCGGGTGAGCTCCTCTTCCATGTTCTAGCTCAGAAGATGTCCATGTGCATTATCTCATGAGATAATCACGACACCCATGACATCAACAAGGGTGCCCAGGACTTCAGAAGTGATGGGGTGAAAATTTAACAAATTATGGGATTTGGGACATGAAGGTAATAAAAGACATGAACCTGTTTTTTTTACACAGCTGCTCTCTCTCCCTCTTCCTCTCCCACCCCCCTCTCTTTGTCTCAATCTCTAGGCTAGAAATTGTAATCCTGCCTCAACTTCATGATTACTGGGTGTGATAGCTAGTTTTATGTGAACTTGACACAAGCTAGAGTTATCTTAAAGGAAGGAACCTCAATTGAGAAAATGTCTCCATAAGATCTGGCTGTAAGTAATTTTCTTAATTAACAATCAATGGGGGAGGGCCCAACCCATTGTGGGTGGGGCCATCCCTGGATTGGTGGTTCTGGGTCCTATAAGAAAGCAGGCTAAGCAAGCCATTATAAGTAAGCCAGTAAACAGCACTTCTCCAAGGCCTCTGCATCAGCTCCTGCCTCCAGGTTCCTGTCCTGCTTGAGTTTCTGCCCTGACTTTCTCCAATAAGGACCAGTGGTGTGGAGATGTAAGCCAAATAAACCCTTTCCTCTTCAATTTGCTTTTTGCTCATAGTACCTCATCATAGGAATAGTGACCCTAACTAAGATACTGGGGCTATCTATCAGATATACCTGGACCTAGATTCTGATTGTATAACAACAGATTTACCTTTATTATAACACCTTTCAGCTAATATCTTTTAGTATTTTGCTCTTTTACTGCAGAGTTTGTATGGTAACTGTACATATATCCAACATGGTTATGAAATGATAACAAAGATGGTTATCAGAATGGAGATAGAGTTGCGGTACAAGAGCATAAAGAAGGAAATATACCAAGTCCTAGGCCAGAAAGAGTGTAGTATTGAACTAGTGCACTCTACAATGAGATAGATGACATAACTATCTGATCAAACTAAGTTTATCAGGGTTTCCAATGAGGGAAAGCAACATCTCCTTGGACCTTAATTATAAAAAAAAAAAAAAAAAGGAGCGATAATATTAACTTGTATGCACTAAATGGGAATAGTTACAATTATGTTTGTTTGTTTTTTTTTTTCACTGTGCTGTACTCGTTGGGACAACCTTTTCTCTGACATACACACCATAATTATGCTGGTTGTTTTGCCTGAATATAACACACACACACACACACACACACACACACACACACACAAACATGATGGAGCTCCTACCATATTTAGCAAAATGTAAAATGTCAACTTATCTCTTGTCTTCCACATAGGGGGTAGTGACATTCATGCCTCTTTTCTCATTGCCTGAATATATGTTGGTAGAGTGCACAAAACTCTGGGATCAGTCCCCAACATTTCATAATAAGACCCATAATTATGGCCCCTGTAATCCCAGCATTTAGGAGTAGGAGAATCAGAAGTTCAGGTCATACTTGGCTACACAGTGACTTCTAGGCAAGCCTCAACTACATGATAACCTGCTTCAAACAAACAAAAACCAGCCACTTCACAAGATGTTCTTTTTCTGAGCCAACAATCTCTGAATCTCACTGATGTTATAAAAGGTCCAAATTATTCCTTATTTTTAATTGATACATACCAGAGGTGTTTATACAGGTTTATGTTTCTTATGGATATTAACCAAGAGTTGAGTCTTTGTTTCAACTTCTCTACTTGCCAGAAAAATATGCTCAATGAAGTAATTTTGAAATCCAGTTTTCTCATGTGTGGGATGAAATACTCCTAATGAACTTGCAGGGGGTTGGGAGTAAATAATATGAGGCACATATGTTAGTCAGGGTCCTCTTGTGGAGAAAAACTGAAATGATTAATATATATACATATAGGAAGATAATTTATTAAATCAGCTTATGTTAAAATGATAACAATTATCTCCTACTTGAGAGCCTGAGAATCCAGCAGGAGGCTGGCTGCCTCAGCAGTCCCGATTTGGTGTAAAAAACCTAGAGATTCCCCAGAGTTTTGCTGTCTCTTAGTCACTGATGGAATGCTGCAAAAGCTGGCTCTGGTATGAGTGAAGGAACGGGCAACAACAACTGGGTATCAACTAGATGGGGCGAGAGAAGCAAACAAGAGGCAAGTAAGCTTCCTCCTGTTTCATATGGGCTGCTACCAAAAGGAGCCTCCCACACTCCCACTCCACTGGAGTGGGTCTTCAGACATCTGTTAAGATGATCAGGACAATTCTTCAGGTGAGGCTCTCTCCTCAGGTGAATCTAATTTGTGGCAAGTTGAAATTAGAACCAAGCTTGCAGGTCAAGCTTGGAGTGCACCGGGGTGTGTTAAAAGGTAGTTATCTCTTTCTACCCCACTGTCAATAGATATTTGCAACCGTTAGGAGGAAGCATCAACTGCACTCAAATATTAATAAATTAAGGATTGCCTAACATCTGCTGTTAGTGAGTGAGGTTCAGAGAAGACCCAAAGCTCTCCATCACTCAGTCAACCATCAGGGAACAGGGAAGAAGGAAGTAACAGTAGGAAAGTGAGTTATAATCAAAACACTAGTTACTCTGTATTCACAGATGAGTAAAGGATCAACTGACAGGTGAAGTCTTCCACAAAGAATAATATATGGTCCCAGACCATAGCAATAAAGGAGTGTTCCCTTGGGCTGATGATGGTTGCAAGCAGGAAGTAAATAACATTTGTTGGGGAGAAGCTATCTCAGATGATATCAATTGACAGAATCAGTAAACAAATGGCATGGGCAGGAACCACTTTATTCTCGTTGGCTGGAGTAAAAGATTTTTTTAAAGTGAAGTTTTGGAGATATTGCTGTGAGTAGGTTAACTTACTGATTCAACAGAGCATCTTTAGTACCTATTGTTGTAAACACAACTGTCTGCTGCTTTCTTTATTCTCTGTAGTAAGGGGCTTACTCACTTCATAACCCAGGTTGGTCTGGAACTCAGAGGTGTGTAGCTACTCTGAACTGAAACATACTGCCATCTCGCCTCAGCCTCTTTAGTGCTGGTATCGCAAGCAACCACATGTAATTTGGTTCTTCTTTTCTCTGCTATGTTCTCTCATTTGAGGGATGCACATATATGATCAGAACACATAGCTGACACATAATTGCCTTTAGTACTTTTTTAGGTTTTAATTTTATTTCTAAGTACATCGAATTCCATTAAATGTAATAAAGGAAAGGAAGTGGAATGTAATATATTACACAAGCTAAGAAGAAAAGAAAACAAATGAAGAAAAATGCAAGGCAAATTGAGAAGCATCGTTTCCATGCTGCTCAGATCTCAGAGGGAAGACAGAGGAAGAACTAAGATGGTGGGCGTTGGTTTGTGTGCATTGGGAAAACCCTCGGAAGCAAGGGTCATAAGGTTATGATGTTTGGAGAATTGAAATATTTGTTATAATTTTTAGGTGGGCAGGGTCCTATGTAACCCATTTGGTTTCAAGCTCACTATGTAGCCAAGAAAGGTCTTGATATTCTGCTTCTCTTACCTTTATCTCCTCGGTGGCAAGGTTTCAGGCTTCTACCACCATGCCTATATTGTATAGTGTTAGGAATTAAACCTAAGTCTTTATTCATGCTAGAGGAGCAGTCAGCCAACTGAGATACATGCCCAGTCTTCTGTAACAATATATTCAGGACCATTTTCATAAGTCCTTACAAGGTATTGGCTCCTCCAAGGAGTCTTTTTATCTTTTCTGTGCTTCAAGGACACCCATTTCAAGATAATATATATTAGCTCTATATTACGTATAATCCAGCTTAAACTATATTTCTTATTCACGTCTATTGTGGTTTGAATGAAAATGGCCTCCATAGGCTCATAGGGAGTGGCACTATTAGGAACTATGGCCTTTCAGTGGAAGTCTGTCACTTTGAGGTTTCAGACGGTCAAACCAGGGCCTATGTCATGTCCACACTTCCTCTTTGCTGCCTGTCGATCCAGACTTAGAACTCTCAGCTACTTCTCCAGCACCATGTCTGCCTGTGTGTTGCCATGTTTCCCTCCATGACCATAATAGACTAAACCTCTGAACTGTAAGCCAGACCCAATTAAATGTTTTCTTACAAGAGTTGCTGTGGCCATGGTTTCTATCCACAGCAATAGAAATCCTAACTATGACAGTGTCTTATAGGGATGTAGCCTGCATTCCCTTGCTTGTCTCTGAATGCCCTATGAGAATTAGGCTACTGGTCTACCTTCAATGCATAAATTAGCACCTGAGGAGGATAAACAATATTAAACTAAACTTGCTTTTCTTCCAACTCACAGAAAAATGTTCCCTTATTTTATTTCCCTACTTTAAATTTTTGTTTTAAAAGCATTATTATAAAAACTGTTGCAGCTTATAAAATAATCAGACACTGACATTAAACAGACCCAATGACTACAAGTCAATGAATCTCTATACAGTTAGAGTAGTCATTCAAAATGGAAGGTGGGAACCTTCCATTGGGTTTTATGCTTTCACTATCAAGTATACTTTTATGTATTTATCTACCATCAAAAAATGAAAAGTCTGTGAGAGAATCAGAACTAGAAAACTATAAGCTAGATCTTCTCTATCATAACTTATTCATTGCCTGCATTCTGTCATTTTTTATCCCCCAGTATTGAACCTCTCTTGTTCTCTTTTATGCATGTTACTTAAAATCCAAATGAACATCTATTTATTTGCATGCATACATATATTACTGACTAGATTCTGCATATGAAGGAGAACATGCAATTATTTTCCTTCTGAGATTGTATGATCTACATTAATATTATATGCTCTAAGTACATCCACTGTCCTGTAAAGTTTCTGGTTACATTTTTCCTTAGAGCTGAGTTGTATTCAATTTTATAATATGTCAAATTTTCATTATCCATCTGTTGATAGACAACCAGACTGAATCTCATTCTTTGGTATTACTACATTTCCTTATTTCTAATTGTGTGTGTTTACATTAAACTTTTAATCTAGAATTTATATTTTGCAGCGGTAGCTAACAATTTCTCTGAATCTTTTTTATTGGATACTTCTCTGCATTATTCTTATAATTCTTAGTAATTACTAAAAAACTGATTTCTTTGTCATAAATTTTAACAGTTTTGTTATATCTTGTTAACAAGGAATGCTCCAATGTTGACCATACTGTATTATTGATTTACCTGCCAATTACCAATAATTTATCAATTTTATAGCTTTATAAAGACTTTTGATGTGTGTACCGGAAAGAGAATGTTTTATTAATTTATAGCTAGATTCATGTCTTTAATGCTTTTTCTATAATTCATATATTCTATTGATACATAATAATTATACATAATTATTGGAGCAGAGTCTAATACCTAACTACAGATGCTTCAATTCATTATTTGTTAAATATTTGGGGAATTTTCTTACACAAATTAATATTAGGTCGTTTCCAACACTTCCCATCTTCTGTACCATTTAAATTTAGGCATATTTATATAAAATAGACTATTCAGTTTCTTTTAAACCCACAGGATTGTCTGCATATAACACAAGTTGAGACTGATCTGTTTATAGTTGTACTGAGGACCAATAGATATATTTATTTCTCCAGCTTATTTTATTTCCTATTGTATGATTTGTTTCCTTGCTCTTCTCCATGAATGAGCTTTCAAATAATCCTGGCCTTACTTGTGACAGCATGGGAGTTCTCTTTGTTTTAACTTATTTCCTACATTTGGCTGAGTTCCATGACTTCCGAGGAATTATTTACAGATTCAGTGATGCCTCATTCATAGGGACATTTTCTGCAAATCTCTAATTATATGTGATAAGATGGTGTCTGGGGGGAGAGAGATTATATCTAAGGAAGGGTAGTTTAGACTCCTTTCTTAGTGCTCATCTGAATCCATTCTAACATGCCACCACTAATTGCTAATTTCCTCCAGCTTCCAACTGCACTCTTTATAAACTCTGTGCTGCTGTTCTTGATGACCTCTAACTCAATTGCTAGTTCAAGTCCTATTTTATTTCCTGGAATTTCTCAGAAAAACCTTGAGTTTCCTCTCTTAATCTTTAAAAAAAATATTTATTTTATGTGTTTGTGCATATGCCAGAGTATATATAAATGTATGTACTAAATGAATATAGCAGCTCTCAGAAGTAAAATAAGTTTGGTTTCCTGAAACCAGAATGTTATAAGGTAGTAGTTAGTGCTAAGCTATCATATGGGTGCCCTAAGGAAGAATCTGGTCTTCTTGATGAATAGTAAGTGTTCTTAGTCACCAGCCATCTCTTTGGCTTCTTTCCCTTTTAATCTTGAGAGGCAATAAATTCACATCTTTGTCTAAGACATAGACTTGGGTGCCAAGCTGCTTGATCACAAGTCTCAGCTCTACTAATTTACTATAAGAAAGATCTTGACCTTGACCCAGTTACTCAAACATCTTCAGTTTCCTCATGTGTAAAACAAGGGCCATATATAAAAGTTGATGCGAGTTAAATGATTGCTGATCTCTAAGGATCTTCACTGTGAGAAATCTTATTATTTCTCTGATTGGCTGCTAAGAATATCTTCAAATCCAACTCAAGTACCAAATAATGCCAGGACCTGATCACGATGCTGACACCATTGGTGTAATATACTCACCAAGCTCATCATTTTTGTTATCATGAAATCCTAATGTCAAAAAAAGTTAGGCTTGGCCAATATCCATCTATTTCATGCAAACCTCTTCAATTTTCTTATATTTGTGACCTCGAAAACCAGAACACAGAATATGCCTCAGCAAATGCAGATCTTTCTGTTGCTGATTCTGTCTACCTTTTGAAATTCATGATTATATGATCTTAAGTGGTTGGTTTGTTTGTTTGTTTTGTTTTGTTTTTCCAGACAGGGTTTCTCTGTATAGCCCTGGCTGTCCTGGAACTCACTTTGTAGACCAGGCTGGCCTCGAACTCAGAAATCTGCCTGCCTCTGCCTCCCAAGTGCTGGGATTAAAGGTGTGTGCCACCACAATTAAAGGGTTTTTACCTAATGATAAAAGAACATTTGCTTTCTTCCCAAACAAAGTATAATTCAGAGAACTCTGGCTAGGATGATGAAAGCATTATCTTGACTGAGTTCTACTTAATCCTTTGTGTATCTTACAATAAATTGTTGGGCTTGGCAAATTTTTTAAAACAAAATTTCAATTTAAATATAGTTTTGGCTATATTCTTCTCTTTTCCCAAGTCCTTCCACATCTTCTTCCTTTCCCCATCCACCCAACTTTTAAGTTCTTAAAACAAACAAACAAAAAACAAGAAAACAAAAAACTTTTTTACTAAAAGTGGAGTTCTAGTGGCCCTCAAGAGTAATGACAGCCTGTCCTGTGTGACAAATTTATATTGGTGTTTCTTTCATTTTATTTCTTGGTTTTATAATCGTATGCCCAAGTGCAACACTTACAACAGAAATAGGATGTTCTTCTACATTCTCAGAAATATGAGAAACATATATGGCTTGGAGGAAACTGGCACATAAAACACATTTGCTCTTGTTCCTTTAGAGATTAACTTTCAGATGGAGTCTCAGATAGTAAGATCATATTCTTTAATGATTATTTGTATTTGATGGGTCTTATGTGTCTTGTGTGTCTCTTGTCTAACTTGACCCAGGAATGTGAACCACCCCCTTCCTTCCTGATTTCCCCTTTGTCTCTTGACAGATGAGAAATCAATAATACCTTGAAAATTAAAGCACCTCAGTAGATATGATGCAATTAGTAAACTTGGGATCATTGAATTCTGAGATCAGTTGACAGAAGAACAAAGGAAAATTGCTATACCTAAAATTCTGCAACTTGCAAACTCTCATTTTCTATTATATTTTCCTAGACAGACAAGATGTGACATGCTTAAAGATCCCTTTGACATGTGCCAACAATATAAAAATGTAGTTGTTATTACTTTTTGGTTAAAATTCATGAATATGTTATTAGAAAAGGTGGATATTCTGATAAACTACCACTTTCCTTTTACAACTTTTCTTCTAAAAGCTTATCTGTGGTTAAAAGAGTAGAAAATGAGTCACAGGAGAAACCCTGAATCATAGTATTGCTTCCTTGTGATCTCAGTTTACTTGACTGGTAAATGAAAGAAAGCAGAATATCAAACCCTCATTTCACATGGATAATTTTGTCATATTTTCATTTGACTGATTATACTGATCCATAATTAGAAGAAGGTTAAATATAATTAAGTAATTATTTATAAACTAATTATACTTCATTCTTTAATATCCTGTAATACAAACAATTCATGCTAGCAACACTCTCACTGTGGAGCTAGAGCAGAGGGAAGTATCAGGCAGGTTTCATGTTGAATGTACATTGATGAAGAAAGTTACTCTAAGGAGAATCCTACCCATACACTGCACAGCCAAGCAGTAGTGCATCCAATAATCTCATTTCTTTCCTATTTGTATCTTTAGACAAAAATTCTTCATTCCAGCCCCATCATAGGTTTTGGGAAAGATGGTATTGAACTGACATTTAAAAGAACTGACTTTAGTTTTGGATATAATGTCAGTAAATGGTATTTTGATATATTAATTGTTTGACTCTTCTAATAAGAGGAAAGCCCATGATGAGGTAATTAAGAATGTATATGATAAAGAAAAACTATTATAAATGCTACAAGAGCATGACAAAAAAATGTCCTCTGAAAGACTAGGTGGGGATTTTTCTCTTCTTTTGTCTTTGCAGAGATGAGACGCAAACCCAGAGGCTTACACTATTAGCTGCCTAGTACTACTAAGTTATATGCTTAGGTCTAAGAATGAGGTTTGAAAAATAGGCGAAATAACTACTCTTCACACATGGTTAAAAACCCTTTTTCAGGATCTTTCATGTTATTCTGTGATCAACAGGGAGCCACTGAACAGGTATTTTGGAGAAACTTAAAAATGGCCAATGAGTTTGAAAACTATATTGCACAAAGTTGTGGGGACTTTTGAAGAGACAATGAAAGACACGAGCAGAATGTTGCTTTAACACAAGGATCTTCATGTGGGCAGGGGTGTGAAAGGAGCAAAAGATTCATAGGAAAATCAAATAGCCTAATTACTAGGTAGGGTAGTTATAATTTCCAATTGCCATAATTATTCAATTACTGTCAACCTATATTTAGGGTCTGTTGTGTAGACAATATAAATGTATGGGACAGAAAAGCTTTTGTATATAGCAGTAAAATAGTCTTAAGTTCAATCAGCATCAAGATAAGTAAATATAAGAGAGATCCCTTCTCCTTCTGCCTGATTCCTTGAAGTAAGGCTGTTGTGATATGGTTGGGGATGGCTATTTTGATGTGTAGATGTTCTACATTCTAATTTGCTAAAAGGAGGAAGAGAGACATAGACACTCCTTTTAATATTTATTAGAAACATAACACATGTCTCTCCCATCTCACTGGCCAGAATTTTGTCATTTGTTTCTATGAAACTTCAAAGCAAAAAAGGACATTCTTTATTCTGAGAAGTAATGTGCCATACTAAAAATCTAGAGAAGGGGGAAATAGACATTGAGAGATGTGGCACCGGCACAAAGGCCAACTGTTCTCATGGACAGGACTGGTTGAGGACTGTAGTAGCGATGGATTTTGTTAGTGAGTTGCTGGAAAGCTTGCTGAGAACTGGAACAAAAATCTCCAGGTAAGGAATATAAATGTGAGTATCCTCATTAAGACAGCAGAACAGTCAAGTCTTTCCAGGGTTGACTTTGCAGATAACTCAAGTTCTGAATTTTCCTCTACTCTTGCTTATTCCTGCTATGGCATCCTAGACATTTGGCATGTATAGACATACTCCTAATTCAACCCCTTCTCTATCTAGAAGAGTGTGACTGCATCTGCTATGCAATGCAGGCTCAGCACATTCTAAGTGGTGCATAACCTGCACAAATGCCAAAGAAGTGTTGAGCAAACAGAACATGTAAAGATAAAAAAAAAATAAATAAAACATAAAAAAAATAGAAACTACATAAGACTTACAAATAACCTTATGTCTCACCTGGGCTGACTTATTCCAGTAACTCACTGTGCCAACTTTACCCTTTGGCACTAGATTTTTCTCAGGCATTGTTCTAGCAAAGGGCGCTGCCTTGTTATCTGAGTTTTATGAAATTAGCTATTTTCTTGTTTCTAGGCTCAGGTACGATTCCCAAAGTTTCCTTAGCATCTACACATGGATTCACAAATGTCGCAGATGTCTTTTGAGGTTCCTAAACCCTGTTTTGGTCAATTAGGATTATGTCTTTTTTCTTACAAAGTTGGTTGACTCTGCCCTTATTTGGGTTTCATGGTTTTAAAGGAAGATTCTAAAACAGGGAGAACAGGTAAATGAATCCTGAATTTGATAAAATTAATTATATGACTAGAGCAGTCTAATGACCAATAAAAATGGAAAATTGGCCAATGGCAAAAGAGCCATTATGACACATTAAACATAAGAATAGGTGAGATACTAAAGAGATATTTGCAAAAGATGTGGGAAATAAAATTATCGCATCCTCCTACAATTAAATGCATTAAAGATCATCATTTTGTCCATTTCCTTTTGTGTTCTACTAATGTTATTGTTTGTCTTACACTGATATTAAATTATAAGGATAGTTTATTATGAAAATTAACTCAGCAAATGGAGGAGTAGAGAAGGCTGTGAAGTGTGGGTGTTCCTTTAAGTCCTGTAGAACATTTCTAAGTGCTCTTTTCTGTGTCTTTAACTCTCCCTTGAGTTTATTAAACACACTTTTATTTGACATCAGTGTGCCTATTATTGTAATAGATAAGGCATAACATTTACTTTTGTAAAATGTCTAATTCAGTTAGACCAATAGACTGGTAGTACAAACTTAAAATGTTTAAAGTAATTAGATTGTTGCAGCCATGAGACAGCCTAGAATATATGCCAGATAAACACAGTAGGGGATCTTGGAACAGCAAAAGGACAGTAGGTTACAAACATATGGGTTGCAAATAAGATATGTATTTTAGCTAGTAAAACTGAATTAATACTAGTTCACTGATAAAATAATCATACCATACAATACAAGATAAAAGTAATAAAGAAAGATTATTTATGAAATAATTATTATAACTGTAGTATGCCTGTAATGCTTCTATAAATATAAAGCAGTTGTAAAATAAAACTGTGGAGAGGGAGAGAGAGAGAGAGAGAGAGAGAGAGAGAGAGAGAGAGAGAGAGAGAGCAGAAAAATCCAGAAATAGAAGAATGAGAGAAAGAAAAATAGACACAAGAAATGATACTCTACAATGACTTTGTCACATATACTTTCCTGTTCATTCTTACTGGCATCTTTCTCTATCTCATTTTGAAGATTATTCCCCCTCTACACACCTCTAAATCTTGGACATCTCTGAGGTCCAGTGTGAGTCCCTTCTGGATCCTGCACAGGTTTCTTTTACATTCCTCTAGGTGCCTTATTGAAACTTGTAGCTTTGTACAGCACCCGTGAGTCAAAGAACTATGGGTGTGTCTCATCTTAACTCTTCAGAGAGCTCATCTATACTCACAGCTGACTTGGTATCTTCCTGTGGCTGTTCACTATCCTCTTGAATGGAACACTCAATTTCACGTTATACTTAGAGGCTGTGGCTCCCTGTCTCCTTAGTCATAACTAAGCAATAGTAACAACTCCTCACTGTACTCACCCAGGCGAGAGAGAGAGACAGAGAGAGAGACAGAGAGAGAACAGTTGCTTTTGAAGACTTGCCTTATTTTCATTTTTCCATTCACTCATAAGTATCAAGGTCAGTATCTTCACTAACATCACCCATGTGGATGCTGTCATCACTAATTTTGCTAGCGCTGTCCTACATCTCCAGTAGAATCTCTCTTTGCATCTTTATGGATCACTCATACTTTCCACGTCTATGTTGCTTAAAAACAAATGAATAGGTTTTAGAAGTCAAGCTAATAATCAGCCTTGTAGAGACATCCTCGTTGATTTTCAGCTCTGGTTACCTTTGGCCCTACTAACCGTGAGCTCATGCAGGCTGTCCTACACTGACTCCTTTTCCCTATCCACCCAACACAAATATAGTATTGACATCATCTGGCTTGGGGCTTACCCAGCAAGCAAAGTGATTCTAGAGCATGCCTTTTCTCTATGTTCTAAGCAGTTGCTTTGTTGCTCCCAATTGCAATCGGTGATGCTCTGGGTATTTTGCCCCATTTTTTTTTTTTTTTTTTTTTTTTGGTCAGAGGTCAGGTCTCTGAATGTGAAGATAAAAAATAAACGTTGAGTTTTTTACTTGTCTTTCAATTCAAAAAAAATAAGGAATGGTTAAAAAAAAGGAAACAGTCCAGATATGGCATTTTCCCTCTCATTTTTAAATGAAACACACTGTGTAAAATAGAAGTGGATTTGCCCTGGCTTTCATGTCCCCAGGCAGAGTGTCAGCTCCTGGTGCTTTTCCATCTGTCAAGAGGGTATGGGCCTGTCAACCAATTTGAAAACACTTTTGTCTACATTCCCTCTGGTACAAATATAGGCATCACACCAACAAGTCTTTGGATAAACTGAAATCACCAGTGATCATACAGTTGAGGTTCCAAGATTGCATAATAGACATTATTACTCAATTATTTATTATGGAGTCACCTAACTTTTACCTGTAGTGTGGCAACCTTTGCATTACTAAGGGGGCTATAAAACCAGGTACATCAGTGTCCTTAAGAAAGTTATAATTTAATATATGAAAGTCTGACATAGAAGCAAATGAATTATTGAGTGAGGTCTTAATGCTAACATGTATAATAACACATAACCCTGGACATACATAAAGGATAGTGGGGGCTGCTAGGGTATTATAAAAGTGAAGTTCTAGAGGAAGGAAATTGTCCCTGCCAGTCCATAGGTGCCCTGAAGTGTGCTGAGATAAGCAACAGTGTCCTGTGGTGCGTTATACCCTCTCAGCTAGTCTGCTTCCCACATAGAAGACAGACTGCCCGTTAAACATTAACACTGAAGTATTGGAATATATAACTTTGCATCATGCATAAAATTTCAGAAGGATTTTTTTTGTTTTTGTTTTTTGTTTTTGTTTTTGTTTTACTTCCAACACATAGTGTTACCATAGTCAGGGGACACCATGAATCCTTCCTTAAGTAACCTCCTTACATGAAGAAAAGAAATTTCTCAGACAAACAACCGCTTATGGCTCTTGCTATCTGTCACATTATTATGATGTAGTCATGGTAACATGTCTTCTACATGTCTCCTCCATATGTTTGGCTCCATCCTTTCTGAAAATGAACCATCCAGGGTGTGTGTGACCTACTGAGTTCCAGAGTATGAAAGTCCATCCCTACAGTGAGCATGCTTAGGGCATGTGGGGTATGATTTAACTGAAGTTGCAGTTTTACTAACATCTCTCTTCCCATGCTGACCAAATCATTTCCATTCACTTCCCATATGGACCACGTGCTTCCTCACATCACCCCTCCTCTCTGTGACATCATGTTTGGGTCTTGAATATCGCCAAAGGATTACCATAATTTGCACATAGATGTATTTTCAGTTTTTTTCTCTTCTTTTTTTTTCTCTGAATCTATGTAAGCTGAGCTGTTTGAGTTTTTTTACAGCTCATAAAAGAGGGATTGCAAGAGTTAATCTCAAAAGATGACGAGAAAGATTTAACATGTGAAAAGGAGAATTATTTTGTCCATGGTGACATGTGAGATTCTCTAGAGTCACCCAGAGACCTGTATTGTGTACTTATGGGAGGAATAAAGCATGAGGAGAGAGTTCCATCTTCCTTTTGGCTGGTGTGAAAACAGTACGTGATTGATTTAGCCACTCTTAGGAATCTTTTCCAACCTCAATGTTTGATTCCAACAGAAACAAAGTAGGGACCATGGCATCTTGAATGTGACATAGATGACAAAGTTCAAAAGTCTGGAAAGTATTTAGTGTTGTACATACATCCCACAGTGCATGTTAATCAAATACCATATGCATTAGTTATAACTTCATAGCTTTCTGCTTTCCTTTACTAAAGTGGCTTCTAAATGTTTGAGTAAGATCTAAAATCACATGACCAGAAAAAAATCATCTTTCTAGGTTTAAAGTGAATTTCAGAAAACTGTACTGTGGCTTTTGTTATTGGTACAGGGCAATGTGCATGTATTTACATATTACCTACTTTGTTCTTGTACTACAGTAGCAAATTCAGCACTTGGGACAGAGCAAGCGTGGTTTTATTTCAAAGACAAAAACATCCCTTCTATGGCCTTTTAGGAAGTGAGAGACTCCCAGGACTCAAAGGGAGGGACCTTAGATGAACCACCCCAGAGTAGGGAGAGGGAACTTATAGAGCCCACCTCCAGCAGGAAGACAGGACATCAAGTGAAGGATAGGGTTGCCATCCCACAATCACATCTCTGACCCATAATTATTCTTGTCTGAAGGAATTACAGGGATGGAAATGGAGAGGAGCCTGAGGAAAAGAAGGTCCAGCGACAGGACCAAAGTGGGATCCAGGTCAAGGGGAGGTCCCAAGGCCTGACACTATTACTGAGAGCTCACAAAGAGATCTATCATGACTGCCCTCTGAAAGACCCAACAAGTAGCTAAAAGAGTCAGATGCAGATATTTGCATCCAACCAATGGACAGAAGCATCTGACCTCTGTTATTGAATTAGGGAAGGCTGAAAGAAGCTGAGGAGAAGGGCAATCCTGTAGTCCAACAGTCTCAATTAATCTGGACCCCCGAAGATCTCTCAAACACTGGACCACCAAACAGCATGCACCAGCTAATATGAGGCCCCCTAACACACACACACATATAGTAAAGGTCTTCCAGGTCTGTGTTCATTCAGAGATGATGCATCTAACCCTCAAGAGACTGGAGGCTCCAGGGAGTTTAGAGGTCAGGTAGGGTGGGGGTGGGGCATCCACATGGAGACAGGGTCAGGTAGGGAGGAGATGTGGAATGTGGAACAGTTGGAGAGTGGACTGGGAGGGGAATACAATCTGGAGTGTAAAAGAAAACATTAAGTAAAAAGGAATGTTTAAAAATACATAATACATATGAAAAAAAAAGTCTTTGTGCTCCAATTTCTTTAATCCTCAAGAAAGGGGTAAAATCAATGATCATCCCATCTCTGCTGACAAACTGAGAGTCTGGGTTTTCTTTTGAAACCCCCAAGTTCAAACTGGGACAAAGAAACAAAAAGAAACAAAGATGACTGAAATGTATTTTCCCTGACTGTAAGTATCTCGTCTGACAGGGGTGGCAGCTTTTATTGTTAGGACATTATCACCATCATCATCATCATCATCATCATCATCATCATCATCATCATCATCATTATTTTCCCCAAGGGGCTGATTGCACATTAAGCAAAGAAATCAAGGAAATGGCAGTCCTTAGGCAAAGAGGAGCAGAGATGCTGGAGAAGCCGAGGCTGCTCTCTGTTCACCTGTCTGCTCTGAGGGATTCTCAGCCATCCCTCCACTCACAGAAAATCAGGTGCAAACAAGATGACTGCCAGCATCTGGCAGGAGGTGTGACATGGGAACCCTGCACTTTGGTAGGTGTTTCATCTAAAATAAATCCCATGTGGCAGGGAGCAGAACTGTAAATGAGGTTACTTTACATGTGTACCCCATCTTTCTAAATTGCCAACCATTATGAGTCCACACTCAATATCCAGAGGCATTTAAACTATATAAACTATATATATAGATAGATATAGATATAGTTATATATAATTATATATAGTAATATATAATATACTATATTATATATAGTATAATACATTAATATAAAAATATAGCAATTTATACATAATATGCATATATTTTCAATTTGAATTTATATATGTGTATATATATGTATATATACATTTACATACACACATATATGTATATATATACATATATATGTATATATATGTGTATATATATATATATATATATATATATATATATATATAGAGAGAGAGAGAGAGAGAGAGAGAGAGAGAGAGAATTTGATGCCATCAGATGAGCTCTATGCTAGATAAATAATTTTTGAAGGGTAAATTTATTCCTTTAACATGCAAGTCAAACGTAGCTTCCAGGCTTGTAAAACAACTGTGGGGATAATGGCACATTCCTTTAAGCCTGACAATCTGAGTTTGATCTCTGGAACCCACATGAGGGAAGAAGAGAAGGAACACCCACTGTCCTCTCATCTCTACATGTGAGCCATCGTGCACATGTAAACACACACACACACACACACACACACACACACATACTTACACACACATACACTTAGACACACACAACTATGAGTTAGTTCTCTCTCTCTACTATGTGGATTTCAGGTATCAAACTCAGAGCATTAGGTTTGGTATGCCTTGGTTTAAGTATGCCTTTACCTGGTAAGCCATCTTACTAGCCAACTATATATTTTTGCCTCTTTGGTTGTGAGCCTTATTTAGTCTTTAACAGCTGAGCCATCTCTTCAAACCTACGATATCTAATTGCTGAATGGTTCCTTTCATCAATATAAAGTGACTTTTGCTATCTCTTCTGATTTACTTTTGTTTGAAGTCTCCTTTCTCAGGTATTAGGATGGCTACACCTGCTTGCTTTCAAGCTCCACTTACATGGTGTGCTTTTCTTTTCTATCCTTTTCTCTATAGAGCTGTGTTTCTCTTGGCCAATAAGGTGTGTTTCTTACATGCAACAAACAGATGAGATCTGTGTCTTAGTCTGATATGCTAGTCTCTGTCTTTTAATCAGAGTCGAGGCCATTGACATTCAAAGTTATTGTTGGAAGTTAGGTATTAATTCCTATCCTTTAGCTTTTATAATATTTAGTGCCTTCCTAATCTTCTGTTGTCAAATATCTTAGTTTGTTTTTCTTGTGTCCTGGTACATATGCTTATCTATTTCATCAATGTCTGATTCTCTTAAGTCAACTGAAGGTATTAATAATTAATGACTACTGGATTCTTTTGAGACAGGGTCTATTGTTCTGTTTCTGTCCACATACAGTACAAAGAGTAAATAGACACTTGTGCAACTATGCCCTGCTTTTTATGTGAGTGCCAGGATCAGAACTCAGATCCTCACATTTGTACAGAAAGCATGCTTACCTCCTGCCATATCTTCACCCTCTTAGTAAGAGTTTCAGTTTAAAATTTTTGATTGGAATTTTTTTTCACTATTTCTCCCTCTACTGACTTTACCTTTTACATCCTATGAATTCATTCAAGAATAGACTCATGTTCCCACTGGTTATTTTCAATATTCTTATCATTATTGTTCTAAATGCTTTATCTGGAATTTCATCTAACACACTCCATCTATTATTATGAGATTGATCACTTTTAGGGGAGTCTTACCTCCTTGGTTTTTTTTTATGTTTCTTGTGTATATGCATAGGGAATACATAGGGAATTTATAATTGGGTCATTGGTTAGATTTTTTTTTATTCACTTTATTCTTTCAACAGAAGTAGGGTCATTGGTTAGATTTTTTTCATTCACTGTATTCTTTCAGTGGAAGTATTTGCAGTGTTCCAGTGAGACTAGGTTATGCTAAGATAAGTTGTATTTTCCTCCCACTGGTATAGTTCAGTAAGACTCTCTCCTTCTAAGGCTCAGATCAATCATCTACTTCATGGGACACTACTCAGTGTAGCTCTGACTCAAAGGTTCTTTCCTAGCCAGAGGGATTTTGCAGGTCTGACCTCAGAATATAGTTCCCTGATACTCAGCCTCAGTAGGCTATGCAGAGAAAGCCCTTTGTTCTAGAAACTCCTTCAGCAGGGTTTTCAGTTGGCTTCTTCTTCTTTTTCTTTCTTTTTTATTGGTTATTTTATTTATTTACATTTCAAATGTTGTCCCCCTTCCTGGTTTCAGTTTGCCCTCTGCAACCCTTCATCCCATCTCCCCTCCCCTTTGCCTCTATGAGGGTGCTCCTCCCTCTACTTACCCACTCCCACCTCATCACTCTAGTATCCCCCTACCCTGGGGCATCAAGCATCCACAGGACCAAGGGCCTCTCCTCCCATTGATGCCAAATAAGTTGACTTCTTGATGATTCCAGTTGAGTGCCAAGAAGGGGAAGGGCTTTCCATGGTATCCATATGGTATGTGGATCTCAAGATCCCTTGCTTGCTGGACTGAGATTCTGTTCAGTGGTGAGTTCATCACTAACTATGCTTTTGGGTTCTACCCTCCCTTTCTGGTCTTTGCCAAATGACATTTGTCCCTTGCATGCCACCCCCATCCCCATTTGCTTGCTAGATTATATAATGCTCAGATATAGTCTTTATGTTCTAAGGCCTTCTCTTTGACATCAGCTCTGGTCTCAGGCAGTTGCAGTGGTGCTCTCTGTTGGAGCTAAGCACTGCCGCTTGGTGCAGAGTTGTGGACTCTCTTTTGTTCTATTTTCTCTGTCTGTGTATGTATTTTATTCTTTCTTCTGATGGAAGTTTAGTTCCATTCTTAAGTCCCCCACCTCAGGGGATGAGTTCTCTCCTACTATCTTCATGTTATCCCTTAGAGCTTCTAGCTGCCTGAGTATGGATATGTGTGGGTATTGACTGCCGTCCTCTCCCTTTGTAAGATGTCACTTTAATCTATTTAGATAAAACATTGTCCTCTGCTTAGGATTCAATAGAATACTTTGCTATAGCTTATTTAGGAGGCATAAATAATTTTATAAATAGTCCCATAGGTCAGAGACTGTCAACAAGGTTTCACCATTCCTAGAGAAATATTTTGGAAATTAATGAGGGCTCTTGAGAGTGTAATAATGAAAAGGTATAATTAGCTCCAAACGAAGGTGGGTGGTGGTGACATAGGTGCCATGTGCTCTCTAGTATATTAGACAGTTCCAAATAATGATAAATGACCCCATGTCCCAGTAGACATTCAAGTGAATGAGAAAATGTTTTAGTTGTCTGAAACCATAGGCTCCACTTCACATGTGAACAAAAATATCTTTTTACATAGCTTTACTAGCTGCCTTCCTTTAACCATATAAATACTCCAGGAATAAAGACAAGGTGTGTTCTTCATTATTTTTGGAAATCACCTCTGTCGGTGAGGCCATGATTCTGAAATCTCCCATACAACACCATGGCATTAGTTGTACATGTTTCCATCCCCCATCCAGTTTCTTCACTTCATATTCTAGTGTGTTATGCCCAACTGTATCCATGTTAAAACATGCAATGTTTTGTTATGAATTATGTATTTTGTCTTTTCCCTATGGAGTTGCAATTGTAATTAAAATGTTACATTCATAGTAGTAGTTTTCTTTCTTTTTTAAGTTTTAGGTGTGTAATTTGACCACCACCAGTTTCTTTTTGAGTAAGGAATAGTAGAAGAAGTGTTTTAGGGTTCATGAGCCAAATGGTTTCTCTTACAGCTTTTTCAGATGTGTATTTTGCCAAGAAAAGAGCTGGTGGGTAATATGTAATCAAATGCACGCAGTAAGCAGCCAAAATGATTTGTGAACATTGAAGTTTAAATTTTATATATTTTCACGTCACATGTAATTGCTATTGTTTATTATTTTTCAACCACTTAAAAATGAGAGACCATTCTTGGCTCTTGAGACCTACACAAATAGGCAGTGAGACAAGCCTTCCTAATAAAAGCTAATTTCCTAATCACTGCTCTATAGAGTATTGTATCCAAGCTTTCATACACTGAAATGGTACTGTGGGAAACTGCATCCCTTTACTTTCTTGATTATGCTACAGCTAAAGCTTTTATTGAACTTTTGAAATATGTGCAAATACTGTAATAAAAAGTTGGCAGGGCTACATAGGTTGGGGCCCATGTGAGTACCTCAGTCAACCCTTCTCAGAATCAGAGATGTTTCTTCTCACAGTAGGTGGGAATTAAAAGAAGCAAACACAACTGAATGATGTGCAGAGTAGGAGACTTTGGAGCATGCATTTCTAAATGAGATGTCTTTGTCAAACCCCTTCCATCAAGGTGCAGGGATCTATGAGGAAGAGGAGGTACAAAGATTGTAAGAGTCAGAAGTTACAGGTAACCAAGGAAGCAATGTCTTCTGGATATAGCAGGATTGATGCAATTATGAATTATTAGAAATGGTAAGTTTAAGCCAGATGAGGTTCCAGGCCTTGAAACAGGAAGTGGGCACAGAGCTCCACCCCTAATTAAGAAGCTATTTGCTATTGATATCTATTAGCAAAGGGAAAAAATCAGTCTTCTCCAATGGATTGCCACTGGGCATATCAACCACACACTATGGTTGATCCCATGCTCAGTAATTGGCCAACACAAAATTAACTCCATGTTTTTGTTTTATATGGACTCTGTTTGTTATTGTTGATTTTGTTTGTGATCTGACTTGTTGTATCTAGAAGACACTGTTTCTTGGAGTAATCTATAATTTCTAGCTCTTAAAATTTTCCCAGCTTCCCTTCCTCATAGATCCTTGACCTTTCTGGGGAGGGACTTGATGAGCACATCTCATTTAAGTTAGAGAACTCCTAAGTCTCTCACTCTGTGCATGATCCAGTCATGTACCCCTGTGGCTTTGTATTGTTCTGTTGTGTTTTTCTTTGTCTTAATTGTTTTGCTTTTGTTTTCTCTTCTTTTTTCAAAGAGAAAGAGAAAGAACATAAAGTTGGTAGGGAGGGTGAGGGATATAGGAGGAGTTGGGAAAGGTACAAAGGCAGGATCAAAACATATCATCTAAGACAATTCTTATTATTAAAAAAAAAAAAAAAAAACTATATTGCAGCTAGAAGCTGGAGAGATGACTTGGTAGAACTCATTTACTTTTTCCAGAGTTCAGTTTCCAGCACATACATTGGTATCTCACAGCCTCCTGTAACTCCAGCTCTGTGGACTCTGGTATTTTCCTCTGGCCCCCATGGATAAACACATAGGTGTCATATGTTAATACATAAATTGAAAACAAATTTATAAATTGATTTGGAAAAATGTATCAAGATAAACATAAATTGAAAACAAATTTATAAATTAATTTGGAAAAATGTATCAAGACATGAATTGTTGAGTCTTCTCCATAATCCTTATTTAAATTATGAAAGACATAGAAGACAATCCCTAACAACTGGCCCTCAGAGTAAAGAAAGAAGGCTATGGTTTGTTTGTTTGTTTGTTTGTTTGTTTGTTTTATTCTCTACCCTTCGGATAAGATAAAGGTATGTGGATTTTGATAAGACTGAGAATTTTCTGTCTGGGATAAGGATAACTTATGAATTCTCTCTGATGCAAAGCAGGTAGATGAAGTTCAGGTTCACTGCTTTCAAGCTTGTGGAAATGCCTGTCTTTCCAGGCTGGCTACATGACCAGCAAGGTCCAAATCAAATTTCATTTAATAAAAGATCAAGATTTCATTTTGATCTGCTTTGATAGGTTGCATTACCTGTGAATTATACTTATTCTGCACCCAGGTAAGTGTTACAAAGTGTTTCAAAAAAGAAAAAAAGCCATCAGGCTTGAGTGTATCATGTATCATCTATATTCTATATTCCTGTCTTGGGTTACTAAGCCTTTGGAATCTCTTCTTGAGCCTGTGGTCAGTCATGCCCTTCAACATATTGAGGAAGAGAAGGAAGCACTGTCTATCATGTAGTGCTCAGAGCAGGGGATGGTGAAGACATCAAAGTGCTTTCTGAATTTTTAACCCATTTTTCTCTAGCACAGAGGTATGTTCTTTGTCAATCCATTTAATGGTTTCTGGATCTGTTTTCTGGACCTGGTCATGCCTTCAAGAACAGCAAGTGCAATAGAAACATCTAGACGCTGTACCACACAGGAATTCGGATGCCAGGGAACCTGGTACATGTTGCTACCTCCATTCCCTAGATTCACACTGAATAACTTAGAGCTGGTGATGTTCCAGATCTACAAATGGGTCCTTTGTCACTCTTCTGTGTGTTTCTAAAGTCTCCAACCCCACTGATGGTCTCAGATTGGAATCTCCTTTTTTTTTCTTTCATTTTTTTATTAGATATTTTCTTCATTTACATTTCAAATGTTATCCTGAAAGTCCCCTATACCCTCCCCCCGCCCTGCTCCCCTACCCACCTACTCCCACTTCCTGGCCCTGGCATTCCCCTGTACTGGGGCATATGATCTTCGCAAGACCAAGGGACTCTCCTCCCATTGATGGCTGACTAGGCATCCTCTGCTACATATGCAGCTAGAGTCACAGTTCTGTGGGGTACTGGATAGTTCATAGTCACTTTTATTTGTCACCACAGTGCTGCCAGCAGCAGGGTTCCAGGCTCACAGGCAGGTGAAAACATTACAAGAGCATCAGGAACCCAGAGGAATTTAGCAAGACCCTTGTCTACACCAAGCCTTGTTTTCAAGCCCAGTGCCATGAGCCCATCATTGGTAACACAAAATGATGCATCTCAGAGTTGAGATTTTTAAAAAAGGGAGTTGAATGAAACTAAGACAATAACTAAAGGCTTACTGGTTGACTTATTCAAACAAATTGCCAGTTTGGTTGCATCTCCTGAGTTATCTTTAGTAAGCTGAGATCTAAAATATGAATACAACTTCATAAAAATTAATATTTAATAAATACTATTAATAAAAACAAGGGCACAGTTTTACATACTCTCTGAGATCTATATGCACATGTATCCAACAAGTTATGTGCATGTATGCATAGATGTATCTTTGCACATGTGTGTATATGTGTGTGTGTGTGTGTGTGTGTGAAGTCAAGAAGACAGCAGTTAAATAAGCCAATACATGATCACTATGTCTTTACTGCTATAAAATTATGCAAATCCCTTGAGAGCTTGTTAGAAGGCTCTAGCAGAAAATCACAGCTATTCCTATATCCTTGACCTAAGAAGATGGTCCTTCCTGTGTTTGAGGCAGGCCATCCTCCTTTAATGAGCGAGCAGCTTTGGAAAGGACCTGTATGGAGATTTGGATGTTGTTGTTGTTGTTTTCCTTGTCAATTATTTTTGTCTTGTTTCATTTTATTTTTGCGATAGAGAACATGAAGTTAGATGGGTAGGGAGGTACAGAGGATCTTAGGAACAGAAGTTCCTGGCGTAGAGGAGTTAGGAGTAGAAAAGAGTATGATCAAAATGTATTGTATTAAAAACCTTTTTAAATAAAAACGTTTTAAAAATACCCAAATAACTATAAAAAACAACAATAGAAATTTACATGCCTGTGGTATATTTGAAGAAAAAAATAAAAAGAGATTCTTAAGGATTGTGGCTTTGAGGTAGGAAAGGTGATGTCTTGGAAATTTACATGCCTGTGGTATATTTGAAGAAAAAAATAAAAAGAGATTCTTAAGGATTGTGGCTTTGAAGTAGGAAAGGTGATGTCTTGGATATTTACTATTTTCCCTTAACAGCCCAACTTCACTCCTGTGCTACATCTTAATCTCCCTTCTTGTTTGTTTCTCCTTTAGCTCAACAGAATTCACCAAAAATCCATGAAGGCTGGTGGGCATACAAGGAGGTGGTCCAGGGAAGCTTTGTTCCAGGTAAATACATATTTATTTTATCCATTTTTTCAAAAGAATCTTATTCCTTAAACATTTTTAAGGAGATATAAACACTCAAAACCCCATACATCCATTTATCCCACACTACCTCATTCCTGTGTACTAATAAAGTAATAACAAACAAACAGATAAAAGCCCAGGATTTGGATGAACACCAATATTATTTCTACAATGTCACATTTGCTACATGTTCTGAAATGTATGGTGAAAGTTAACTTGGTCTAACTTAAGCATGGAAATCTATTACATTAAGAGAAGTCTTGTTATATGAGCAGCAACTTAAAAAGAACACATTATTCTTCTATGTAAACTGGCAAGGCCAGGGTTCTTCCATCAATAGAAGCCTCCTCCAGAAAGGAGGAGGACAGAAGACTGAGAGCAGAAGCTGTTTGCCCACACTTGATGAAGTGAGGACTGTTCTCCACATTAATGACACGGGAAGTCTGTCTGAACAGTCTGACCACGACAGTGAAGCTTGCTGTAACGCATGCTGTTACTGATGTCATTGTGGTAGCATGCATGCTCAAGAATCAGCAGATCCAGCCAAGAACCATCTAAAAATAAAAGGAAATGACTGGACACTGCCAGCATGCAGGCTTTGGACTGAGAACCAAAAGCAGGCTAGGGCCAGAAACAATGTGACTTGAGTTGAGAAGGAGAGCAGAGGGCTTACTCGTAATTGTCCTATTCTTGACATAATAGACAGAATTAATAACCTGTATTAACCGTAAAAACCATAGGTCATCCTACAAGACATCAGAAGGGAGAGAAGCAAAGGAAAGAGCAAGAGATTAAAGGGAAAGAGACATGGAAGGATGGCATATCCCACAGTATTCTTAACTTACTAGATCTGAGAGAGACAGAAAGGAAGCCCACAAGAGTGTCTGTGTATGGTCCTCACTCAGCCTGGTGCTCAGAACAAAAGATCAAAAGAACCAGCCGAGGTTTCTGAATTTGGTGGCAGGCCAAATGTGCAGAATTCTAGGTCATCCAGTTTATGCTCGACTGCTTTGCCTTTCTACGTTTCTATTTCTTCTGTAGAGTTTTTCATATAAACTGTGCAAAGAGAAGGAACTCATAAAATTCCCTTAAGCCTATCTGTTTTCATTTCTGTCATGAGGCAACAGTAAGTACTGCTGGAGTGTTTTCACTGGAGAAGGACTCCGATGGTAAAGGATAGTGGGTGACTCAGAAAAATCGCCAGCTGGCTGCTAGAGCGCCTCAGAGATCAACATTCCTAGCATCACAACTACACGATAGCACATGGCACATTGTTCTCCAGCTCACTGTGCACAGAAATTGAATTTAACTCACCCAGAAGTGACCAGATTTCTAATGGCAATAATGTAAGTTACATATGCTCTGTCTGCTTAAGTAAGTATAGATACTGTCATTTGATATTTATAATTGGGGGAGACATCCCTCTCGATGATATATTTATATTTTGGCAAGAGAAACTGTTGGCTATACTCACAGTAGTTCAGAAGTTATAAATGATCATAATATACCGTGAACTTGTCAGTATGGGATTAGAACAACTGAGGAAGGTCCCTCGTTTTTAAATCACTTCTACCTCTGTGGAAGTTGACTTGTCTTCACATAGCAATGTGTGGTGGCTTCGTCATTTTGCCTCTTTGCCTTATACTACTTGAATACTTGCTCTATCTATCTATCTATCTATCTATCTATCTATCTATCTATCTATCTATCTCCACCTCCACCTCCACCTCCACCTCCACCTCCACCTCCACCTCCACCTCTATACATGTTCAAAATTCTAGTCAGACTTGCATGATGCTGCTAAGGCAACCATGGAAAGAATTCCTATCCTTCATTTGCTGCTGACTGAAGAGTTCTACTTTTCTCCATTTCCAGCCTGGTTTGCATACATGTTGTGGCTATTGAACTTTTGATGGAAAGAAACACATAAAGGCCATAGAAGTGGCAAGAGAATGATTCATTCGGTGCCAGAACACCCTACTTTGGCCATCTTTGGGTGGCATCTATGAAACACATTCAAGATGCAGAGCACCTTGCTTGGGACTAATGAAGGGGAACTGGTATATATCTCTTACTCAAACTAAATTCAGCATTTAAAGGGCAAGCTAGGCAATAGACGCAAGGCTCTGGAGAACCAGTACAATAATAGGGCTGATAACTGCAACTCTGCCTCTGTGGTGTATATCATAATTTCTTGTAAACCAGCTCGATTCATGCTGTCTACTAGCTCCCACCTGAGCAGATCCTGCTTTGAAGGCAAAGCCCAGCTTGTTTGACTCTTCATCCTCCACACAGCTAATATCATCCACAATGGGTTCCTTCTGTTTTTGCCAAGAACATTGTAATGGCCAATTGATGTAGTGACTAGAGTATGCTACCTACCATACATTTGGTCAGAGGTGCCCTGGTGTTGCTGTTGAAGTTATTTCTAGGCTTACTTAACCATAGACCTGCCTCACTACTCCATTTGTTCAGTGATATTATCAACTTCTGACTCCTAGAGGCACTTTGTGTTGGGTTCTCTGTTACTTCCTGTTCACTGTAGTTTTAGAGATTCAAGTGTCCAAAGCTAAAGGATAAAAGGAAGTTGGGTGGTCTTGTCAATGATCTGCAGTACTCAATGGGCAGAAAGATGAGAATATAATGTAAGTCTGATAGTTCAAAGAAGAGTGAAATCTACCTTGGCATACAAGAGTGGTGGATTCTGCCTTAGAACCTAAGTATAACTAGTGAAGAGACCAGAATACATGGGTTGCACAGGCCACACAGCAAGGTAGTTTTGTTTGCCACACAGGGCTTTAGACACTACTTTCTGAAAGGGGAAAAATGATAATATATGTCTGATCTTTGGAAGATCAATCGCATGGGTATAAAAGTAACTTTGATTCTCTTGATGTAATTGCTATCTTGGAGGCTTACTGCTTCTGTCTGCTAACTTAGGCCTAGTTCTGGAAGCTTCTAGACTCTGAACAATCAGCCTCTAAGACTTGCTGCTAAATAAGCTCACTTCTCCTAAGTTCTTTCCGACCTCTGGCTGGCGGATTCAACTCAGCTGTTCTGGCTCAAACTCTTCTCCGATCGGACTGATTCACTCTGGCTTCTCTTTTTCTGCCTTTTCTGAATTGCTCTGCTTGAAATCAAACTAACTGCAATCTGTTCTAATCTTCTGGCTCCTTCTCCTTCTCTGTCTCATTCTGCCTTTGCTTGTGTCTAGCTTGCTCTTACTTCAACATATCTCTGTAAACTCTCCCAATAGAACCTGCCTCTTTCTCCTTCCTCTCTTCTTTGCCTGCACTGATCTCTTAAGTACCTCCCCTTTCTTCTCTCTTCTCATTGAGAGTTGGGCAGGATCCCAGTCAGTCAAATCTTGTTCCGATTGCTCATTTTGTCTACTACTCAATTAGACCTCACTTTCAAACATGGGTGCTTCCTTCTACAAACTAAATTTACCTTCATTGTTTTGAATTAAAGGTGTGTCCCAAGGACTTGTCTATATTCTAGCCAGAGAGATTAAAGGTGTGTGCTAAGGGTTGAGCCAGACCACAACTAGAAACAGGTTTTTCCAGTAATTTTTTCCTGGGATTCACACTGGGACAAAATATCCTTCCACAATGGAGTGTTTTAAAAAACTAACTATGGTAGAAATTAACTGCATTCAATTGAAGATAAGAGAGAAAAACAAGTTTGTTTTCATTGTTCAGATAAAAAAAACTTCCAAAACAAAAAACTATGGGTACCTATGCCACCCATGACAAAATGCTGATGGTCTCAAACTATTGGTAATTAAAGGTTGCTAGGGGAAGGGAAATGCAATTTTCTTCAGTGGTGTAGCCACAGGCAAGTTACATAGACTCCACTCTGTAACAAGCCACCTGCCTTCTGCCACACATAAAAGGAATACAAAAATGGGAGAGGAACTTGTTGAAAGAAGTGCTCCAATGAGAGGGATAGGAGATGAGAGGAGGGATGGGGGAACAAAAAATGACTAAAGTCCAATTGCATAAATGTATGAAACTTCAATAACAAAACCAAAATATATATGAAATATATGTTAACACATACACAAAACAAACACTATTAGGTTAACTGTGCTGTTGGGGAATTAACAGAGAGTTTGTTTAGTAACATTTGAGTTATATTTATTAAATAATAAAATGTGTGTTATAAATATATCACATGTATATAACACATTTTTAATTTAGTGTAAATACACACATGTCTTTAACACACTTATGGAATATGTGCCAAACACTCTCTATCCACATTCTACGTAAGTTACAAAGATGAGAATCTTCCCTTTGGAAGAGACACTATACTATGAGCTATTATTTGATAAAGAGATGGCATAACTTCTGAGGCTTGTAATATAGTAGGAGAGTCATTTGCTAAAAGTAATCTACAGTCACTGGGCTTCCAAGTATCTGATTTATGGGTTAAAGTTTACACAGATGTCTCCTATTCATCCTAAAACAAAAGAATCTGGGCTTGCTTCCCCTCTGAATCCATGAATGACAATCCATGGATTTTGTATTTTTTTTTTCCAAACTTATAAAGCTCTGGAGAAGGTGAAAACCCATCTTACAGTCTAATACCTACTAAGGCTCACTCCATATCATTAGACCTGGGCCCCTCAGCACATTGATCCAGAATGTTTTCCCTAGATCTGCTTTCTTCAAAGTTATATTTGGCCCTGGTACATGGTCCTAAAGAGCTTAGCTATACATCAGTCATTGGAAGCAGTGGGAGAAAAACAGATAAATGAATGGTATCTTACAATACTCCCAAGACTCCTCTCAAAAGTGTTTGGGGTTTTCCAAGTCTAAGAAGGCAAAGAGGATAGCCCAGGGGAGGTACTGCCATGAGGTTCAGTAGCACTCTACAGGGGAGGAAGAGAAATGATATTTCAGGAAAAGAAGCAAGATGGCCAATGACTTGAAAGCCTGAAAATGTGGATGCATCCCTAGAGCAAGAAGAGATTTGGGCATTAAGATTACAGAGCAGCAGGGTATGATTATGAAGTGGTGTACCTATTGATACTCTGGAGCCTAAAGGCAATTGAAGAACCATGTATTTCAGACTTCAAGTAAAAGGGTGTTATGTGAGCTAAGATAGGAACAGTAAAGAGTACAAGAATAGCCCAGCTTTAATGGGTGGGATCCTCCTCTCCTCTCATCACCTGCACCACCAGGAAATAGCACAGGCCTTCCCTACAACAGACACTTGACTTGCTAAGTTGACTTGGGTCAAAACTGTAAAAGTTGCTTTTATTTTCTCCAATGAAGTGAGAAGATTAGAGTCATACCCAAGCTGTGTGAATACATGGCTTGGGCTGAGCCCAGAGTACTTACTTCTCTGTTCTAACTATCCCGAGGCCTAAGCCTGGAAGCTTTTAGCTTCCATACACTCTAATCTTCCAAGTGAACTGATTCAATCCAGCTTCTCTTGGCTTCTGACTGAATTGCTCTGTCTGGCCTCATATAGACTTTGGCAATATGTTTAAAATCTTCTGTCATCTTCTCATTCTCTAGTTCATTCTGTCTTCACCTGTGTATATCTAGCACGTTCTATCTGTAACCTGTCTCTATAACATTGTCCTGGTAAAACTATCATACACATACTACCACCACCACCACCACCTCCCCATCCTCTACACTCCCTGCCCTCCTGACACACACCTTTTTTTCTCTCTTCCTGCTCTTAAGTAGCCTCTCCTCCTCTTTGTTCTCCTGTGAGTTGGGTGTATCCTATCTCTGACTCATGCTGGCAAATCTTTCTCTGATTTGTCACTTTGTCTGCCCCTCAATTAGACATCACTTTTAAACATAGACGTTTCCTTCTACAAACTAACTGTACCTTCATTGTTAGGGGTTAAAAGTGTATAAGGAGAGCATTCATATATTCTAGCCAGATCATACTGTACTCCAGGGTGTGTCTATATCTTTGGATATGATCCCTTGCCAAAGCAGCCATGTTCCTGAATTAGAATTCCCTACACAGAACAGACATATAAGGGGAAAAAAAGACAAAAAGAAAGGCTCTACTGACCAGAAAAATGTTCCTTGCACTTGAAGTGATTACTACAATCAATATAATAAATAATAGTAATATTAATTATTATCTTCACCATAATAATTGTAATTATATATAGCAGTACAAACTTCTGTGCATAATACAAAGAGTAAAACTACTGTTTTTCTCAATTTTATTGTGCATCTAAGTAGCATACAGTGAGTTCTTGCCTTGCATTTTTATGTAATTTGGGGGGGTCAAAATGGGGTCATCAGTGGAGCCATCTTGCTGGCCCAGCACTGCATGTTTTAAAGTCTGGTAGAAATAGTCTGGATATCAGAGTGTGCCTGCCTGTAAAGTCACAGAAAGCTAGGACCAGAAGTTAGCAAGGACACTACTAGTCTTATAAATGGACTTAGAACATCATTCCAGCCACTACAGAAAGCCAGTGTACCCTGATATAGCTGGCCCATGTGAGACTATGCCAGTGCCTGGCAAATACAGAAGTGGATGCTCACAGTCATCTATTGGATGGAACACAGGGTCCCCAATGTAGGACCTAGAAAAGGTACCCAAGGAGCTGAAGGGGTCTGTAACCCTATAGGTGGAACATCAATATGAACTAACCAGTACCCCCAGAGCTTGTGTCTCTAGCTGCATATGTAGCAGAAGATGGCCTAGTCGGTCATCATTGGAAAGAGAGGCCCCTTGGTTTTGCAAACTTTATATGCCCCAGTACAGGGGAATGCCAGGGCCAAGAAGTGGGAGTGGGTGGGTAGGGGAGCAGGGCAGGGAGAGGATATAGGGTACTTTTGGGATAGCATTTTAAATGTAAATAAAGAAAATATCTAATAAAAAATTCTTATGGGATAAAAGGAAGGAAGGAAGGACGGAAGGAAGGAAGGAAGGAAGGAAGGAAGGAAGGAAGGAAGGAAGGAAGGAAGGGAGGGAGGGAGGGAGGGAGGGNAGGGAGGGAGGGAAGAAGGAAGGAAGGAAGGGAGGGAGGGAGGGAGGGAGGGAGGGAGGGAGGGAGGAAGGAAGCATGATGGTAATCATGGGCAAGCTATACATAAGAAACAGGACAAAGCTCATTGTGGTGAGTGAAAAATGACAGATGTCAGGTACTTTGATAGTGGATGTAGTCACAGCAGGCATTGACTTGTGGAAGGGCTTACAGACCACACTTAGTCTTTGAATTGAGATCCTGGGAGTAAATGGAGGACAGAGAAGCCATTGTGAGCTATTACTTCTCCCTAGATATATAGAAATTACTGCAAGATCATGAAAATAAGTCCTTGGCCATCAGAATGACTGACAGAAGAACTTTTCACTGTTGTTAGTATTTACAGTCATGACTGGAGCTAAGAGGTTTAATTGGCTCACCACGCCATCCTATATTGCTTTCTCTGAAATCAACTATAAATGGCTCATCTTGGATGGTAAATTCTCCCAGAACACTATTTTCCAGCATTTCCTTGCTGTGTTGTCTTTAAATCTCAAGACTACTAGATGAATATAATTATGTCCAACCACCTGTGGTTGCATACTGAAGTCTAATTAACTATGCTTTACAAAGGGCCTGTATCCTTTGTTTAAAAAAGTCTCAGGCTTGACAAATAGCAGTACAAATAGCTCTTCTTTTCTCAACAACCCTAAGCAGGAAACCCAACTAGAGGGCAAGGTTCTTGCTGGTCTAGAATGGCCTCTGGGGTCATTCGTTCCCCATCATTCCTCCTGTAGTAAACAGAATCCACAGTGTTCTATTGCAATGTTAACAGTCCCTACTTACTTAATCAACACATATTTATTGTCTCAGTTTCCTTGGGTCACAATCTGGGTAGGGCTTAGCTGGGTCCTCTATGAGAATGGCTTGATTCAAGGCATCAGTCTGATTCACGATTGTCTAAAGCAAGGCTCATAAGTGATTTAGAGTAGTATACCTCCTCTCTAGGGAAGACGACACAGACTCAGAGGTGTTGCTCCTTCATATGGACTACTGCTTCAAACTAGCAAGAAGGTAGCTCTCTCACTTTGAATCTCTGCCTGGGACCTTTGGGGAGTTCTATGTTATCTTTCTTTGGAGTACAAATCCATTCATAGTAATGTACCTTTGGATTAACTCACAGTCAATTGATGCAATATTGCACCCATGAACTCTCAATAGCTATAGTTGCCCACACAAGACCATACCAGCCAGTAATCCAGCAGAGGGTGGGTACTCAAAGCCTCTCCCCTTAGTCCAGGAGCTATGGGCAGTTGACAGTTGCTGAGGGAGGTTTTTATTTTTCTGCAGAACTGAGCCCCTTAAAATGTTGCCCATGCCTCTAGTGTTTACACCTATACACACATGCATATGGGCAACACTAGTAGGAGCCACTGAGCAACACACACACAGAAACACACATGGAGAGAACATATATTTGAGAGGGGAAACTTTTGGGGGACACTGGAGAAATTGGAGAGAAATAGAAGTAGGGATGTTCAAAATAGTATCCGTGTATGAATTTCTCAAAGAAAGCACATAAAATGAATTCTATATTAATCACATTATGGCCTTTGAAAATGAAGTAGGAGACAGTGTTCTCAACAGTATCTTCAAATCTTGAACTGGGAATTAATATCCTTTGGAAAGGATATTGCCTTCCTTTCTTTTACTGAAGGCTATCTGAAATAGGAAACTGGTAAAAGGAGGAAAGCAGTATCCTTTCGCAGCATTTGGAGTCTCTTGAGTCCCTTTTTCTCTCCAGGAGTCTAGTTTCCACGTCTACTATCATCACACCCCTTTTAGGCTCGGAAGCTCCTTCCTCTTACAAATGAGTGCTTGCTAGGCATATGGGCATAAGCCCATAATCCTAGCACTCAGGACATAGAGGCAGGATGGATGTGAATTCAAGACTAGGAAGACTACATAGTGAGACCCTGTCTCAAAACAAGAAGAAAATTAATGAAAACACTGTATTATATCCAGTCCATCTACACAGCATTGGAACAATCTATGAATCACAAGCACTCAATGTAATCATACTTTTGAAGTCTCTTTTTTCCATCTAAGGTAATACATTCAAAGTTTTGGGAAAACAATTATTCTTTCTTTAGATATGTCATCTTCAAAGCTCTTGTGTGTGTAATTACTGATCACACACAACACATATGTGTATTTTTATAATAATCATTTGCTTCTTTCAACGCAAACCACATTTTTGCTATTATAATTTTTTTTCCAGATGAGAGAACAACTTAAGACAAGTGATGTTACTGACTAAGGTGATAGAGGCGAGTCTAGAGAGGAGTACATTCTTCTCCATACTGCCCCTGTACCCAGCTGCATATGTAGCAGAAGATGGCCTAGTCAGTCATCATTGGGAAGAGAGGCCTCTTGGTCTTGCAGACTTTATATGCCCCAGAACAGGGTAACGCCAAGGCCAAGAAGTGGGAGTGAGTGGATAGGGGAGTAGGGCGGGGGGGGGGGGTATAGGGTACTTTCGGGATAGCATTTGAAACGTAAATAAAGAAAATATCTAATAAAAAAATTTTTTTAAAGATACTGCTTCCTAGATGTCATATAGTTTGGTTCCCTTTATTTTCTGGTTAAGAAACAAACTGGATAGCAGACTAAAAAAAAAAAAAATACTATACCAGATTAATCCACTTAAAACTCAGCAGAAAATTATCTTTATCTTCAGAAAAAAATATCTAACATTTTAATTTGATCTATTACATTTGAGGATGCCTCTATAATTGTCATCTTTCCAAAATACATTTTATTTTGGAAGCTTCAGGATTTGCAGAATTTTACAAAGATAATGCTGGAAATTTCAACATACCCATTATATCCTACATTAGTATATACGATGCAGTTATCACAACTTAGAAACAGACTTCTCTGTGCAACTAGCAACTCATTTACATATTGTCTTGGATATCCCAATATTTGCGATGAATTTCCTTTTCTAGTCCTTATTCCAATTTGCGGTACCCATTTGCATGATCGTGATGTCTCCATAGTCCAGTCTAGGCACTGAGTGTCTCTCAGTGTTTCTTTACTGTCTCCATGTTTCTAGACTGTTAGTGTTTCCAAGTCCTGCATAGCCACTTGATGGAACATTGTTCCATCTGAGTCTGCTTGATGATTTGCTCATGAATGACCTGGGACTGTAGTTTTGGATGCACAGTTGTACACAGGAACACTGTCACATTTATGAAATCCTCTTAGGAGTACATTATCCCTTCCCGGGTTGTACTCATCCACATCCTTGTGAATAAACAGATATGAAAGATTCAGGGAATGAGAGGTTTACCCATGGTCGCAAAGTAGACAAGTAACAGTGCTATCCATAGAAGACAGGTTCTTTCTGGCCTGTAATATTTCTCCAACCAGACTTCTCTAAAGCCCTGCCTGGCCCAGAACTATAGGAAATTATTTTCTTTACCTCAAAGCTATGTGTGATATTTGGTGACTAAGAGGAGAATTGTGCTTTAATTTCTTTCCAGGATAGTATCTGGAGTTAACAATAAACAGAGAGCTATGACACAGTGTGTGGTCAAATAAATGGCTTCTCCATAAAAGTAGTCAGTGTAACCAAAAGCTCTTGCTTCACCCACCAAATCTTGCTGAGGGTAAACTGGGTAAATAAGCACACAGTGTGCTCTCCTTAAGGTGATCCCTCATTTGGTTGGTTTTCTTTTCTTTTTCTTTTTTTTAAAAAAAATATCTATTAGATATTTTCTTTATTTACATTTCAAATGCTATCCCCAAAGTACCATATACCCTTCCCCCACCCTACTCCCCAACCCACCTACTCCCACTTTTTGGCCCTGGTGTTCCCCTGTACTTGGGCATATACTGTTTGCTAGACCGAGGGACCTCTCTTCCCAATGATGGCTGACTAGGCCATCTTCTGCTACATATGCAGCTAGAGACATGAGCTCTGGGTGTACTGGTTAGTTCATATTGTTGTTCCTCTTATAGGGTAGTAGACCCCTTCAGCTCCTTGGGTACTTTCTCTAGCTCCTCCATTGGGGGCAATGTGTTCCATCCTATAGATGACTGTGAGCATCCACTTCTGTATTTGCCAGGCACTGGCATAGACTCACTAGAGACAGCTATATCAGGGTCCGTTCAGCAAACTCTTGCTGGCATATGCAATAGTGTCTGGGTTTGGTGACTGATTATGGGATGGATCCCTGGGTGGGGTACTCTCTGAATGGTACATCCTTTCGTCTTAGCTCCAAATTTGTCTTTGGAACTCCTTCCATGGTTGATTTGTTCCCTATTCTAAGGAGGAACAGAGTATCCACACTTTGGTCCTCATTCTTGATTTTTTGGTGCTTTGCAAATTGTATCTTGGGTATTCTAATTTTCTGGGCTAATATCCACTTATCAGTGAGTGCATATCAAGTGACTTCTTTTGTGATTGGATTACCTCACTAAGGATGATATCCTCCAGATATATCCATTTGCCCAAGAATTTCATAAATTCATTGTTTTTAATAGCTGAGTAGTACTCCATTGTGTAAATGTACCACATTTTCTGTATCCATTCCTTTGTTGAAGGACATCTGGGTTGTTTCCAGATTCTGGCTATTATCAATAAGGCTGCTATGAACATAGAGGAGCTGTACCATCACCATGCAGTTTTTATCACAATTGCTTTGTAGTACAGCTTGAGGTCAGGGATGGTGATTCCCCCAGAGGTTCTTTTATTGTTGAGAATAGTTTTTGCTATCCTGGGTTTTTATTATTCCAGATGAATTTTCTAACTCAGTGAAGAATTGAGTTGGAATTTTGATGGGGATTGCATTGAATCTGTAGATTGCTTTCAGGAGGATAGCCAATTTGACTATATTAATCCTGCCAATCCATGAGCATGGGAGATCTTTCCATCTTCTGAGATCTTCTATTTCTTGCTTCAGAGACTTGAAGTTCTTACCATATATATCTTTCACTTCCTTAGTCAGAATCACACCAAAGTATTTTATATTATTTGTGACTGTTGTGAAGGGTGTTGTTTCCCTTTTTTCTTTCTCAGCCCCTTTATTCTTTGTTTAGAGAAAGGCCATTAATTTGATTGAGTTAATTTTATATCCAGCTACTGCTCTGTAGCTGTTTATCAGGTTTAGTAGTTCTCTGGTGGAATTTTTAGGGTCACTTATATACACTATCATATCATCTGCAAATAGTGATATTTTGACTTCTTCCTTTCCAATTTGTATCCCCTTGATGTCCTTTTGTTGTTGAATTGCTCTGGATAGGACTTCATGTACTATATTGAATAGGTAGAGAGAAAGTGCGCAGCCTTGTCTAGTCCCTGATTTTAGTGGCATTGCTTCAAGTTTCTCTCCATTTAGTTTGATGTTGGCTACTCTTTTGCTGTTGATTGCTTTTATTATGTTTAGTTATGGGTCTTGAATTTCTGATCTTTCATAGTCTTTTATCATGAATGGGTGTTGGATTTTGTCAAATGCTTTCTCAGCATCTAACGAGATGATCATGTGGCTTTTGTCTTTGAGTTTGTTCATATAGAGGATTACTTTGTTTGATTTCTGTATATTAAACCATACCTGCATCCCTAGGATAAAGCCTACTTGGTCATGATGGATGATTGTTTTGATGTGTTCTTGGATTCGGTTTGTGAGGATTTTATTGAGTATGTTTGCATCGACATTCATAAGAGAAAGTGGTCTGAAGTTCTCTTTCTTTGTTGGATCTTAGTGTTGTTTATATATCAGAGTAATTGTGGCTTCATAGAATGAATAGGGTAGAGTACCTTCTGTTTCTATTTTGTGGAATAGTTTGAGGAGAGTTGGAATTAGGTCTTTTTTGAATGTCTGATAGAACTCTTCACTAAACCCATCTGGTCCTGGGCTATTTTTGGTTGGGAAACCAAAATTTGGTTCTATTTTTGGCTATTATTTTGTTAGGAGACATGGGACTATTTAGATCATTGATCTGATCCTGATTTAACTTTGTTACCTGGTATCTGTCTAAGAAGTTGTCCAGTTCATTCAGGTTTTCCAGTTTTGTTGAGTATCGCCTTTTGTAGTAGGATCTGATGATGTTTTGGATTTCTTCAGAATCTGTTGTTATGTCTCCTTTTTCATTTCTGATTTTGTTAATTAGAATACTGTCCCTGTACCCTCTAGTTAGCCTGGCTAAGGGTTTATTTATCTTGTTGATTTTATCAAAGAACCAGCTCGTGGTTTGGTTGATTCTTTGAATAGTTCTTTTTGTTTCCACTTGGTTGATTTCAGCCCTGAGTTTGATTATTTCCTGCTGTCTACTCCTCTCACATGAATTTGCTTCCTTTTGTTCTAGAGCTACTAGGTGTGCTGTCAGGCTGCTAGTGTATGCTCTCTCTAGTTTCTTTTTGGAGGCACTCAGGGCTATGAGTTTTCCTCTCAGGATTGCCTTCATTGTGTCCCATAAGTTTGGGTATGTTTTGGCTTCATTTTCATTAAACTCTAGAAGTCTTTAATTTCTTTCTTTACTTCTTCCTTGACCATGGTATCATTGAGTAGAGTTTTGTTCAGTTTCCATTTGAATGCTGGCTTTCTATTATTTATACTGTTATTGAAGACCAGCCTAGGTCCTTGGTGATCTGATAGGATGCATGGGATTCAGTTTTTTTGTATCTGTTGAGGCCTATTATGTGACTGATTATATGTTCAATTTTGGAGGAGGTATAATGTGGTGCTGAGAAGAAGGTATATCCTTTTGTTTTAGGATAAAATATTCTGAAGATATCGCTTAAATCCATTTGTTTCATAACTTCTGTTAGTGTCCATGTGTCTCTGTTTAGTTTCTGTTTCCAGGATCTGTCCATTGATAAGAGTTGAGTCTCACCAATGTTGTAGTTCAACAAGGAGTGTTGAAATCTCCTACTATTATTGTGTGAGGTGCAATGTGTTCTTTGACCTTTATTAAAGTTTCTTTAATGAATGTGGTTGCTCTTGAATTTGGAGCATAGATATTCAAAATTGAGAGTTCATCTTAGAAGATTTTACCTTTGATGAATATGAAGTGCCCCTCCTTGTCTTTTTTGATAACTTTGGGTTGAAAGTCAATTTTATTCATTATTAGAATGGCTATTCCTGCTTGTTTCTTCCGACCATTTGCTTGGAAAATTGTTTTCCAGCCTTTCAGTCTGAGGTAGTGTTTTTCTTTTTCTCTGAGGTGGGTTTCCTGTAAGCAGCAAAATGTTGGGTCCTGTTTGTGTAGCCAGTCTATTAGTCTATGTCTTTTTATTGGGGTATTGAGTCCATTGATGTTAAGAGAAATTAAAGAAAATTAATTGTTGCTTCCTGTTATTTTTGATGTTAAAGTTGAGATTCTGTTCTTGCAGCTGTCTTCTTTCAGGTTTCTTGAAGGATCACTTTCTTGCCTTTTCTAGGGTGTAGTTTCCATCCTTGTGTTGGTGTTTTCCCATTATTATCTTTTGAAGGGCTGGGTTCGTGGAAAGATATTGTGTGAATTGTTTTTTGTCATGGAATACTTTTGTTTCTCCATCTATGGTAATTGAGAGTTTTGCTAGGTATAGCATCCTGCAATGGCATTTGTATTCTCTTAGGGTCTGTATAACATCTGTCTAGGATCTTCTGGCTTTCATAATCTCTGGTGAGAATTCTGGTGTAATTCTAATAGGCCTGCCTTTATATGTTACTTGACCTTTTTCCCTTACTGCTTTTAATATTTTGTCTTTATTTAGTGCATTTGTTGTTCTGATTATTATGCGTTGGAAGACATTTCTTTTCTGGTCTAGTCTATTTGGAGTTCTGTAGGCTTCTTGTATGTTCATGGGTTTGGGAAGTTTTCTTCTAAAATTTCATTGAAGATATTTGCTGGCCCTTTAAGTTGAAAATCTTCATTATTATCCATAGGTTTGGTCTTCTCATTGTGTCCTGGATTTCCTTGATGTTTTGAGTTTGAATCTTTTTGCATTTTGCATTTTCTTTGAATGTTGTGCCCATGTTCTCTATGGAATCTTCTGCACCTGAGATTCTCTCTTCCATCTCTTGTATTCTGTTGCTGATGCTCACATCTATGGTTCCTGATTTCTTTCCTAGTGTTTCTATCTCCAGAGTTGTCTCACTCGGGTTTTCTTTATTGTTTCTACTTCCCTTTTTAGGTATTGGATGATTTTGTTCAATTCCATCACCTGTTTGGTTGTGTTTTCCTGTAATTCTTTAAGGGATTTTTGTGTTTCCTCTTTAAGGACAAAGACAGTGTTTTAGTGTGACTCTTTGAGGGCATCTACCCGTTTAGCAGTATTTTCCTTTAATTCTTTAAGGGATTTTTGTGTTTCCTCTTTAAGGACAAAGGACAGTGTTTTCCTGTGATTCTTTAAGGGCTTCTACCTGTTTAGCAGTGTTCTCCTGTATATCTTTAAGTGAGTTATTAATGCCGTTCTTAAGGTCCTCTACCAGCATCAAGAGATATGATTTTGAATCTGAATCTTGCTTTTCGGTTGTGTTGGGGTAACCAGGACTGGCTGAGGTAGGAGTGCTGGGTTCTGATGATGGTGAGCAGTCTTGGTTTCTATTAGTAAGATTCTTATGTTTGCCTTTTGCCATCTGGTAATCTCTGGTGTTAGTTGTTATAGTTATCTCTGGGTGAAGCCTGTACCTCCTGTGATTCTGTTAGCCTCTGTCAGCTGTCCTGGGAGTCTAGCACTCTTCTGAGTCTCAGTGGTCAGAGTACTCTCTTCAGGCAAGCTCTCCTCTTGCAGGGAAGGTGCACAGAGGTCTGGCATTCAGACCTGCCTCCTGGCTGAAGATGAAGGCCCGAAACAGGACCTGTCCCAGAAGATGGGTTGCCTCTGCAGTCTTTGCGCTCACCTGCACAGACTGGTCTCCTAGGGACCCAAGACACAAGATGGTTCCCTCACCTGCTCTGGAGGTCAGAGTCCTTCCAGGTGGTCACTTCTCCTCTGGTGGGGAAGGTGTCCAGATGTCTGGAGCCCAAAATGGGGGTCTGTCCCAGAAGCTGTCTGCACTCACACCTTTGCAGACTGGTCTCAGAGGGACCCTGGAGACAAGATGGCTCCCTCACCTGCTCTGGGGAGTCAGAGCCCTCCCTGGTGGCCACCTCTCCTCTAGCTGGGAAGGTGCCCAGATGTCTGCAGCCCAAAACAGGGCTTGTTCCAGAAGCTGTGTTGCTTCTGCAGTCTGCTCGCTCACCTTCTGCAGTCCACAAGCTGATCTGCACTGACTCTTGTTTGGTTTTCTATCTCCATATCCCTCCTTTAGACCATAGAAAGACCAAACATGAAATCCCATGCAAGTCAGTTTAAGCTCTCAGAATCTTGTTTTTCTCACATATAAAATCAGGCTGTTAAGCAACATGGATTTCAAAGGTTCATTTTATCCCTAATATTTTCTGTTTGCTAATGTGATATATGATTATCTTGGAAGATATTAGCAGTATTAAGAAATAGAATATTGGTTTCATTGCAGGATAATTTTATGTTTTGCATATGGGTGTTTGAAAGTGGAATCAATGATGTAATTGTCTTTCAATTTCTGATCTCTTATCTCTAAGAGGAAGCAAGAACTTAATGGGCACATTTTTCTCTGCCTGGAAAGGGGATGCTACACTGATTGGACCTCCATTATGAATAGTTCCAGCCTTGTGTTTCCTCCCAGAAATAGGATGCCTATTGTTCAAAATATACTGTGAGTCTGCTACTTTCCACTCACTTCTCTACTAGGAATACAAATTCAAATAAACTGCAGCTTGTGGTCTCAGGAGTTCACAGTTGGCTTTAGAGACATATGATTTAGCCTGATAATGTATGGGAGGCGAGTAGTATATGTGATGAGACCGACTGGGCACATAAAGGAGAAAACAACTAATTCTGTCTTCAAGAAGGTTTCACAGATGAACAATTCTCTTGAGACAGGACTTTTCCAATTTGAAGGTCTCTGCCAGGTAGCGAAGGTAAAAAATGAGCAATACTGGTAGATGAAACGTAATATGGTCATAACTACTACTGAATAACAGATGATATCCTGCTAGTAGTAAGCATTTGTGTTTATCACTCCATCTATAATGGGCCCTATTATTACCTCACTTCAGAGCTGGGTAACGGAAAGTGCTTTGGATTCTTAAATGGAGTTCTGAGTCCCAGTCCACCAAGTACTACCTCCATGATGTTTGGAGACCACCTAACTGCTCATAGCCTCGTGTCCCTTATTTATAAACTAAGGATGATAACAACTGTATTTTAGATGTTTTTCTCAAATGCAAAACAGAATACCAGAGCTAATTGCTTCTAATAACTATTGACATGTGTTTTTTTTTAATCAGCCTTTGTTGTTGTAACAAAATACTCCAACGGTTTTAAAATTGATTTTTTTTTTGTAAAATTGTAAAACCAATTTAAAGCTATTTGGAGTTATGGTTTAAAAGATTGTTCTACATGGTCTCCTGACTGCAATGAGCCTGTGGTTAGGAAGAACTTTCTAACATTAAGAATATGCTGCAAAGGAGACTGCTCATCTATTGGTGGCCAGAAAAAAAAAAAAAAGAGAAAAAGGAGGGAAGAGGAGAAGAAGAAAGAGGAAGAGAGAGAGAGAGAGGAGGGAAGATAAAAGGGAGAGGTAGGAAAGGGGAGAGCATGGATTGAGAGAGCTATTCCTTTCATGGTGGCCAGAGAATAGAGAGAGAAGGGAGAAGGGCAGCAAGAAAGAAACCAGGGACAGATATATCTTTTAGGATCACACTTACAATGACCTACTTCTTACAAAGGAGCCTACCTATCACCATCCTATTTATCAATGAACTGATCGATAAGCTAATCCATTGGTGAAACTATTGTCTTCATAACTCTGGCTGGAGATCAAGGCTTCCATGCAAACCCTTTTGCAGATACAGTTCACAGCTAAGCTGTGGCAATGCGCATAGGAAGGGAAGAGTCTTGCTCAGCTCTAACACTACATTGAGTTCCTAAGACAGCTTTCTAATCCAGAGAGCTTAAATGTGAATTTTAAACACACAGTACATATAGGGATAACAACTTCAGTGAGTGTACGTACATACCTACATGTTTGTATGTTAGCACAAAGTTTGTTTAGGTCAATGCGTAGCTTCAAATAAGGAGTACTCCTGTATGGTTGTTGTGTTTTTTAATATTGGTTGTTGATTTGATAGAATCAAGGGTCACTTGTTAGACAAAGCATCATCGGTCATGTTTGTGAGGCTGTTTCTAGATTGAGTTCATTGAAGTTCAAAGACACACTCCAAGTGTGGGCAGCACCATCCACATAGACTTCAGTCCTGCCCTGAATTTCAAAATGAAAGCCAACTGAGCACCAACTTTCATTGCCCCCTGCTTCCTGACTGTGGATGCCAAGTGACCACCCACCTGCCTCCAGCACCTATGCACTCTGCCTTCTTTGCTGTGATGGACATATTCTCAAACTGGCAGCCAAAATAACCCCTTTCATCCATCACTGTGGACGGGTAGTCTCTCATGGCCATGACACATGCCACCTGCATGATGGCTTTTACCTGTTCTTCTGAGACATACAGATTTTCTGATATCACATAGTCATATCTGGCCAATCAAGACGGTGATCCTAGAACTCCTTGTGATATAGTTCTGATGTTTTGGGACTTATAAGTTCTGCTTTACCAAGAGAGTCACAGTAATAGTGGTCCATGCTGGGGATAGGTAGTAGGGTTTCATGATCTGTACAAAACTAAGTCAAATAATGAAGCCTAATTTACGTTTGACTGATATTTTGGTATCCTCAGATGCTGGAAATTCTCATTTTCTAGAGGAAAAAAAAATCCCCTCCTTTTTAAAGTCTTTTGTTGCTCTAACTTCTAAGCAGTTGCTGTACACCCTGCTGAGTTCAATTAATATATGTCTAATCCTTGAATTAGCACATTTTTGTTACTTAGTCCTTAAGTAGTCATGCGTACTTTTGGAAGCTAATTAGAGGATCCCTCAGTTATGGGAGAGTCTCCAGCACAGAGACTTAACTCCCAGATCATGTTCCTGAAGGTTCCATTTTGGTGGATGACTGGGGAGCAGATTTCAATTTCAATCCTGTTCCTCTGAATTCCACAATTTAAATTGTTTAATTTAAACTAAACAAAAAATATTATTATAGCTGTAAACACAAAGAATGAGATTTTTAAACTACTATTTCAGTTATATCATCTCATGTGACTATTTGGAGTTTTGATTGGCCTTCTATCTGAAAACACAGCAGAAAGTGTATTTTTCTTTGGCAACTTTCAATTCACACACATAATGTTTTATTGTGAACAATACTTTAAATATTTGAGTCTTTTTAAATTCCATTGAACCTAAGGATAGATCAAGAACAATGATTATTTTCTTTTAAGTGCCTATTGTGCGGTTACTACAGAAAATAACTGTGTTGCATGAAGGGGGTATAGCATCTATTTTGAGGTCAAATATTTTAGGTGTGGTCTTATATACAGCCTTGGGCTCAGGACCTTTCCCCTCTGAAAACTCAAAAGCAGAGCTGTGACTGTTTAATAATCATGGAATAAATATGCTTGATTTCTATTAATCAAGTTAAATGGGCCCATAACCACCATATGGTCCTAAAGTCCTGGCTTTCCAATTACATGAAAATCCATCATCCCTCTCTTCGCAAAGTCCATTTGAAAGACATGCCTAAGTTGCTTCCACAAACCGGAGGCATAGTTTTACTGAACTGCACTGTGGTGCTCTGGTAGTAAATAGTGCCCACTGAGTCGTTGTGTGATAATGTGACTGTTTACAGAGCACCCAGCAGGATGCTCTAACCTCAGGTTTGCCTTTATGTCAGGTGGAAGATAATCAAAGCCATCAAGTCTATAACCTCCAGCCAGGAATCTTACTTCTTTTACAAAAGCATGCCAGGACAATACTTGTGTACTCTGAAATCTAGCTTTCTAGAGTGTTAACTCTCAAAAGAACAAGCTGGGACAAAGACTTCTGTGCATCAACTATCTTCAGTGTGGCATTCTTACTTGGACATTTGACAATCTGAAGGAAATTTGACAAATCTCTCTTGATATAGCCTGGCTTGTGTGATAAGTGGCTGGAATTGGAGGCCTACATTCTCCTCCCAACCCACTGTAAGACCCCTGGTGCCTGGGATGCTTCATATACAATATCCAAATTATTCTGCTTGCTCTCTTCTCCCTTGCTGGACAGAACTGGGTCTCTGCTTGATGCCAAGTGTCAGACTTTTGCCCTTTTATGCATTATAAAAAAAAATAGCTTACAAAGTATTATATTTCTATATGGGTTTGCTGCCTTTTTATTTTTGTCAATGTATTCCCTGCCTTAGGTTTCCCAGTGCTCCCTTTCCATATTGTACCTCTTTGATCTCCTGTGTGTCCATTTCTACCTTGATCCTATGCCTTTTGTACCTCCCATGCCCCTAGTGTAAGGTCTCTTTATTTCCAGACTCATGGACCTTTCTGTCGTTTCCTGGAATTTGGCCAAGCTGCTCCCTCCTGAATAGGCATATTGGACGGTTCAGAGTCTAGGATCCAATGTGAAAAAGGAACAAACAGCATACGACTTTCTGAGCCTGTGTTACCTTGCTTGATATGTTTTCCAATTCAATTCATTTTCTGGCAGATTTCATTTTTCTTTGTGTATATGTACTACACTTTCATCAGCCACTCATCTGCACTAAAAGCCATCTACCGATTCAATGCAATCACCATAAAACTTCCAATGACGATCTTCAGAGAACTATCCAAAACAACTCTAAAATTCATGTGGAAACATAAGGCATCCCAGGAAGGCAACGCAATTGCAATTCTAGGCAGAAAGAGCAAGCCTGAGGCACCACATTGCTTTCCCTGGAACCATACTGAAGTGCCACAGTGAGGGCGGCTCCAAGCCAGAGATGTAGACCAGTGGATTATAATGGAAGGCCTAGAGATGAATAAAAACAGCTACACACACCTAATTTTTGACAGGGGTGTCAAAAACATATACAGGGGTGGAGCGAGGAGACTACCTTTTTAACAAATAAGTGCTAGCAAAGCTGGATATTCTCTTACAAAAAAAAAAAAAATTAGTTGTGAATCTCTCATCATGACCAAAAGTTAGTTGAACCTGCACAATATCTAGTAAGTTTTAACTGCAGCATCGTTTGGGAACCTTAGCTGAGGAGCCATCCAGAGTTAAGGGTTGGCTAAGGGAAGAGAGTTGTGTTTCCTTGGGGGTGTGGTCACTGGCATTCCCCATTCCCCAGTGGTTGGTCCCACAACCATGCTGAAATAGTCAACACTCGTTGAACTCAGTGAGTAATGTGGAAAAGAGGAAAGAAAGAAAGGAATACCTATGAAATTTGGATGGAGATATGTTGGGAGGACCTATGGGAAAATGGAGGGGAGAGTGAGTATTGGATATGATCATGATACATTGAATTCATACACAACATCTTCAGAGAACATTTTAAAAGTATGAAAATATGTAGACAAACAAACAACTGTAGCTGGTTCCAAGCCCTTAAATTAAAATCAGATACACATAAGCTTCTAAAGGTTAAGCGTGGAAATACTTGAGAACATCAGTATAAGCACTGAATTCCTGAAACGAACCCTAGTAGTATAGGGATCCCCTGCAAGAATTGAAAAATGAGAGTACATGAAATTTAAAAGTTCTCTCACAGCAAAATAAACTCTCAAATGAAGAGAAAGATAGCCTTATGGGGTTGGACAGACAAGGAGTTAGTATCTAGAATATATAAGGGACTGCAGAAATATCCTCTCAAGGAAGCCCATGCCAATGTGTAGATCAGCTAATGATCTGATCAAATGGTCCTCAAAAAGAAAAATGCAAATAGGCAATAAATAATTTTAAAACTACTCATTGCCACTAGCTGTCAGATAAATTCAGATTAAAACAGCCTTGCAATTCCCATCAGAATGGCTACCATCAACAAACATTATTGATGGAGCAGGAATGGAGAACTTCTAGCTTCTGTTGTTGAAACTGTTCAACAACTAGTTCAACCACTATGGAAATCAGTGCATGGGCTTCACCGAAACCGAAAAATAGGCCTAAGCTATAACACAGCTATACCTACAGGACACACAACGAGTGGATTCCACAGCCTATTACAGAGACCCTCCCACATTCCTGATAACTGATGCTCTCTTCACAGTAACTAGGAAGTGCGATCAGCCTTTGGCCCTATCTCAGCCCTGCCTTCAATCACACAGGATTCTCCTGGACGCTTTTTGTTTCCTTTCTAAAATAGTGTACATTTTTACGCCCACCATTTCTCAAATAGGTGCCCCTTTGCAGCCTGCAGTATCTGTTCTTCCTTATCTCATCTCATTAAAAAGAAAATGGTTTTCCAGCTCTTCCTCCTGTGAATTCTCAGTACTTCTGACAGCCTAGCGCTCACTTGCTTTAGGTGATTGTAAAACCTCCAATACTAGTTCCAGGAGCTTCCCAGTGACAACTCTGAATTCCAAATTTGTGAACTTCTCTACCTCCCATTTCACAGGTAAGGCCAAAAGCATATTCAAACCCTGTTGAGAGTCTGCATCTGAGGCTATCTGCCTTACACTTGACAACTCAGATCTTCTATCCCAGAATACTCCACTGCATCCACAGCCCGGAAACATGCTCATTTAGAGTATTTTATATTTAGAACATAGATTTTATATTCAGAGCATGTTTTTTTTTTTTTTTTACATTTGTTTTTCCTAGAGGAAAAAAATACTTTTTCAATTGTCCATTCAGGAGAAAATATGCCTTCACTTTATCAGTATAGAACATCTGTAATGGATTATGTTAGCATATTAGTCGAATATGTTGCTTCGTGAGATAGTGAGATATCAGCAGTCATTATTGTAGTGTGTTTATACTCTTCATTTTTTTCCCCTCATTTCGGTCAACCTTGCTTGCTCTGGTCTGCCCTGCTCACTCTGGTTGGCCCCGCTCACTCCGGCCTCCCCAGTTTGGCCCTGCTCACTCTGGCTTGCCCGCTCACTCTGGTCGGCCCTGCTCACTCTGGTTGGCTCCGCTCACTCCGGTCGGTCCCACTTGCTCTCTCCGGTCCAAGAATTCGTTTATTATTATTATTCATAAGTACGCTGTAGCTGACTTCAGACGTTCCAGAGGAGGGCGTCAGATCTCATTACGGGTGGTTGTAAGCCACCATGTGGTTGCTGGGATTTGAACTCAAGACCTTTGGAAGAGCAGTCAGGTGCTCTTACCTGCTGAGCCATCTCACCAGCCCCTATACTCTTCATTTTTAATCACACATTTTGTGTTATGGCTGCTATATTTTCTTGGTGGCATACTCAGAGGTCTCTGATGTTTCTTGGAACTGCTCTACAATCAACTCCAAAAACCATGTCCCAGATAGGAAACAAGATGCTTGCGAGAATAAATATTAACCCAATGTTAATATTTAAAATGATACTTGATTTTCATTTTTAAAACCAGCTTTCTTAAAATAATATCTTACCCTGGAAGTATAGAGATGTCACTGGTACATACCTAGATATAGAATTGTTTTGTTATTATTTGTGGCTAGTATGCTTAAATCTCAGGTTTTAATGGGACAGATTTTGTTTTGTTTTGTTTTGTTTTTGTTTTCAGAAATTTGTTTGTTTGAATTGGTCCACTGGTCTATAATGGTAAGAAAAATGGCCAGAAAAAAAAAAAAGTATAAACTGTTACTAGATCTATTGCTCAAACATACACTAAGAGCAAGGAGGTCCACTAACTGATAACAAGTTAAACTTTCTGCATATAGAATGATCCTGGAACCAGACATTCCTCCCAGGGTAGTTCTCAGTAGACTCTTTCAGATGCTTTAGTAAAATGAATATACTGCCCTCCCTGATTATTTTTTATGCTGGGTGATATTGAAAGGAGTTATCAGCTTATATGTAAGAACCATGGTCTGAAATTTTACTTGCTTTTATCTAAATATGAATGAATAGAACCTTTTCAGTGTTTTATTTTACTGTTGTTTTTATTCACCATAAAACATATTTTCTAGGCTAGGAGGATGGCATACCCTGTAAAACCCTATAAAAAGCGTGATCTGAGTTGAAATGCCAATACTCACTTAAATATGTTGGCACAGTGCTACCCACATAAATAATTTTGCACATCATTGGAGATGTAGAAACAGGACAGGACATGTATTGTGCAAGAAGGCCAATTCTGCTGATTTGTTGTGCTCTAGCATCAGCATCGTTGAGAGATCCTGTCTCAAAGATGGAGACGGACAGTGAGATGGGTACCTGTGGTCCCCACATGGAAATACTCAGTCACTAAATAGATGCGTTAATAAATAAGATGGAAAGCAATAAAGATGTCAGCCTCTGTTCTCCATATATGCCTATGTGTCTGTGAAGCAACCCTCCAAGCACACATGAATACACATAATAGACACGTACACATGCATTTTGTGCTACACACAAATGTGCACACACATACACACATGCACACACATATATACATATATCCAAGAAAACTGCATATTTTATATCTGGAATTTATTAAGTTGGAAAGAGAGTTATGAACTAGATGGTTGTAATACTTATAAGGCAAGATAGTATGAGTTATTTGACCAGAAAAATAAACACTGTATATTTTAACTTTATAGTTTTAGTAATAAAGGCAAGATATTAAATCAAATGTACAGTATGATTCAATTTTCTTTTATATGTTCTCATAACTATATGAGCAAAACCCTGGGAGGAAAACTACAAAATATAAAATGTGTTCTTCTCTAGATGATGGGATAATTTTCTTTTTCTGTACATTTCTGCATATTTTAATAGTTAGGATGCCATGAAAGCATTATTAAAATATGGATTTTATTTTAAACTACAAATTTTGGAAAGGAGATATTGCTGAGAGTTTGTGTTGAGCCTATATAAAATATAGCATATAAAAATGACAAAATCTTGTAAGTTCTTTTTTATTTATATGCAATTTTCATAAAATAAAATTTTCAAGTTTGAACCCAGTTATAGTTGCTGAAATACTCTTACCTTTCGACTTCTGAAAAAAATTACTAGTCCTCATTCTGTCAATACAATTTGTATTTTCTACAGATTTATATCTGTAAGACCAGATGTATATATTAGGGCACATTTTCCCTTAGCATGTGTCTTTAAGGTTCATTCACATCATGCAGTTGACTGTATCAATAGTTATTTTCTTTATGTAGGCATACAATGAGTGTACTTACACTATGATCACTTATGGATGATGGGTGAGTTGCAGATCTATTTTGAGCTGGTTTTCCTTGCTGAAATGAAGCTATTGTAAGCACTTAATAAAGAGTTCACATGTGGGCATAAACATGTTTGTCTTGATTAATTCCTAAGAAAGGGCTTGTTGCGTATATTAAGAGGATTTCATAGTAATTTATTTTGAGTCTATTAATGTGATAGAGTATAGTGTTTGGATTATAGATGTTGAACTAACTTGTGTTTCTGATTTAAACTCCTCCTATTGAGGAAATACTATTCTTAAGATATTATTTATCAGATTTAGTGATATTTTGTTAAGAATTCTAATATGTGATTAATGGGTATATTTTCTTATATATGTCTTATATCTTACATTAATGTCTTATATATAAGGTTTATATCTAGTTCGTTATCAAGTGATGCTAAGTTTAGAACATAGATTGAAGAGAGAATTCTCCACTCTTTCCTACTTTATGGGAGAGTAAATAGATACTCATCAATAAAATTGTATTACTTACTGTTCTGCTGCTATGATAAAACACCCTGACAGAAAGCATCTTGGAGGAGAAAGAGTTTATTTTTGTCCTACAGTTTCCATGGAATAGAGTCTTTCATGGCAGGAAAAATATAGCTTCAGAAACCTGAGGCCAGCCTGACAGTCTATATAACACAGTAACTGGGATCAGATTATAATTCTCACGGCCTGTCCCCAGTGACATACTTCCTACAGCATGTCTTCACCTCCTAAATGTTCCACAACTTTCCCTAACAATTCATGAGCCCATCTGAGGAACCTAGTGTTCAAGCACAGCCTGTAAGAAATATTTCACTTTTAAACCCCAGCATAAACATAGACAACTTCCTTAGGAAGATTTTTAACAGCTAACTCAATATCTTGAACAGCTACCCGATTAATAACTGTGCTTCTATAGCAAACTTTGGTTGAGTGCATTTCCATAGATCTGACTTTTCCAACCAAGTTATTAAACTTATTTACACCAAGATATTCATTCATATTCTCACAGACAGTGAAAAGAGAAGAAAAGAAAATTTAGGGGGTTTGTCATTATATTTCTTTACACTTATAATATCTAAAGCTGAACTTCTTTCCATACAATTGGTAATTATGCAAATTTAATGGAATCTCTCTGTCTGTCTGTCTGTCTCTCACTCACTCGCTCTCTCTCTCCCTCATTTGTCCATCTGTCTGCCTTTCACTGCACTCTGGCTAGAAGTTTATCAAATTTACTTCCTTCTCACAGACTTGTTCTTGGAATTATAACTTTCTTTGCTTCTAGTTTTTCTTTCATTGGCTCCCATTAATTCCTCCTCTTGTTTTTGGGGGGATGGTTCTGCATGGAAACTCGGCAGGGGTGGGGGGGGCTCATATGTACTGATCATGTTCTTTGTTCTCAGGCTACATCTCGGGCACTTCCCATTTTTATTATGGTCTCTCTTCTTTTGCCTTTTGGGATAAACTTGTATCACATAGAAGCCAGGAACCTTTCTAGTTCTTTCTAATTTTTTTTTCTTTTCTCTTTTATAAGTACACAAGAGCACACCACATTCCCCTCCGTGTGCCAACTTAGCAGCTCACCAATTTTAATGTTGTCATATAATTTTCACTCAGTCGATGTAGCTCTCAATTTCCTTTTTTTTTTTTTTATCCCCTCTTTAACCTGTGGGTTAGCAGAAGAACACTGTTACTGTTCCTAATACTTAGACCATTGTTCTAGGTATATTCCAGTTGTTGATTTCTAGTGTGCGTCACCATTGGATAAAAGTTCTCCTTTGTGTATCTTTAATCGACCGGAACTTAGCATGGCTTATTTTGGCCTCAAATGCTATATTTACAAAGTGTGCCTTGTGTGTTTGAAGAATGTGTGTTCTGCTGTTCTTCAGTGCAGTGTTTTTCAAATGTCATTTATATCGCATTAGTTGCAAATATTACTGAAATATTCCATATATTAATAGATTTTCTCATTACCCGTATGTCACTCATTGGGAAACAAGTGTTGAAACCTCTCCCAGTTATAATTCTGCATTCATGTACTCCATCTTTCAATTTTATTTGGTTTTTTAAAATGTAATTTCAAAGCTATGCTGTTAGTGAGAACTTACAAAAATATGCTTTCATCTCCTCCTCTGGACAATGGAATATTGATGGCAAACCTTTCTCTCCTGTGTGTGTCCTAAATCCTGGGGTATGTTTACCCTTGCCAGCAGCTCATCAGTTGTCTTTCAAAGACATTGAAAATGAATGAGCCAGGCTTGGTGGCTCATGACTGTAATCCCTTCTCCACAAAGTGAGTTTCAGGCCAGCTTCATCAACATAAGCAGAGAGAGAGAGAGAGAGAGAGAGAGAGAGAGAGAGAGAGAGAGAAATTATCTTTCGACTCTGTAGGAGGACCAGCAGAATAACTTAATCTGGACCCCCCGAGATCTCTCAAACACTGGACCACTAAACAGGCAGCATACGCCAGCTGATATGAGGCCCCCAATACATATACAGCAGAGGTCTTCCGGGTCTGTGTTCAATTATATGATGCACCTAACCCTCAAGAGACTGGAGACCCCAGGGAATTTAGAGGTCAGGTGGGGTGTGCGATGGGAGGTGGGGACATCCTTGTGGAGTGTAAATAAATAAATAGATAGATGGATGGATGGATAGATAGATAGATAGATAGATAGATAGATAGATAGATAAGGAAAAATACTTTTAATGGCAATGCGTATTTCAGCCTTGTTTTTCTGGAGAAATCTTTCCATAGCTATGCTTTAGTCTCTCTCTTCTCTCTCTCTCTCTCTCTCTCTCTCTCTCTCTTTCCTCCCTCCCTCCTCCCTCCCCCTCTCTCTGTATGTCTTTCTCTCTAAAAAAATACTTTTATTTGCTTGTTGTGGTAAATATTGTTTGGGGGTTCCTACCCAACCTTAGAATATTTAGTTCCCAAATAAAAGATACAAAACCTTTATATTTGGGCTGGAGAGATGGCTCAGTGTTTAAGAGTACTGGTTGCTCTTCCAGAGGTCATGAGTTCAGCTCCCAGCAACCACACGGTGGCTCACAACCATCTGTTATGGGATCTAATGCCATTTTCTGGTGTGTCTGAAGACATATATATATATATATATATATATATATATATATATATATATATATATATATATATATATATATATATA
>LR750163.1:696137-765213 GCA_902729485.2 Mus minutoides | reverse complement strand
ATGATGATTTTCTTCTTTCCCCGAGTCCTTTTTGCTCTTCTTATGGTCCTTGTCTGAGACCCCAAGCTTGGGAACCTGACTAAGCCCACTCTCTTCTGCACAGCCCAGACTGTAGGCATCTTTATTAACCAATCAGGGATAACTTGGGGGACAGAATTTAGCACCTGAGTATATAGCAATACTAGACCAATTCACTACACTTGGTTACAAAATGTTGATTAAAAGGTAGTCTTTTTTCCTTTTTAATAGTTAAATGTTGTATCACATGGAATTTTAACATACACAATCTTATTATTATTAAGTCTATTCATTATAATTTTATTGGCATATACTAACTCTACAGAGTAAGAACTTGTGTTACGATGTTGCCATACATGGATAGTTTGATCGTATTCTTTTCTTTTGAACCCTTTCTCATCCCCCCTCCATCTTTCCCCCTCTGACATTACAAATAGTTCACTGTTTGTCATGTATCTTCTTACTGTCTCTGAGAGCAAACATGTGATATTTATGTATTTTTTTTGAACTGACTTATTTCCTCAGTGTGATGATCTCTGGGTACTTTCATTTCCTGCAAGTAACATACTCTCATTCTTCTTTACAACTGAATAAAACTCCACTGTGTATCCATACCACAGTTTCTTTAACCCATTGACCTACTGAGACTGAAAAGCACTTAAACTGATTCTACACTGTAGCTTTGTGTCATGATGTGGTAAGGATGGGTTTACACATCTCTGAGTACTGACTTTCAGACTCTTAAAAAGAGTGGTCTGTCATTCCTTGTTGATTTTCATATATTGTTCCTCCCCCGTCTGGCCGCTTGTCACATAATTTCGTAGATATATATTTTATTGTTGCTGTTGTTGCTTATTTGGGTTGTTTGGTTGGATTTTGCAAAAGATCTTGGACAAAATCTTCTATACCTTTTTCTACTATACCTGTTTTTCTGCTTTAGCTCCCTAGGGTTTCTTGTGACATGCGTCTTAGGCTACTTTCTAAGGCATCCTAAGTCCTCAAACTTCTTTTCCACTTTAACCACCACCACCACCCCCCTTTTGTTTCTGTGAGGTTAAAATTTGATGGTTTCTTCAAATTTTCCTCAAGTTTGTGGTTTTTTTCTTCTGATTTTATTTCTTTGAGATAGGGTCTTTCTATTTAGCCCAACCTTACATAACATATGACTCCATTCTATCAGTCTCCTAAAGTCTCTGAAGCAAAATTTCTATATCGGACTTTTTTTTATCATTTCTAGACCTTTTTGTAAACTTTTTACCTTTCATTTCTGTGAATAAATTCCCAGAGACATAGAAGATGCCAAGGACAAATAACGAAAATGTTTGGATGGATGGATAGATAGATAGATAGATAGATAGATAGATAGATAGATAGATAGATAGATAGATAGATGTGTGTATATGTATGAACATATGTGTAATATGTGGGCACACAGTAAGATATTGTTCGGTAATTGTATCCACTTTTATGCAAAAGTCTTTAAAAGCCAAGCTTATAGAAGCAGGTAATAAATGGTGATTGTAGTGGGAAGAGGGGAAATGGAGATATGCTGGTCAAGGTCATAAATGTCCTGATATCAACAGAATAAGTTGTATATACTTAATATTCACCATAGTGATTGTACTCCACACATCCTTACCTACTGGGATTCACTAAGAGTCTGTTGTATAAATGGAGATAATAGATTCCTTACTTAGCTGAACCGTGGCATTAAGTTTACAATCTACTGTATGTGCATATCACATGGGTGTGACCTTTAACATATTCAAACATTTGGAAACTGTACCTTTAAAAATCTGTTGGAGAAGGCTTCCCTTTTTCTTCTCATCTTGCTTGTAGTTCCTCTCCTCCTTTGAGAATGTAGCGAATAATTTCCATACCTGTTTTTGAACCTCTTTGTTCCATTGTTTCTCTGTTTCCTTGATCGATTTTTCCCCTGATCTTAGGATGTCCTTCCCTTCTTGTATGCTGTGCCACTTTAAAGGATTATCAGATATCATGAGTGGTTTTGTTTGTCTTTATTAATGATGGGTTATGTGATATGCCTCTCTAGTACTGGATCTTATTCTAGCTGCTCAATGTGGCAACTTTCTTTATTAAGGTAGGACCAGAGAAATATTAATCTTGAAGCTGATGTAGCTTTGCTCCAAGGATTCTACCTGATGCTCCCTGTTTTCTGCATCTGTCGTTTCTAGTTAGCCTGTTGGGCATATAAACTTCGCTCAGCCAATGATGAGTCTCAGAGATTATAAACATCAGTTTCCTCTACTTTTCTCCTGGCTTTGAAATAGTCCCTACTTTGGGTTCCCCTGTCTGTTCTTGGCCTGGAAACATTGTCCCAGCAATGCTCTGGGTCACTGCCAGGGTCTTTTGATTGGTTGTCTTTATCTCAGAGGTCATGGCCATGTACAGCTGCTATGTCACATCCAGAAGCACTGCTTTCTATACCTGTTCTAACCTATCTAGCTGCTTAAGGCAGAAGGGTAACCTTGACCTAGTAATTCTGTGATGATGAATGTTTCTTCAGTCTTTCCCTGTTCTTGAGATGAATAATGCAAAAATTTCAGTGGAAGACAGGAAGACGATATCTGTCATAATGAGAGAAGCCAGGGTCCAAGAACCTGTAAAAGAGAAGTTCTCAATAATTCAAAACAAACGTGGCCAGAGCAAGTATTAGCACAGAGCAAGAGCCTGGTTGGGTTTGGCATTAGAGTTCCACATTTACAAATGAGAATTGAAAGCCATATTTCCTTTCAATGGAGGCAATGCCTTTTCTGTATTGCTGACTCTCAGAATGATTCCGACAATTTTCAACACTTGAGTCTTAATGCAATAAAGAACCTCACTAACAGCCCAAGCATCATCTCTGACAAGTGGCCAGCTACCCTCTCCTCTTACCCATTAGATCCACTCAGCCTTGCTTCTCATACAAGAGGGCTTTGCTGTTAGAAATCTTCCCTGAACCATTCAATTGAGTGTATATCTCCCTCCATCCTCCTGAAAACAAAGAATTTATTTCACTAAATAATTGACAACAATTACAAGGTCTCACTTAAGCCATTTTTATCTGGATTAAAATTTGCACAGAGCACATGGCTTTCAGACCCTCTCACCATGCTAGCTGTTATTCTTTGGATAAACTAATGGTTTGCTTTTACACTTAGCATGCCATTGCCAGAGATGAATACTCTAATTTAAATACAAACTGAATGAGTTCATTATTTTCCATGACAGAAAAGTAGGCTTCTTCTATTAATGTAGCTCATGGTTGTATTAACTTTTTTTTTTAATGTGGAGAGATTTAATTTCTAGGTAATTTAAAACACATTTGTTTCCCGCCTTGCTGATACAGAAGTAGCAAACACAGGCTTAGGGAATCTGCAATCTCATCCAGCTCTCTGGGCTTTGAAGGTGATTCTTGTTGGTTTCAGATCATTAAAAAAGAAAAACAAAAAAAGAAAGAAAAAAAGCCAACAAAACCAATGTAAGTTTCATTGTCTAATATTAAAGTACACACCTGCTGTTAAGATGGTCACTTACCACCTAAAATTTTCTATCAGTTTCCAGTTGATAAAAAGGTACCATGAAAAAAGAAAGGACTTTTAAAAATAATCCTTGTCAACAGAAGGAGAGCAAAATCCATCTAAGGCACTGAAGAGAGTTACCCAGACTAGAGTTCATTGTTGTGTCAGGAACGCTTATAACAGGACATGGCCTGATGCTATTTTCTTTCCAAGAATCAACCCTGCAACTAGAAAACAAAGACACATCAAGATTCCTAAGAACCCAGTTGAAACAAAGCAACATAATTAAGGTACATTTCCTTCCTCGTGAGCACTTTTAGATAGTAAACAATTGTGAAATGAATGAACTGCAAAAGATTTTAAAAATTATTTAATTTCATTCTTTTATCTTTGAATTTAAAAAAAAAACTGAGACTAAGCAAAGGAGTATTGTTTTATATGAGCTCAGAGTTTATATATGGTAAAACAAACATTTTTGGTCCTTTTGCCAGGGGGAGAGAGAGAAAGAGAGAGAGAGAGAGAGAGAGAGAGAGAGAGAGAGAGAGTTAGTACACTATTTGATATTTTCATTTGTATCTGTTTATTTACTTGCTTACTTACTTGTGAGCAGGGGTTTGCTGCACACTCTATCTGGTGTGGATGTCAGAAGACAGTAGACTTTCTGCTTTCATAGAGCAAGACTCCCAGGGACTGAATTCCAATCATCAGGTCCGGTGGCAAGCTCCTTCCCCACTGAACTACCTTGCTTGCTCTCCACTACGTCATACTTCACGAAGGACATTAACTAGTTTAAATTAATTCTCTCTTTGACTTAATTGCAATCACATTATTATGATTAAGGCAGAAAGAAAAGAAGAAGCAACAGTTTCGTGAGGGAAATATATCAGCGTATAAAAAAGAAGAATTTCAGGGACTGGCAATTAATATCTCTTGAGGAATATATAATTTGTTTTGCTTTGAAAAATACTTAAAATTGGTATTCTACTTCTTACTATAGTTCTGAGGAGAGACATGATGTGTCTGCTTTATTTCCTTTATGTGTAGGGTCTTCCTTAAGTCTTAAAGTGTGTGAGGGACTTGTACAAGAAGATCTGTACAGAACGGTTGCCCTTGTTCCTACATCAATGAAAAGATGCAGACTCTCTTTTCTCATCTCATTTCAAAGTTCTCTGTGGTCTAATGTTTTCACTTTATACATGAAAGCCACATGGTTTCATAGAGTAACTGGGTACTACAGGAATCCGATTCATTCCAACGCTGACTCCTAAGAGCTGTGAGATTTGCACAACAAATTAGTTACCTCTCAAAGCTGCTGTGCCCTTATGAAGAAGAAGAAGAAGAAGAAGAAGAAGAAGAAGAAGAAGAAGAAGAAGAAGAAGAAGAAGAAGAAGAAGAAGAAGAAGAAGAAGAAGAAGAAACACTCTTCAGTCACTCAGTAATGATAACATTGCCAATGCCAAGTGTGCTTATGAGGGTCCCGTGACTTCCTACAAGCAGCCCTGTCTGCCTGTTCACCTCACATCTCAGTTCTGTCTGTCTGATGGGACTCTTGAGTCTACATGTGTTACTTCATCATGAGCATTCTGATGCTTCCCCTAAATGACTTTAGAATATCATGTCTCATTCCCACCCCCCACTCTTCTTCCAGTAACTGTATTAGACTCTTAGATGCCAGACATTTGGATATAATAACACTTTGATAGAACCTGGGTCAACTGAGACCCATATGCTTCTTCAGGGATTGAAGGGGTAAGTAAATGAATGAGCATAGATTGTGGGGAGCGCAGTGAGAAGTCCTGGATAGACATGGCAGATGGTGTGCAAGGTAAGAGTGTCTGGCCTGACTAAGGGACCAAATTGTAGGGTGTGAGTAGAATGCTCCTATAAATATTTCCTCATGTTATAAATGATAGGTAGGTATTCCAAGGCAAGAGGAAATAATGGCCAAAAACTGAGACATGAAAACCCTTCACTTCAGGATGCTCAGGGTAGATCACAGGGCACTAGTGTTTCTATCCTGGCCCTGGAAGGAGGTTAGGATAAAACATTGAAAGCTCTATTGCTGTTAAGGTTTTCAGGAGAAGATTCTTGTATTTGACTATGGGACAGGGATTGGAGATCATTGCTCCTTGACCTGATTCCTGTTTCCTTTGATGTCCTTCTATGAAAATCTCATTTTCAGTGTGGAATACATGGAATTCATGTCACCAAGATATAAGCAGCCCAACCTTCATTCTCCTGGATGCGAAACTGTCATTCTGGGGGATTATGATTTACATAGGCAATGTTTTTCTCTCCCATTCTAAACATACCCACACAGATACATTACCTCCTCCCAAAATTGACCTCTTCATTTTCTCTTTGACTGCCCTCCTGTTCCTCTGCTTTTCTATCTTCCTTCATTGTAATGCAGACACTTGGGAACTGCATTCTTCTGCCTAGATTCTCTCCTATAGGTTCCTTGTGTTTGCATTAGAAGTTACCACTGGGGCTGCCCAGTGGCTGTGGCTCAGTTTTTAGTGTTCTCTAAGCAAGAAGGGAACAGCCCTGAGAACTACAGCCAGAGATCCATGAATGAAATGTGTTAGTAATCTCAGTGCTTCAGATATGGAGCAGGAAGGTCGTTTTTCTTTGGCTAAATAGTGACCTGTCTCACAAAATAAAGATAAAGGGAAAGGGAGAGAAAGAGAGAAAGAGAGANGGAGGGGAGGGGAGGGGATAGGAGGGGAGGGGAGGGGAGGGGAGGGAAGGAGTCACAGACAATAATTCAGACACCTGCACCTCACACTCCAGTTATTAATGGCTGTGAGTGTACCATGCTATGAGGAGCCACTGTGCTATGACAAGACTAATAACAGTAAACAGTGGCCATTACATATGAGGGACAAATTGTGTTTCCAGCGTGATACTAAATTTCTCTGTACATTCATCATTTCACACAATCCATATATTACTCATATGTACTTCCCTTCTTTTTGGAAGAGGACAATGAGGTTGTTCAGCCAGAATTCCAGCTAGGAACACAGCCAAGATTCCCACAGTTCAACATGATGCCACGTTCTCTTGGTCATGCTTCTCACAAGCTGTTCCCCTTGCCTGGAATTCCTCCCTCCTACCTGCTTGTTATTCTTACAGGTGACAGGTCAGCCTTTAAGACATATTAGGTCACCTCAGTCAGGAGGCAGATACTTTTCAGCGGTCACATAGTTTCCTCTCCCCTCCGGAATTTTAAACAATACATCATGTCTGTTCTGTCCACCAGGTTGCAGGCTCCTGGAAAGCACAAACCATGTCATATTCATCCTTTCATACCCTGTGCCCAGCGCAGCAGCCACGATACAATTGAAACTTCATATGCAGTTTTAGAATTAATAGGATTTTGAATGAAACTTCAATTCTCTCACCTGCTACGTGACCTCACATTACAAGACTGAAATATCTCTGTCTTCATTCTCTTGAAGCATAAAAATAAGAAAATTGGATTACATCAAAGGTTTCTCCCAATGCAGTTTCTGCCTAGAAGAAGCAGTGCCTGGGGACTTGTTGGAAATGTAAATCCAGGGCTCCTGAATCAGGAACTCCTGGGAAGAGATGCACTGTATGGACAGGGGTACACAGTAATGGTCTGAAGCAAGGCACTGTTTGACAAACACTGAACACTGAGCTGAAAAACAGGTCTGAGGACCAATTGATCCAATCTTATTTGAGTCCTGGTTTTATATGAAATTTAACATAGAAGCACATGAAATCCCTGTGTGAGTGTTCTGATTGATAGTGCACAGCCAACAGGTGGACATGTATTCCTCACAATCTGCTTGCACCCTGTAATGCCTATTAGGTCTACTCTATAAACCTCAGCTTCCTGAAGCTAAAAGTGACTTTGGGTTCCTCAGTCCTCTTCCTCTTTTACCTAGAACAAATCACTGTAGAAAATTCTCTATCCAGGATACTTAGAAAAGTGCTTTAAAAGTGGGAGAGATAGGGGTAGAGTGACTAGCTAGTGGTTGAGGGACGTTGGTGCTCCTACTACAGGACCAGAGTTCAGTTCCCAGTACCCATGCAGCCTGAAACTCCAGCTGCATGGGATTCAGTGCCCTCTTCTGACCTCCAAGTGTCCCTACACACATGTGCATAGACCCACAAATGCACATGAATACAATTTTTAAAAAATTTACTAAGGTGAGATATCAATCAACACAGCTGCCATCAGGTGACCATCACCTGCCAAGTTCCCCCTGTTTTGTTTATTATTGTTATGGATATTGAATGCAGAATAAAAGCCTAACACATCATTCTAGTGAAGGACTATTTAGTATTTAACAGAACATTGTTACTGCTCTGCTATGCAGTTGACCCCTAGGAACCATTCATCTTGCATAAAGTTAAATTTGTACCTTCAATTAATGTCTTCCCTTTTATTGGCAGTCTTGGCTCCTGACAACCATCATGTCTCTCTATGATTCTGCAAATTTGGTTACTTCACTTTTCTTTTGTTGCTCAGTCAAACAGTGCTATCTTAGCCTCTTGAGAGCCAAAACTATGGCATATATCATAATACCTGGCTGGACTGTGGAGTTTTGGGTATTCTATATCTAGACTATGAGAACATGCAGTGTTTGGATTTCACATAATTCCATGTGATCATGCAGTATGTATCTTTCTCTTTCTAGGTTATTTCACATAGTATAGTGTCTTCCAATTTCATCAGTGCTGTGAAAAATGGCAGATGTCTTTTTCAAAGATAAATAATATCTGTCGTGTTTTTATAGTCTATATTTTCATGCAAGAGTAATTCTGTGATTTCTAATTTTTCACTATGTTAAACAATGTGCATTTAATATTGTTCTACATGTCTTCATAGGTATTTACATCAGAAATTACCTCTGCATCTTTACATGGCCTATGCATCTTTACTTTGATACCTGTGTATTTTGCTTCATGTAGGCTGCATACCTCTGAGGGATCTAATTCATATCCTTAGTAGTGCTTGATATTATTAAGCAGTGATATTTTCTCAGATTAATATTGCTAACTGTTTCTTGGGGACAAATTAATATGTGAACTTCATTATATACTCACTGCTTTGTATCTTTGTACTTGTGTTCTGTTATATGCAGAATATCTTATTTTTCCACTTAAGAACATCTGACAGAGTTCCCCCCCCCCCCATGAGCCAACCATCAAATGCCTCTGAAACTCCTAGTAGCCCACCTTACTCCTAGATGCATTTGATACTCTTCTCTAGGCACTCTAACCCTAACTGGGATATAGTTTATGTGAGGCATTCTTGCTGATTATTACTACTTCCCTTTCCCTCCCTCTTTGGATAATGAATCAATATTGACCCTCATGCTAACTTTACAGTAACTTTCTTTCTTTCTTTGTTTCTTTCTTTCTTTCTTTCCCTCCTTTCTTTCTTTCCTCCTTTCTTTCTTTCTTTCTTTTTTTTGTTTATTGACAACTCATGTTCACCCCTTTCTCCCCATGCAAATCTCTCATCTCTTAGACCATTAATCTCTTCATCCAAAGTTCTTGACTTCTCAGTTATCACTAACTTCAAGCCAGCCAGTGTTTTTCTTCCTGCAGGAAGATTTGCAATCACTTACATTTTATTCTTTTCTCATGGGACCTGAACTGACTCTGACCCATATCTTCCATGCCAGGAGATAATGAAAAAAAAAAAAAAAAACCTTTCTCTGGAAGAGCCTATACTATTTCCTTATGAGCACCCTGCCAAGAGGAAGGCACCGTGTAATCTTGACTGACATAAGAGAAGGGAACTGATTACTATTTTCACTTCAAGTTTTAGTTGAGAGTTGAGTTTCATGAGATAATTACAATAAGTCATTGTGTTTCCAGCATGAGAATGTGGTACAAAGCCTTGTGAATTAGAAGTGTTCAGGGAGCTATCAAGTACACCCATGCATAAAAGGAATTGCACTTCAAGAAAGGTGCCTTGTAAAATGAAAATAATAATAATAAAGTGATAGTGATAGTCTTTGGTTGCCATGGAAATATGAACTCACCTTTCCTGATAAGTATTGTGGTTCTTTTTACCATATTAAGATTAATAGAAAAATCACATACCTTGTGATATTTTTAACCATGTATGCATTTTAAAGTATCCGCTGGGCTGCAGTAGTCATGGGTTAGCATAGAATTCTGCATCTCAGTTTGTGCATTGATATGACCCAGTGTTTGTTTTAAGAAGGCACAATATTCAGTGTTTCTACACTTTCTCCATTTTATCTGTGTATTAGAGATTATATATGTTTGCTTGCATGTGGCAGCTTTTGCATTTTTCCAGAGTGATTCAAATTTAATTCTGGTTCCTCTGTTAAATCTCTGTTGATTTAAATACTGAAAATAAATACTGAAAATGTGATCTGGCTTACTTAATCTTGAAGACCACAGAGATCCAGGCATCCACTATTTTTGTTGTTGTTTTTCCTCCTTTCTATCAGTCTGTTCTACTATTTGATTTAAGAATTGTTCAAGTTAGTACAACTGGGAAGGTTGAGACAATGACACTCTGAGGGGTGGATACTATTGTTTAGTGAACACATGACAGGGACAGGGAATTGTCTGGAGCCTTAGTCTTTTGCCTTAGTCTTTCAAATACAGAAATATTTCAAATGTCATATAATGCAGGGAATTCCAGTAGAGTATAGAGAATCATAGGACTCCTTCATATTATGTGTGATTCTAGTGCCACTCCCAGTATATGGTGATGCATGCTAATGAGGATACATATATTTTAAAGTATAGAAGTTACATTAGAGGGTTCAATTAAGTAAATGTTCTGAAGAGTTTACATATCTAAGAGTTAGATATAGTCAAAATACTAATGTCTTCACCTTGACCCATGCCTTGATATGCACCCACATATTTGATCACAGGAGATATGGAATCAAATCTCTACTTCCTTTGCTTCCACTCACCAGCAGTTTCTCAATTCCCACAGGAGTAAAGCAGGGCTCCATTTTTGACTGAAGATCCTCTTATACTCTTGCCTCTCCATGGGCTGCTCCTCTGTCTGCTCTCTTTCTCATTTCATTCCATTAATGTTATCCAACTGTTTTGCAACACATCGTTAAGACTGAAAGGTCAGCAGGCTCCACTGCATGATCTTTAAAAGGTTGGTAATGTCAAGATGAACGCAGCCTCTTAAATCTGTTTTTAAAGGCCAGAATCATTCGTGCATTTTTTGGAGAGGGATAATGACATCAAAATTATTACCAAACCCCTGTCCCTGTGATCATTGGGGGCAACAAGGATTTACTACTTAGTAGATGGTAGCTTCTGCTGCCCAAAGCCTATGTATCAGCTATGTATCTGGAAGACTCAATTTTAAGAGGGAAAAGATCAAGCCCTTCCTCTGTACTCCTACAAAACTGCATGCACACCACACAAATGAGCAGGTACCTCTCTACTTGACATAAAATCTCTAGACTTACCAAGAAGTCTTTTTCTCTGAGAGTATAAATATGTAGTATGAGATACTTACATATTATTTATGACCTAATAAATTGTAGAATAGATATGCTTTTTAGTTCAGTCTCATGTTCGTTTGGATTTGGATTGGAAGTGGCTCCAAAGTTGTGAGTTTCTTATAATATTGGCAATGGGGGTCCAGTTTGCTTGCCATAGAAAACTCAGGTTCAAGGTGATTGGCAGACCACTGAGGCTCTTGTATGAATGCATACTGGTCCTTGCTGGTCTCCTAAAGTAAGGATATGGAAGTTTTAGGTCTCTGGTATTTCACAGATAATAAACAGCTATAGCCTTGGTATGTTGAGCAACTTAGGCAATGCTATATGGTTAGAAACAGTTATTTTTGTTTGGGACTCAAACTCATGTCTAGGTAAACACTCTACCACTGAGCTACAACCCCACCTGATTTGGAATTTTAAGAAACTCTGTGTCAAGTTTCAGCAAAATTACTGTCAAGTTCAGGTACTGTTTTAAACTTTAGAATAGAACTAAAATCCTGTTGTAAGACAGTTGGATTTGCTAATCAAAACTGCTTCTTAAAAGCATGACATCATTGAGATAATTCAGCTAGCAAAAGGGAACAATGGTAGATGCCATAGAACAGATAGTGACAGGATTGGGGTAGGAAAGGAGAATAAGGTAGCCGGGCGTGGTGGCGCACTCCTTTATTCCCAGCACTTGGGAGGAAGAGGCAGGCAGATTTCTGAGTTCAAGGCCAGCCTGGTCTACAAAGTGAGTTCCAGGAAAGCCAGAGCTATACAGAGAAACCCTGTTCAAAGAAGAAGAAGAAGAAGAAGAAGAAGAAGGAGGAGGAGGAGGAGGAGGAGGAGGAGGAGGAGGAGGAGGAGGAGGTTGTTTGTGGTATAGCCTGGTTTGTGGACTCCCCTGCTTTTACTTATTCTCAGCTCTACCATTGTAGACTTTACCTCTTCCCTGTGAGCATCGCCTGCCTCTTTATCACAGCTTGAAAGTGCCCATCAAAACCATTGTTTTGAAACAGTTGTCTATCGCATGCTATACAGGCCAGTAGTTTATGTGTGTTTCACTTCCCTACAATCAAAAATATTTGAAAATAAATGAGGAAGAGAAAAGTGTATGTGAACAGAACTGGCAGTGCTTTGATTAAATCTATTCCCACCAAGTTGCCTTATCCATTTGGTTTAAGTTCTAGTTAGATTTTTTTTTTTTTTTGTTACACTCTTAAAAAATGAGTGTACTTGAAGCAAAAGAAAAAAAAGTTCAATTCTAGGGAATGAGCTTCAGGAAAATTGTTTCCTATTCTCAATATTTTCTATCATGAGCCACAGTGCAAAATATGTGTGTCCCCTCCCCTCCAAGAAGTGTGTTGTTTCTCTTTGGAGACACTGTTTATAAATCATCCTAATATTCTGAGCCTTAAACACTAACACAGAGTCCTTCTTTCTTCATGCTCTATGACAATGAGTGACTTAGTTTTATTCTCCTCCTGACACTATTAGTTATGAGAATAGTTATGAAGGAGAATGGATAAAACTCATGGCTATGTCTTATGTCACACACACACACACACACACACACACACACACACACACACACACACACACCACACACCAGTCTGGAGTTCTAGCTCCTTGATTTAGAACATATCCAGTATAACCAGGAGAAAGCTCAGGATCCTAATCACTTTAAAGTGTAAAATATATTTTAAAATCAATGAATATCTAGGCTGGGGAGATGGCTAGGTGGGTCACTGGTTGAAATCTTTGGCTAGTCCTGCTGAGGACCTGGAATAGATTTCTAGCACAGACATAACAGCTCACAACCTTGTGTAACTCCATTGTCAAAACTCTTCTGGCCACTGAGGGCACTGCATGCATGCGGGGCACATACATATGTATAGGCAAAACACCTAGACACATAAAAATAAATAAGTATAAGCAAATAAATATGCTTTAGAGCAGCAAAGATACCAAATTTTACTTACACATATACACACACGTGAGGGAGGGCAGAGACATGCAGACAAAGAGGCAAAAAGAAATATGGGGTGTCAGGTGGCATGGAGGGAGGGAGGGAGAGCTCTGTGACATGCTTGGCCATGATCTCTGACACCCTCTGTCAGCCTCCTGATAATAATGACAATTCATTTCTTTCATGATTGTCATTATGATCATCAGCATCTCTACCACAGTCATCATCATTATCACCATCACCATTACCAGAGCTCTGACTTATTAAGCAATCGCTATGAACTAGATGCTATTCTAAGCACTTTGCATATTTATAGTTTCCAATCACTCCTAGCTGGTAGATAATTGTTCATGATTATTGTCATTTTAAGAAAGTTGGAACTTAGAGACAGGAAGTCATCTGTTTCAGCAAGAAAAGTCTGGGGATCCTCTGTGGGCAAGGAAGAAGCTGAATGTGTTTTGCTGCTCCTCTATGCTTCTTGGTAGCCCTGGTAATCCTCTACCTCTTTTTGGTGGTGTTTCTTTGACATCTCTGATCCCAGTTTATGATCTGGTAGCTCCTTTAGCACACATGAGTTTGCTGTAAAATTCACATTGGCCAAATGCTCTTTCTTAAGAAACCTGAGAATTAGGACATAAAAAGTTCTAAATTCAATTGAATAGTCTTGCTATTTATTTTGGCAGATCTGAGGGTTAAACCAAGGGTCTTGAGAGGTATTTGGAAGGCCCTTGATACTAAGCCCTAAGTAAAGCCACCAGCCCTGAGATTATAACTTTCTTATATATATAAATTTCACATGTTAAAAAAATAAAAGTAAATATATGAAACATTTCACTAAATAAAAATATAAACATTGTGTTTTCAGTCCCTGACTGAGGATGGTTGAATCTCGGTAATTATCAGCTCTAAAGGGCTGTTCTCCTTCTGCCTGTGGGGGATGGACTCTTATCAGGATGATCCCTTTGCTGAAAATAGCACGCATAAAAGAGTTTTATAATAGCTGGGAAAGGATCATAGAGCCGTAAGCTCACAAAGCCCTAAGCAGCCATGAGCCTAGACAGAAGTGCTATGCAGACTTCAGAGCAGAGTGATGGAGACAAAGGCTAGAGTCTTCTCTGGTAAGTGTACAGCCTGCAGAGCCAAGAAATGCATAACCCCTAATCATATCAAGGGCAAGGAAGACCCCCACCTAGAGATATCACAGTCTAACTAAACAGAGGCCAGGTAAACATGCAGGTACAACAAAGCAAAAAAATAAATAAAAAAGTCATGGGTCTCAAAATAAAAATAAAATGGAAGGGAGAATAAATAGAATGAAATTTTTAAAAATATATTATATTTTATTTCTTGATTATTTAATATCATAATGCATTTTGATCATATCCAACCCCCGTTTCCACCTCCAACTTCTCCCAGAGCAATTCAAGTCTCCACAACTTCATGTCCTCTAAAAAAAAAAAAAAAAACCATCTGGGAATGAGTGTAGAGCCAACAACAAGAGCGTGGGCATCATTTCTGAGGAAAATATAATCTTTCTTCCCAGTAGCCATCAACTGCCAATAGCTCCTTGGCTAAGGTAGGGCCTTGTGAGCCCTTCACTCAATACATAATGGAATGTTAACGGACCTGATTTAGTGTAGGTCTTGGGCAGGTAACCCAAATGCTGGAAGCTTAGAATCACAGAAATCCCGATATGCTCTACCAAGCAAAACTACTACTACTAAAGGCACAGTAAAGACATTTTTTAGGTCGCATGACTGTGTATGATGTATGTATGCAGGGGCATATTCATGCTCTCTCGTGTTTCCACTGTCCATGTGTTTGGGAACCACACATTGACATTATGTGTCATCCTGGATCACGTTACATCATATTGAAGCAGAGATTCTCATTTGAATTCACAGCTCAAAAAACTCAGCTAGTCTAGGTAGCCAGCTTGTCCCAGGGAATTGAGTACATGCAACTTCAAAATACTTTCATACCCTTGGAACAATGATGAAAAATGAGGAAAGAGCACCATTGAAAGTGAAGCATATTAAGAGTTTAATACATTCAGAATGTGACAAAAATGCTACTTTGGATGAAGTTTTTTTATTAGATATTTTCTTTATTTACATTTCAAATGCTATCCTCTTTCCTGGTTTTCCCTCCCCAAACCCCCTATCCTTTCCCCCTTCCCCCGCTCACCAACCCACCCCCACTCCTGCTTCCCTGTCCTGGCATTCCCCTACATACACTGGGGCATCGAGTCTTCTCAGGACCAAGGGCCTTTCCTCCCACTGATGTCCAACAAGGCCATCATCTGCTACATATGCAGCTGCAGCCAGGGGTCCCTTCATGTGTACTCTTTGGTTGGTGGTTTAGTCCCTGGGAACTCTGGTGGGTACTGATTGGTTCATATTATTGTTCCTCCTATGCAGCTGCAAACTCCTGCAGCTCTTTCAGTCCTTTCTCTAGCTCCTCCATTGGGGACCCTGTGCTCAGTCCAATGGTTGGCTGAGAGTATCCACTTCTGTATTTGTCAGGCACTGGCAGAGCCTCTCAGGATACAGGAGTAACAGGTTTCTGTCAGCAAGAACTTGTTAACACCCACAATAGTGTCTGAATTTGGTGACTGTATATGGAATGGATCCCCAGGTAGAGCAGTCTCTGGATGGTCTTTCATTCAGTCTCTGCTCCACACTTTGTCTCTGTATCTCCTCCCATGGGTATTTTGTTCCCCCTTCTAAGAAGGACCAAAGTATCCCTTACTTTGGTCTTCCTTCTTCTTGAGCTTCAGTTGGTCTGTGAATTGTATTTTGGGTATTTGGATAAAGTTTTAAGAAGCCAAGTATTGTCTTTATGCCATCAACAACTAAAAGAGGGATTGTGTTCAGCTTTTATAAAAAGGTTTTTTTAAAGACTGAATACAAAAGTGTAACATATACCACCAAAATAGTTCAATAGCAAATAATTAGGTATTAAGACAACAATTATTACTAAAGACAGAATTATAACTACATAAAATAGTGGACACTGAGAAAATACAATAGTTTTAAAGTTGTACTCACTTGAGGATATGGTTTCAAAGTTAATAAGGCAGAAACTGACAAAAGTAAAAATAGAAAGTGTTGCAGTTATAGTGTGAGATGGGCGACCATAGTAGTTAACAACCCAAAAGCAAATGTTTCAGAAGACTGAATATCTATTCCCTCTACAAGTGATATTCCATTGTTAATACACACCCAAATTCTATAAGGAAGCCCTCCAATATTAGAAAACAAACCACACTTTTATAATATGAAATACCTCTATCATATCCTGCTTCTATTTGGGATTTCTGGGTGCTGGTAGGGACCTGCATCTTGATATAGGACCTAGATTTTAGGAGTAAGTACACAGGGGGACCAGCTTTTGTGAATCCGTCAGACTGTGTGCTTACCATCTGTGCAGTCCCCTGTATTTACGGTATAAACCAGTTTAAGCTGAGTTTACTATGACGTACAGGCCCCGATGATTCCCAGTAAGAAAATCCGCAAATTGCTTTCATCTGCCCAAAGTTGTTTATGGAAATTGAATGATTAAGACAAAACAAATTCCTCTTAGTATGCAGAATGGCCAAAACAGGGAGAAGGAACCTTTTGATATGGCAACCCAATCCATAAAAAGTATTTAGAAACTAGCCTTAAACCAAGTGGCTACACTGATTTTTTTTTAGGAAGAGGGATGATGTCCTATGCAACAAATAGGACCTTCATTATTAAAGAGAATAATGGTAATGAGAAAACGGACCCTCATTTTCAAATCTACTAAAATGACTGAATCTGGGAGCGGGAGCTAGAATTAGCTATTTCTAATCAATGAACTGTTTGTGGAGTGCTGACTGAGTGCCAGACCCTGTGATGTACTCACTGAAGATGCATAATCTTCCACATAGATATAATCCTCAACAGAATTAAATATAGCTTAAACAAAAGGGGGAAATGTAAAATACAGTTTGCAAAATGGTAGATGGTGCTTCTCCAGATGATTAGCCTTCTTCTGTGATGGTAAGCTTTTTCTTTTAAGCCCCTAATTACCTAGTGCAAGTCAAGCACTTCAGAGTCAAGAGTTCTTTTATCTTAAGAAGGGCTAACCCAGGCATGTTCCACATGGACACGCTCTGAGATCCTTTCTGTGCCAGTATCTGAAAGCTCTAGCCTGCTGGGATGTTTAATGTGGACCATAGCAAGGGAGGCTTCAATGCTTTGCTCAGTAAATGCTTTCTCCTGCCAGGCAGTGGTGGCACATGCCTTTAATCCCAGCACTCAGGAGACAGAGGCAGGTGGATTTCTGAGTTCAAAGCCAGCCTGGTCTATAGAGTGAGTTCCAGGACAGCCAGGGCTACAGAGAGAAACCCTGTCTCATAAAAACAAAACAAACAAACAAACAAAAGAAAACAAAAACAAAACAAAATGCTTTCTCCCTCTGCCCTCCTCCAAATTCTCACATATATGTCTATCCCAGGTCAGTGTCATGACCAGTATGCACCAGTTCTGACAGGTTTCTGTATTAAAACATTTTCTCTTCATATCCAAGGTCACTGCTTTGTTTTAACAAGCTAACATTTCAAGTTATGTCATGGCCCAATCATATGTGACTGGGACTAAGTGGGTCATTATAGGGTCAGTGAAGAATAAATGTCCTATGTCTCAGGTTCTGGGCTTCAGAGGGTATATGGAAATATCACACACATTTGCCTATTTCTGGGAGAGAGTCTGTTAAGCATCATCTAGATTTTCAGAAATGTTCTGACACTGAGAACTTTAGTAGCATGGCTGAGAAGAAATAGCTGGTTGAGATGTGGGTTATAAAAATCTAATCTCCGATTAGTTATGCAGACTAATGAGATGAAACTAACTGGTCATGGTGTCTGATTTAATGTGTTTGTGAATTTGGGTTGCCCTTGTATCATGTCAGAAATGATTTTGTCTGTATTTATTATGGAAGTGGTCTAGAGGTTTTTGGTCAACTTCTGTTCTGGCTTTGTTATCTGTATAATGTTGGCTTCATACAATGAGATCATTGATATTGCTTCTTTCCCATTTTGTGGGACAGTTTGAGCCAATGCTGTTAGCTCTTCTTGAAGGAGTTGGTAGAACGCAGCAGGGAATTGGCCTTGTCCAATACGTCTCTTTAGTTTGGATGATTGCTGCCTCGATCTCATTGCTTGTTGTGGATCTGTTCAGTTGGTTTCCTCCTCTTGATATTGTACTGGTAGGTCATATATATCTAGAAATTACCGGGTTTCTAAGTGGGGTTTCCAGGTACAGGGAATAGAAGTTCTCAAATTATATACTAGCAATCCTTTGGAATTCACCAGAATTTATTTTTACGTCTAATTTAATTAATCTGGGTTTCATCCTTTTCTGTTGCTTCTTTGGCTATTGGTTTGACAATCTCAGTTGTTTTTATTAAAACCAATTCTTTCATTCACTATTTCTTCAATGGCTCTTTCCGTTTCCACTTTGTTATTTCCAATGTGACTGAATTTTTTTTCTTTCATTTGTTGCTATGGGATTCAGCTCAGTTTTATTTTCTAAGATCTTGAAAGACATCATTAGGCTCCTTATTTGACATCTCACTGATGTTTTTAAATGTCAGCCCTCATGGCTATAAACTTCTTCACATGGTTTCACTCCCATACTTTTCACAATTAACAAATATATTGAATTTAGTGAAATTTTGAATGATCTACTTTTTCTGGAGTATTTTCCACCATAAGTATGCAGGAATAAAATGACATCTAGAGGCTTCTCTGTTTCTAAAATTATGTTGAGCTTTGCACATGGACTATTGATCCTGAAATACTTCTCATCATTTAGAGCTTTTTGTACAGTAGGAGGAAGTGCTTTTTTCTAAGTACACATACACACACGTGCACTTTCACACACACACACACACACACACACACACACACACACACACACACACACACTTTATTTTTGTGTTCCACAACTCTAGATTGATAGATATATATTTAATTTTTGGTTTTTCTACCTATCACCAATGTGACAATTGTTAAATCACTTCTTCTTTAGAAATTCCAGTTTCATTGCCTGAAAATTAGATAAGCCCCATTGACCTGCTAGAACTCTTGTGTGAATTAGGTTTTACAAGGAAGTACAAGCACTTGATATTTTGTTCCTCAGTTTTTTCATCTATAAAACTGAGATAGAATCATCATTTTTATAGGAGGAACTGCAGTGAATTTCTTAGTATTGTGCTTCACCAACACTAAGAAACCTTTACTTTAGTATGAAATGGTTGTTGCTTCTGTCATGCTGTGTTAGGGTTGGGGGAAAAAAATGACCACCTGGTCAGATGTCTTTCCTCTTTCTCTCCATGGCTGTTGCTTACCTTTGACACTGTATAGTCTTAGCCTATGCTCTACAGTGCACTAAATTTGGTGTGTTTGGTAATTATTTGTTAAAACAAAGTATAGGAATAAAGGCCAGGTAGTTCTGCCTTCTTGGCCATGGATATCATTAAACCCAAGTAGTATGTGGCATGGTGGTGATCTGGGGGGAAGGTGCCAGTTTTCTCTTAAGGCTCTGTTCCTTTTCTCAATGACACTGCAGTTATCTCTCTATCAGTGCATCTTCCATTCTCTAGACAACCTCTCTTCTTCATGAAGGGTTAGGTCCTTCTCATGGTATTCTGTGGGTCTTTACAAGCCCTGCCACTTAAAACACAGGTCCTATGCTCCATTTATACTGCATGTCACCGATTTCCCATTATAAAGCTGAAAAGTAGCTATTTTACAGTACAGATCATTGATATATGGTGAAGTCAAAAAGAAGGAGAAATGTACTTTTGGCAAATTAAATATATTTTTCTCATTTGCTTTAATAAAGAATCTCATGTTTTATATATTGGTTAATATAACTGCATAGAATTATTTAGCATTATCTTCTTTTTATGATGGACTAGTCCACTTTATCATGATTATCTATAAAAGATTAATGTCTAAGCCGTTGAGAATGTAATTTTTGAAATTGCCCAAAGTATTTGCAACAGTGAATACTGTCATGCTTGTGAATCTGAGGACAAAAAGTTCTTAAGTTCAGGGATGGCCGTAGAGCCTTTGAAACCAGGAAATATTGTTGATGTTTTAAAAAATCATCATCATTATCATCATCAATTCCATGATAAATAATTATGCTATCTGGCCATTAGTATACTGTAAATGACAGCTGCATAATGTGTTATTAGAAGCATGTGCATTCTCTCTGTAGTTCTCACCAGCACTCCGCAAGGTCAGAATTACCATAGTCACATTTTCCATTAAACATAGCAAAGCTAGGAAGGGCTAAGTGATGTTTGTAATTTAGTAGTGGGTCAACCGAGGATAGGATATTTGATCTCTATGTTCCTGTTACCAAAAGGAAGTGTCCCATGACAGGCTGTCCAGGTTCTTTGTGTCTGAAATGATGAGCTGAACTAGGTATAGTCTATGAATAGTTAAAGCATAGATTGTTACTATTTCCATTAATTAATTAATTATACATCCTAACTACAGCTCCCTCCCTCCTCTCCTCCAAGTCCCTCCTTCTCCCTCCCTTCCTCCATCCCCCTTCCCTTTCTCCTGAGAGAAGGGGAGTTCTCCAATGGATATCAACCTGCCTTGACATATCAAGTTGTAGTAGGACTAGATGCATTTTCTACTGAAGCTAGAAAAGGTAGCCTGGTTAGGGAAAAATGATCCAAAGGCAGGCAACAGAGTCAGAGACATCCCCTGCTCCTGCTGTTAGGGGTTCCATATGAAGACCAAGCTGTGTATCAGTTACATAGGTATAGTGGGCCTAGGTCCATCCTGTGATGCTCTCTAGTTGGTGGTTCAGTCTTCCACAGCCAAACATTAGGTGGAGCTTGGGGAATCTTATGGAAGAGGGGGAGGAAAAATTGAAGGAGCCAGAAAGGTCAAGGACACTATAAGAAAGCCTACCTAGTCTGGGCCCATAGGGGCTCCAAGTACAGAGTTTGGGTTGGTTTTGTTGTTGTTGTTTTGATTTGTTTTGTTTTGTTTTGTGTTTTATATTCCACAGAATGGAAGCAGGCAGAGCAAGCATGCCACCTAAGACTTCCTACTTCTTTTTTTAAAGTTCTTTTTATGAATTTAGGCAGAGAGAAGAGCTACTCTCAGGGTGGGGATGGGAGGTAGATTCATATCCTGATTGGCACATTGACTCTTACATAATTTTGGACAATCCACGTATGCCAGAGCTGTACATCTGATACTGTTAAGCACTGTACATTGTATCTATCATCTATGTTCTTGAGATGGGACTGTTTCCTCACATAGCAAAGTGTAGGACACTTCAAGGACAAATTGAAGTGTCTGCCTCTTACAGATAGATGTTGCCTTGTTTGTCTAACCATCTACTATGAAGAGCTTGACCTCAAATCGCCCACCAGAGGCTCTGGGTGTTCCCTCTGCAGAATGGGAAAATATTTTTTTTTCTGAAGGAAATTTCCCTGAGTGGCTGGGATCTTTCTACTTTAGCCCCGTTGTTTGTGAGTATGTGATATGCGACTCACGCAAGGCTCTACTAGCCATCATTCCCTCACTAAATGCACGGCAACTTGTCTTGATGCTTTGCCCATTAGACTTAGCTATTAATAACATGTCTTATGCCAGAATGAATTTATGACTTTGTATTCAGGACACTGCATCAGTTTTAACTAATCTAATTGAAGCAGTACTTGCTTGGATTTTTCTAAAATTAAAATGTATTAATAAGCACATCTTAAATAAGACAAAAACTTTTCAGATATGTGAACATATTAATTTAAATGTGAGTTTTGAGTCATAATTTTTTTCTTATCTCCCTAAACTCTGGCATCTCAAAGTTATAAATGCAGAAGAGAAATTCTCTTATGAGTTGTAATGGGTCGTTGCTTTAGAGGACTTCAGAAGTTTGAGGATTATGCAGAAAATGCTAGAAAATCACCATCGAGGGATTGCCTATCACTAGAAGGAATACAATATTTTGTGCCTATGGAACATCCATATGTGTGATTTCATTTTTGCTTTGTTTAGGTTTGCTTTGTTTTTTAAGACAGGGTTTCTTTGTGTCGCCCTAGCTGTCCTGGAACTCACTCTGTAGACCAGGCTGGCCTCAAACTCAGTGATTTGCCTGCCTTAGCCTCCTCAATGCTGGGGTTAAAAGATGGGTACCCACACCTGGCCTATGCATGTGATTTTGAAACTACAGAACAGTAATCTTTTTAATATTCTGGTGGACATAAGAATTAATGAAGCAGTGAATACCATTGGCTAGTGGTAAATTCTAAGAGATGAAATATAATTGTCTTCAGTTGTGTACCCACTGAGGAGCCTACCATGCTCCAGTGGGTGTTTTAGAAAACCCACAGTAACACAAATGATCCAATTTAATTCAATGAGTCTAAAAAGAATATATATATATATATACATATACATATATGTGTGTGTGTGTATATATATGTGTGTGTGTGTGTATATGTATACACACACACACACACACACACACACACGTACACATATACTTTTTCATATATGTATATGTATATGTTGCAGGAAATATTAAACAATGAACCAACAAGTTCCCACACAAGTGCTGGCAACTGACTGGCCACAGGGCTCCTGCCAGGTAATCTCACTTGAGTGGTTTCTCAGCTCATCAACCCACCCAGCCATCTTACTCGTTGGTCCCTCTGCCTGCCATCTCTCCTGTGGGGGTCCGTGAGATCCTCTCGCTACCACGCAATGCCCTACACACCCCTTGGTCAGCTATCACATCACCCAATTACCCAGTAGAATTAAAACTTTTAAGTTTATAGTTAACCAACTAGATTTATGTATCAATAATATCACAATTTACAAGATGCCAAAACAATAATTTCAGAGCCAAATGATGATGATAAAAGTTTTATCCCAATATTTCTAACCTTGTGAAATCATAACTACTTGTGGATGGTAAACACCACACAGGTTTATGTCTACAGCTATCTTCCTTTTCGTCCTAACCTGAGATGCTCCCTACCTCTCCGCAACTCTTACCTCTGCCTCCCTTTTCCCTGTGCAATCACAGAACTCTGCACTAATGTAATTGGACAGGGAAAATCCTGTGACATGCATATATATATATATATATATATATATATATATATATATATATATATGTGTGCGTGTGTGTGTGTGTGTGTGTGTGTGTGTGTGTGTGTATACATATATATGCACAAATGTAAGAAAGAATATTATTGAGCAGATAGTAGGGGTGAGAAGAATATTGGGGAGACTCATGTTTAGAATTATCAGAATGCAGCTGGGCGTGGTGCCGCACGCCTTTAATCCCAGTACTCAGGAGGCAGAGGCAGGTGGATTTCTGAGTTCGAGGCCAGCCTGGTCTACAAAGTGAGTTCCAGGACAGCCAGGGCTATCCAGAGAAACCCTGTCTCGAAAAACAAAACAAAACAAAAAAAAAGAATTATGGTATATGAATTTGCCAAAGAATAGTTATTAAAAGTTATTTAAAATTTTGATCTATTTTTATATTAATTCAGTAAACATTTATAATCTGCTTTGCTGTACATACCATAAGATTGAATTTATACTCTTCCTATAAAAGGAAGAAAGTGTTAAAAATTGCTGTTATAAAATTTAAAAAGAGCGAAGGTCAGTAGTGGCACACAAATTTAAATCCAGCACTAAAGATTCAGAGGCAGGCAGATCTCTGAGTTTGAGGGCAATCTGGTCTACAGAGTGAGTTCCAGGACAGCCATCATATATATGATAATATAATATATTAATAAACAATATGATATAATATATAGTAACTAGCATAAATAGTTTTTATATTCAAAGAGAATGGAAATAATATCTAATTCTAAGTACAAAGAAGACTTCAAACTTGAGGGTTGCTGATTCTTGCAGAAGTGAACTATTGGTTCTCAGTACATGAGGGAGGCTGGTGCCAATGGATGATTGAAACATTTTTGCCTATTATACCTATGAAACATCTGATGACTCTTTTGTGTCAAGCACTGTAATAATCACTTCAATACTTCCCGTCTTCTATGTCTTCTACAGTTCATAACATAATGTTCAGGGTCAGGAGTCAGGGAGTCGTGGTAAAGACTGTGCAACACACAGTGCAGTAGAACATGTGGAATATTCAGGATGCTCCCTTCCTAGGGTAAGGCAAGCAGTCCAAAGAAGCAGGAACAAGAAATAAACTCACCTTGGAAAGCCACTGTGTTCACATTTAAATTTAGCTGTGTCATTATTGTAGTTTGGCAAATCCAAAGAACTATCATGCGTGTGAGATCTACATGGCACTTGAGACTGGGATTATCTTCCAAAACTTGATTAAGTGAAAAAGAGTTACTGAAGGGTGCTCAGTAATATCTGCTGCTGATTTCTAGTCAAGATGACACTGAAAATTCATATTTTAAGCCCCTTTTCTGCTTCAGACATATTGCAATTGCAAAAAATATATAAAAAGTGAGATTCAAAGGGCTTACACAGAGCACTTCTCTAAATTATTAACACACTTACTTAACCAATGTGTAAATTATTTAGTGTCTTTCTCTGTTCCCATAAAAGACAAGTATGCATTAGACATTTCTGTGCCCTGACTCCCTGGGAATTATTGTGTTTTGCCTTATCCCTTCAATGAAATAATAATTCTTATAATATTTTCATCTCCTTATGGATTCTGAACATTCTCATTTTAAACTATTTTGATTTTCCTCTCTGAGTTTGGTTCCATCCACAGTATATTCAGTTCTTAACCATTGATTTTGTTGACTTTCTTTGGAACCCTCCAGAAAGAAACAGTAGTGAAATTAGGAGAAAGATTCAGAAATAATGATTCCATTTTCTTCAAAAAGTTTGATAATCAAAACTGCACCAATAACTGTTATAGAAATATTTTGTTATAAAGCATGTATTTAAATGGACTTATAGATAATAACTTATATGTAACACAAGCTATTTGAAAATCATTGAAAAATAACGAATACTGCTAAATTGACTTTATGAGGTTTCTATACTCTTGACACCAACTGAGACTGAAACAAGAGAAAGAAGAGTAAGCAATCGTGTGAAAACTATGTATGCACATCTTAAATGGACTATCAGTAAATTAAATGCAAGAGAAATGGGCATAGTATGATGAAATGGACCTTTCACAGTTTATATTTTTCTCACATAAAGGCTGGCTCAAAGGCAATTAACATTTAACAATTTAACAATTTGTTAGATCTGGTACATCATATTTTCATATTGTTTATTTATTTATGCAGTGTGGTTATTGTAGGTTTGTTTTAAAGTAGTCTTCAGTCACTCCCAGTTCCTTTTTTGTTTCATCTGGTTGGGACTAAGAAACAGAATAGAATACACTGAGTACTCTGATATAACTATCTTGAGTGAGGCTATGCCAGTGCCTGGCAAATACAGACGGGGATGCTCACATTCATCTATAGGGTGGAACACAGGGCCCCCAATGGAGGAGCTAGAGAAATTACCCAAGGAGTTGAAGGGGTCTACAACCCTTTAGGTGGAACAACAATATGAACTAATCAGTACCCCCAGAGCTCGTGTCTCTAGATGCATATGTAGCAGAAGATGGCCTAGTTGGCCATCACTGGGAAGAGAGACCCCTTGGTCTTACAAACTTTATATGTCCCAGTACAGGAGAATGCCAGGGCCAGGAAGTGGGTGTGGGCAGATGGGGGAGCAGGGCGGGGGGAGGGTATAGGGAACTTTCGGCATAGCATTTGAAATATAAATAAAGAAAATATCTAATAAAAAAATTCCTACCCTCCCCAAAAAAAGAATACACTGAGTATCTTGATACCATCATTCCTCTTGTGGGGCAGGTCCTAAGTTTTGTCTACATAGAGCATCAGATTTCGATGGAAGCCAAAAAGGGTCAGCTGTTAGTTTCTTCCACTATGACTGAGACAGTGCTCCCTCATCATTTTGCTATAAGTCAAAGATTCTGGAATACATGTCCTTCTGCATATTTATTCTCTTCTTAGGTCCTCTCCTTATTTTACAGTTGACCATGAATGTTCAACATGATAATACTAATATCAGCTCTCAGACCCAAGGTATTCTGTATAACATAAGAAAAATGTGTACATTGCAGAAAATTAACTTGGATCTTTCTTTTCATTGACCACTTAAATAAATATATTGACTCTTTCCTTCCCTACCTCATTGGCCAATATTTTCCCATGCCGTAATGCTAAAAGCCAGTCTGCTTTATGATATGCCCTTTCCTAGGCCATTATTCTCTCATGTGTCTAGGGAGTATGCCTAAATAGAGCTAAAAGATTACTGTATTGTAAAATGATTTCTCCTAAACCAAGGGTTTGTGGGGCTATAAGAGGATTTTTAGGGAAAGTTTATCATTGCCATGGCAACAGAATAAATCTACAGCCTCAACTTCTGCTACCCAATACTTGGGAAATCCGATAACAGAATTATCCATCGAGGAAGAGTTCTTGATAGCTACTGTTTCAGTCAAAATGAGTCCAGATGAAGCATCCATATATGTACCATTAGCAAAGTTCCCTAAAGAGCCACAGTACTTCATGACTAAGCTGATTCTGGGGCAAAGTCTGGAAGTTCATAGTGATCCAGCAGGGAAGCCAATCCCTTGGTGAGTGTCTCTGATGGTACTTCGATCTTTTTTATCTCTGTGAGCCTTGGATATTGCTTAGAGATTTCTTTTCTGCTTAGCCTTCTCATTGCTTAGAGAATTCTTTTCCAGGGGTCAATGCCTAATATAGATAAAAATGTAAGGTTCCATGGAGTTCACAGTCAACACTACAACAATGTGTATAACAAAACGTAGCTTTCTTTTGGCCATAGATTTTAATTTTGTTGCTTTGAGAAATGATTGCATGAGAGTATTTGTAGAATTCTGACAGACCAACTATGTTGTTCTTGTGTTTTGGTATGTATAATGGGAGAGACGGCCTACTAGCAAGGCACCATGGGGTTATCATAGTCCAGCTTCTAATTTTCTTAGCTACATGCTTCAGAATAACTGAATGACAGGTTGCAGAAATAGAACACATTCATGAATTTGAAGCTGTTTTTATAAGCCTTTAGTTTGTAAGGATTTTAATGAGAACAATAAAACTCTTGCCTTGATCTGACTTTGGAATATCTAAAGAGAATTAACAAATTTCTTTAGAGATTAAATTGAATGGGAGAGATCTCATGGGGTCCCATTCACTAACAAAGAACTACAGACAACTAAGAAATACTAAAAACAAGAGAAATACTCTTCCCCAGGAATAAGCCAGATTTGCTTTCTAATTCCAAATGGGTAGATTAGGTATACACAAATAATACTAAATAGACGGAGCAGTTTTTATGTATATATTTGTATGTGTGTGTGTGTGTGAGAGAGAGAAAGAGAGAGAGAGAGAGAGAGAGAGAGAGAGAGAGAGAGTATGTAAAACAATAACAACTAAATAATTAGCAACCATAATTTTGAGAAAGATCAAGGGAGGTACAAAAAGTGGAGTATGAAGGAGGAAATGGAAGGGGGGAAATGATATGTGTCTGTATATCTATAATTTTTCTATTATGTTGTTGGATAAAAACTACACTTGTTAATTTAAAAATTATATAATGTTTATAGACTGCTATAATATACAGTCTATAAAGAAAGTAATATAATTTAGCCGGGCATGGTGATGCACGCCTTTAATCCCAGCACTTGGGAGGCAGAGGCAGGTGGATTTCTGAGTTCGAGGCCAGCCTAGTCTACAGAGTGAGTTCCAGGACAGCCAGGGCTACACAGAGAAACCCTGTCTCGAAACCCCCCCCCCAAAAAAGACAGTAATATAAGTTGGTAGTGTATTGATTAAAATTTATACATTTATTCCAGATCTTGGCTGTCACATTATTTTATTACTATGTTATTATCTGAGGTAAATAATGGCTGAGCTGAGAATCTAAGAAAATTGCCAACTTCTAAGAAAATACTTGCATGCATCTTTTCCACTGTGCTTGTCATAAATTTTGGTTTGGGTGGGATCAGCAAGACACTGCATTAATTCTAGAAGTATACAACAGACTTTATTAACTGAGAAATTTTGTTTTTTCTGATTCCTAAATAGATTATGTTGTTTTCTTCTTGTCTTTTGGGTTGAGTTCCAGTTAAGAAATGATGCTATTATAAATTTGTTTCATTAACTTTTAAATACATGTGTGCATATAAGTATATAAATTGCATTATTTGTGATTGACTGCTAAAGGATAACATAGGGAAATTATATACTTATCAGGGGGATTTATTCTGGTGCTGAGAAACAAGATATTAAATTTTACCATGAGAACAAGCATAATTCAATGAATTTTTATGATCTGTGGAGATGGGCAAATTGCATTGCAAATGATAAATGAGCTTTCAACATCAAGATCTACAAATAAATCATCATAAGTAGATATTTTGATTTATTAATATCACTAAGAAGCAGCCCCTTGGGATGTGCCTGTTATTTTCAGTGGTTGTCCTGGTAGAAGACAGCTAACTTATTTATGTGTAGTGTTGTGTTGTATTTTTTTTTTCTCTTATAAGCAAGTACTCTGAATATTTTCAGGAAATGGTTCATCCCTTTAGAAAAAAAGCTCCCTTGCTATGAAAGTGAGAGTAGATGCTAATTTGGTTTGCTCAGGACCCAAACACAGTCAAAAGTTGGTAAAACTCAACGGGGCAGTTAGGGAGCATTTCTCTGCCTTTTTGCTTAAAGAACACCACTGAACTTGTCTATATTCACTTTTCTTAAAGTGGTGTTTTCATGTCTACTCAAGTTGTAAAGTTTCATCTTAAATCCCTCTGTCTTAAATGTCTTCTACACTGATACTATTGAAAAGATATAGAATAATGAGCATCCGTGTGTCTTTCTTCATTTGCTTGTATCTAAACCTATAAATTGCTACTCACTCCCAAGAAGAAAAAGATTTTATCTACTAAGTCTTTAAATCAGATATTAGCTGAAAGCTTGTAGGTAAGAAACAAGGCCAGAGGTTCTGGATAGACTAAACATGACAGTCACTACCTTCAAGATCCCACTGAAGTATACTTAATAAATACACTGACTGGCTCTGATACATACTTGATTGAGAATAGAAGAATCATGTATAGCCATAGGATAGTAGCTACAATAGAGAGACTCCTTCCAAGACCAGGGTTCTATCCATGGTGAAAAAGACAGCAAAGAAAAGTTCCAGGAGAAGTTGGTGCTTAAGGTTGACTTGAGAGACAGAGCAGAGTGATGATTCTTGTGCTTAGGTAAAAGGCAGTGTCTGTAGAAATGGATGAGGACATCAATATGCTGGAAGGTATAGAATGTTCCCTAAAGAACAAAATGGGAGCATCTTGGTTTCAAGCAAAAATAAGAACCTATCTCCAACTGACAACTATTCATACACACACATCGATACACACACACACACACACACGCACACACACACACACACACACACACACACACACAAAATATTTCTTCAAGGGAGTCTAATTTGATATGCAACCCACACTTACGAACAAGTCCTATGACCAGCAGTAGATGTACCATACAAAATGACTCAGTGGTATTTATTTTTGGAAGGATATTTGTCTCATAATGTTTTATCTTGGCATTTTATTTTTAAACTACATCTTGTTGCTTATATAATATGGTTTCCAATTTTGTTTTAATGGGATCTCTCTCTCTCATGTGTGTGTGTGTGTGTGTGTGTGTGTGTGTGTGTGTGTGTGTGTGTTTTGTGTGTGTGTGCATGCGCACATGCACCTGAGTTTATATGTATTTCTTAGAGTTTTTCTTTAGCTCTTTTTTTTTTCTGCTTGTTTATTTTGTTCTATTCTGGTTGGTTGGTTGGTTGGTTGGTTGGTTGGTTGGTTGGTTGGTTGGTTTAGTTACCTATTTGCTTTCTAGTAAAAGAGAGAAAGGCTATGAATTTGGTTGCTTGGGAGAGGTGGAGAGGATCTGAGGAGGATTCAGGAAAGGGAAACTGTGATCAGAATATTTCTTGTGAAAAAGTCTATTTTCAATAAAAACTAAAATTATTAAAAAAGAATAATAAGAAGAAAATACATACAAGAAAGAAAGAAAGAAAGAAAGAAAGAAAGAAAGAAAGAAAGAAAGAAAGAAGGAAGGAAGGAAGGAAGGGAGAAAGACACTGTGAGACAATACCCTGAATTTTTTCCAATTTTTATTAGATATTTTCTTCATTTACATTTCAAATATTATCCTGAAAGTCCCCTATACCCTCCCCCATCCCATGCTCTGCTCCCCTACCCACCCACTCCCACATCTGGAGCCCTGGCGTTCCCCTGTACTGGGGCATATAAAGTTTGCATGACCAAGGGGCCTCTCTTCCCAATGATGGCCAACTAGGCCATCTTCTGCTACATATGCAGCTAGAGACACGAACTCTGGGGGTACTGGTTAGTTCATATTGTTCTTCCACCTATAGGGTTGGAGACCCCTTCAGCTCCTTGGGTACTTTCTCTATCTCCTCTCTTGGGAACCCTGTGTTCCATCTAATAGCTGACTGTGAGCATCCACTTCTGTGTTTACCAGGCACTGTCATAGCCTTACACGAGACAGCTATATCAGGGCCATTTCAGCAATATCTTGCTAGTGTATGCAATAGTGTCTGTGTTTGAACACCTCGAATTTTTGTGTAAAACATTTCTCCTTATTTCTGAAGGATTGATAATCCTGCATATACCTATTGCTTCCACAGTTAACAAAGAGAATATGTGTTTAAATGAGGTTAAGGTTGCAGCAAGACACGGAATCAAATTCCAAATTTAGAACTTTCTACTTGTGAAGCCTTATTTTAAATATCAAGCCTCAATGTTCTCAAATATTACAGGGCAAGAATAACAAGGATTAGATAATTGTTAAAGAGAACATAGAGTTATTATAATATTAATGAAAAACATGGAGTCATGCATGGTGTCTTACAGAACAAAGATACCTAATCAATCAAAACTTTTCTTCTTCCTTCCTAATTTAAAAAACTTGACACTCCCTTGATGGATCTAAGGATTAAATAAGATTGGGTATGAAAAATTTAGCAAATACATGTATTATATATATCTTAGTATTTATTGTGGGGAGTCAGTCAATAGTGCTGTAAAGTTTCATCAAATACTTATATACTAAGAAAGCATATGTCATCCAGAAACTCAGCATGTTATTGCCGTCAAGATTACCCAATAGGAGAGTGCTCAGAGTCATCCAGAAATTTCTCTGTGTTTTGCATGAACAGAAATTCTACTGTAATCATTTTGATTATAGAAAGTCATTAATAATAGAAACTAAAATATTGGTTTCAGGCAGAGTAGTTTTGAGTAGCCAGTTACAAAATATTTATAGAACAAGGCTCCCTCACGGTCTATTCTTATACAGGTCTTCTAAGGAAAAAACAAATCCATCTTTTGAAACTTATGTTCATCTGGTTGGAGTATTATAGCCAAATCTTAGCAATGTGTGAGTTACAACAGTGTACTGTATTCTGTCCTTATCTCAAGCATATAGAAAGACCAGGTGGCCAGCTCCTTTCTTGCCTTCTAAATTTTAAGCAAAATATTTCTCATATTTCACATTGGTATGGAACCCTGAAATAAAACAAATGTCTAAAAATAACCTTCAACTTAACTAAATTATTATGATATGTATCCTCTATTTAGAGTAAATAGGTAATAATCCAAACTTCTATTTTCTCTCTGAGCACAGAGTTAGATTTTCCCACAATGATCTGCTGACTATGATTTTCTTACTTTGTGAACTAGAATAAGGCCCTCCCTTTGGAGTGAGTGCCCAGAGATGTTCATGATGTACTTCAAAGAAACCATGGAATTTAAAATGATATTTATTTATTTATTTATTTATTTATGTATGTATGTATGTCTTTCTGTGCCTATTTATGGTACAAGAAAGCATAATTTAGTAGAAAGGTAAAGCTCCATAAAAATAGAAACATAGATTGTCATTCTATCATGACAAGTATTACCGATCTGGGACCATCCATTATTTTGGCTTATCCACTCCATTGGTTCTCACTACTTGTAAGGATAATAGAGAGTCAGTTACAATTTCAGCACAACCATTTAGAAACTGAAGTTAGCTCTAGTCTATGTGGAGCAGAAGAAATACACTATTCCATATGGCAGAGAGAGGGGAAAAAGGGTCACAAGACATTTGATTACCTTCAGTTTATGGCCTGTCTGTTACCACTAGATGGTTGCTGAGAAATATTCTATGACTAAAATAAGTTGATTAACACCAGAGTTATGCTGATAAAGTGAGATTAAGCCACACAGTGCAACTTTAATGCCAGCTTCTTTCGCTCTAGTGTGTCACATAATAAAAAAAAAAAAATACTTGAAAATATGGATAGTAAAAGGAAGTACTGATAGAGTTGAGGATTACGTCTTTAATTAATAACAGAATAATGGTGGGAAAGTGCATCAGAGGAAGGAGAGTTAGTGCTCTAATTGTATGAGGCTGGTGTTTTATGAAATAAAGTATTCCCAGAGACAGGATTAAGTGAAAGAAGAGTTAAATTATTTATCCTTGACCAACTTACACAGTGAAGAATTGTAAGAGAGAGGATATTTGTTTCCCATCATTTTCTGGCTGTTGTTTCTCTCATCTCAAAGTCTCTATAGCACCTGCAACTGAAACATATAATTGGGCCTAAAACTATTTCACCATTTTTATTGTTCCTTTATTTTCTCCTATAATATGACATTTTAATCTTGTTCGCCAAGATGTAGGACACAGGTGGCCTCGAGCTTTTAACTGCTTTTTATATTTTTTCCTGACATCTAATGTGATGTAGAAACAAATTTGTTCATTGAGCAAAGAGTTGGTTATGAACTCTCACTTTGTTAGGCATAGAATAAGAAAATACAGCTGAAAAATATTTGTTTGTTTGTTTATATAAAAAACTGTATCAGACATTGATTTGAGCCTCTACTACAGGAACAATTGAGCTTGTAACATCTTCCCAATGTGGTTGGACCAGGACCACCTATCTTCTACCTCGGCAGATAAAAAAATAATTTTTTCCAGTTTATATTGCCACTTGATGACCATAATTTCCATATACTAATATCCCACTGTGGTTCCCCAAGATTGGCACTAGAGACATAAAATTTTTCTCCAGTATGCCACTTCCCATCATGGTGTGCTTCCATCCACAGTCTCAAAAAACAATAGTCTAACTGTCCATGGACTGAAACCTCTAAGAACACAAGCTAAATAAAACTCTTCTCTTTGAAAATTGGTTCTCTTGATCATTTGTGAGGTAATGGGGAACAAACTGTTGTAGCTATTCTGAATGAGAGCTTCATCAATAATTAATTTCTCTATATTCTAGATTAAAACTCTTGCAAGCTAGCTACCTAGCATCTACCTTATTCTTTAACTTATTTAGAATGTTGCATAATAGACCACTTTGTCTTCAACACATACTTAGTGACTCTTGCTCTGTGGCAAGCTAATGCCGGCTATATATGAATGAAAATAAACAAAAATAGTCTTTATTATTACAAGGTTAAAACTTATGCAAGGAATATGGTAAAATGTCCTCTGTTGAGGGACATGAACCCAGATATCCTTAAACAGAGAAATTGATACAGAAAATGTGGTACATTTACACAATGGGGTACTACTCAGCTATTAAAAACAATGACTTCATGAAATTCTTAAGCAAATGGATGGAACTAGAAAATACCTTACAGAAGCTCTGCAACTTTATAAGGTCCCATTTGTCAATTCTTGATCTTACCGCATAGGCCATTGCTGTTCTGCTTAGGAATCTTTCCCCTGTGCCCATATCTTCGAGGGTTTTCCCCACTTTCTCCTCTATAAATTTCAGTGTCTCATTCTTTTCAAAAATATCTTTCATTATGTGTATGTGTGTTTTTCTATGTGTGAGTTTGTGAGTAAGTACAGTGAGTGTCACAGAGGCTAGAAGAGAACCTGGGATCCCCTGGTTCTCAAGTCAGAGACAGTTGTGTGGGGGCTGGGAATTTAAGTCAACTGGAATCCATAGATACAATACATGTTCTTAACTACTAAGAGATCTATCTAGATTCAGATTTAGTCTCTTTTGTGAAATAGCCTGTATTTCTGAGTAGACACTGTAAGTAGACATCTGTAGCCCTTTGAGCATGGAGTTCTAAAAAGCCCAAATGGTATAATTTGTTCTTTTATCTATTTGATGAAAATATTGATGAAAGAAATGAATTTGGGAAGAAAGAAAATTTATCCTTGTCATAGAAAAGGACATGCTTTAAGCTTCAGGCAGCATAAAGAACATGCTAAGTTTACAGAAACAAGACAAGGTCAGTGGCCTTGTGGACATCTCTAATCCAATGTCATTTTTAAAGCAACACTGCTCAAAATAATAATAATTTGCAGAGGAACTTCTGTACTAAATGCTTATTAAAGTTATCTATATTGGATATGTTAACAGCAATTCACTGGGAATAGGAAGGAATAGCAAAGACATGTCTAAACAGAGACCACCATTGGATATGAAAAGGTAAAAGTGAATTGAGGACCGAATGACTTTGAAGTGTTGCGGTCTAAGTGGTGGTTACACTATGAATAAAGATACTGGAAGTTAGCTGGTCTTCTTGTTGGTTCTGATAGCTCAGAGCTCATCCTGCAATAGGGACACTCACTTGCATATTTGCCTTTGATGATTGATGGGAGAGCTTCTCAAGGGCAAAAGAAAGCTTTGTATGTCCCTGGGTTCCCAGCATAACTGGCAAGGCACATTTGAGGAGTTCAGTAAATAGTAAGCATTATTATTATTATTATTATCATCATCATCATCAGGCTTTCAATGGTTGTGCTTTAGAGAATGTACGGATGACACCCTTTTGACAGTGTAATGGTGAGTTCTGAGGACTTTGGGAGAAAGATGAGAAATTGATTGAGACAAATGGCTTTGATTCTTTAGGTGAATTTATTTCAAGAAGAAGAAAAGTGACAGCTCCTGAGGGAAGACTAAACACAATATGTGAGGGACACAATAGCTGACCTAGTTTGGCTCCACTGCTAAAAAGCAGCCATGGGAAAGGCTTGAAAGCAAGAATAACACAGGAAATGAGTTCTGAAAATCCAGCTATCTCAGTTGAGTCATCTTTAGTCCTGAAGAGACAGAGAACCTTTGCACAAAGAACACATCAGTGTCTCAGCTCTAATAAAAGTTCTGGAATGAGCCCCAGCTCCTCTTCTCTCCATTCACAATCCCTTTGTTAGATCCAATTCACTTTATTTAGAGAATGAGCTTGAATGTAAATTATATGAAAATTTTTATTTGCCATGTTGAGTAATAAGAAAATTGTGATGGTTGAACAATATTTTCTCCTATTGATCAAATTTCAATTACTTGGGTTAAGTCATTATTTGCATATAGTTTTAATACACAGGCACTGAAATGGAATTCATAACTGAGAATTTAACATTTTTGCTTCAAGGATTCTACTTCTAAGTATTTTTTTACTTATTTCTACTAGGTGAAGCGCACCATAAAAGCAATTAGCAATTCAATTAAAGAATGATGCTTTTCTAATAATCCAAGTACTGGGTTTGGGGCTTTATTTTCCTCTCCTTATTGTTTCCTATATATTAAGCATTTTATGAGGTTGAGAGCTAAGAAATAAAGTTTATTGCATGGTTTCATTCCTCTCTGACAACTTTGTGTGTCCATCATGACCTTGAAATTTTATCAACTCTATTCTGTTTCTTTTAAACTGACTTTGATTATGTGCTAATATCTGGGTTTTTATTACATTCAACTTCAATTTGGGCATCTTTGTAGGACTTATGTCTGCAAATCATGAGACAATAATTTACTATCTGTCTTAGCATTTGAGAATAGTAAGATATGGAGGTGAGTCAACAGCCTAGCAGGCAATCCCTCAGAACTTGGAAAAAATAGCATTTCTTAGTCCAAATGGAACTATCCGATCAACTCATGAACCTGTAGAAACAGGCAGCCATTTTGGGAATGCTTCTAAAAGTAGTGGAGAGCTAGTGATGGGTCATACACTGCTTAAAATCAACATGTATTTACCCTAGAAATTGTGAGGGAAGAAAAAGTTCTATTGACAAGAGCTAAGAAGAAAATAAAGTCTAAAAAGTGACTATTTAAGGAAGCATGATGCTCCACAGATGAAGCTCGATCTTAAAGACAGATACACTGAGGACCTGATATCATAAAATATTCAAGACTCTCGAGCTCCTTTGCTTTGGCCCTATGCTTAAGTAACATTGGACTAAAAGTATAGTTTCCCCACCACGTTTCCATGAGAAGAAAAACTCCCAGGCACACTAATAAGAACTTACTTTATAAATGAAGATATCAAGCTATATGTTTTCAAGCAGTGGTTTGAAATCTTCCTAATGCTGTGACCCTTTAATACAGTTCCTAATGTTGTGGGACCATAGGATTATTTTTGTTGCTACTTAACAACTGCAGTTTTGCTACTGTTATGAATTATAATATAAATATCTGTGTTTTCTGATGGTCTAGGGCAACCCCTATCAAAGGGTTGTCGGACCCTTAAAGGGATCATACCCCACAGACTGAGAACCACTTCTTTAAAGTCCTAACTGTAGTCTATGTAACGAGGGTACCCAAGTGCAATTTTCATTGGTAGTAAGAAGGCAGACCATCTAGACTTGCTCAATTGTAAACTATAATAAATTTGCCCAAAAGATGGGTTGTGGGCATTGGCAATTCTCTGTCAAGTCTTCTAAAAGCCTATAGCAGAGGTCTTCTGACCAAAGTCCTCACATTGTTGTCAAATAAATGAAAGCCGGCTGTGACTTAACTGGGGTAGCAGGAAGATTTGTTCTCTTGTCATGTCTATAGTTTACCCTTGTACCATTAATAGGCTGTCGTCTTTGGAAAACTTTGAAGAGAATTTAACAATCTCATCCAAAACATAGGGGTACCAAAAAGCTCACTATCTAACCCCAGTGGTTGCTGTATTTGAATGCACTCCAATCCCTTCTGTTCTTTTCCTCTTTCTGAAGGATCAGGAATACTCCTATTTACCTTTTGTTGTCCACTCCATTTTTAGTGTCCAATTTCAAACTTTCCCAAATCCCCCAAGTATGACTAATCACCTGGCCATTCTCATCTCTATTATGTACTTATCACACAATATTAAATAGTATCTATTTATTGCCTAATTGTCTATCAGATCTAATTATCTATGAGATTCCATCATGTATCAGACACACATGAATTATACCAATAAAATAAAAGAGGGATAAAAAGAAAAGATGGGGTTGACCTGTCTAATGTATTGATGATTTAGCATGTCCAGTGCCTTCTATGTGCCTGACAACATGAATTGGAGCCCTAAGCAGAACTCACATAAATGTGAAAGGAGAAAATTGACTCTACAAACTTGTCCTCTGACTACACACACAGACACACACACACACCATGGCATAAATGCAACTATACACATCATCATCATCATCATCATTTTAAATAGTATTAAGAAGGAAGAAGTCAGACATGGTAGTTCAGCCTATAACCCCAGTACTTAGGAAAGTGAGCCAGGAAAATTGACAAAAGTTCAGGAACAGTCTGGGCTACACACCAAGTTCCTGGCTATCCAGGACTGTATAGCAAGTTTCTATGTTAAAAAAAAAAAAAATGAAACAAAGGGTAACAAAGAATGAGAAGCTATAAGGGAGATAGATAGGAAAAAAGAAAGTAGGAACTTGATGAAGCTTCCATGGAGAGAGACTTCTGCTTTTTGAACATCTGGATTTACATAAAAACAAAAGAAGCACATAGAATATAAGCAGGACCACATGCACAGCTTGGAAAATCCTTCAATTTTCAAGCCTTATTTGCATGCCCTGAGTTATCTTTCTTTTTAATTGCCTTAAGCAGAATGCAATTACAAATTATTAGAAATTTTTCATATTCGTTGGTAGATTTTAATAGCAGTACACTTAGAACTCTGGAGGCTCTGAGGAGGATTCTTGCACATGGTATCCCAGATTCTAATAACCATATAGATATGTATATAACCAGTTCTCCAAAGTGACCTCATGTCAGAGATGAAGAATACTTGGTTCTAGTGGTAACAGAGAAGCTCTATCCCCTGAACAGATGGGGAAGAATCAAAGTGTAAGCTTGAGAAGAGGTCCTTATGATATTTGGTGTCAGAAACAACAGAGCATGATAATCCAGCAGGGCTAATTCTATAGTGGGGAGTGAAATATTATTTAATCAGCACCGCTTCATACATAATTCAATTAACTGTCTTCACTCATCAGTATTAACGAGAACAGGAGCCTGGATTAATGTGCAAAAGCTTCATAAAGGATCTCCCAGTCTACCTAAGTGCTGCCAAAACTTAATAAAGTCTTGCCAATCAAACTCCAGTATCTGGACCCAATGCATCAGTGCACTGATATTACAAATTATCTCTAGCACTTCCCATTGTTTCCTAATTCTTTAATTATGCTGATATCTGCACAAAAATGTTTAATTAGTGTATGGGGGAAAACGAGTAAGATTGCTTGCCACTTCTTTGACTATCAGTATTTAACATCACGTAAAATCGAATTTTATTGCAAATAGTTTTAAGTAGCAAGTTCACCATTTTTTGAAAAANTACAAATTATCTCTAGCACTTCCCATTGTTTCCTAATTCTTTAATTATGCTGATATCTGCACAAAAATGTTTAATTAGTGTATGGGGGAAAACGAGTAAGATTGCTTGCCACTTCTTTGACTATCAGTATTTAACATCACGTAAAATCGAATTTTATTGCAAATAGTTTTAAGTAGCAAGTTCACCATTTTTTGAAAAAAAGTTCTATGAATCTCAGTGATTGAACAAGAGGCAGCAAGTTGGCCTATGCTAATCTAAAAGGCTGATCTGATCTTGGAAAAAAATAAGGAGGAAAAAAATGTAGACAGTTTTTTACTACCTTTCAGTTCAGCTTGTGAACTAGGGACCTTAAATTTTGTCCTATTCTCTTCTAAAGGCAAATACTGAAGAAGATACCCCAGCATAGGGGGAATACTAGAATGGTGAGGAGCCTAGAGGCAAAGATGAGGAGGGACGGCTGGTGGGGGTTGGGGGGAGGAATGGGATGGGGGTTTGTGGAGGGATAATGAGGAAGGGGAGTATCATGGGAATACCATTTGAAATGTAAATGAATGAAATGATTAATAGTAAAAAAAAGAATACAGATGATGAGAGAGATCTTTACACCAGATCTTAAGATGAAAAGACTATGACTCTGCATATTCTGATCATGTTCTTATTTGAGTAGCTGGACAAGAATGATGCCTGGTATTGGAAACAGAGAAATAATATGATGTGTAAAGGGCTTAGTTCACAAACAGGAAGACCTGTGTTTTGATCACCAGCATCCACACAAAAACATGGCTTGAGAAGATGAGTTTGTAACTCTGGCTCTAACGAAACAGAGACAGGAAGAGTGCCCTGAGCTGAATGGTCAGCCAGTCTCGCGATGACAGCAATCTCAGGCTCAATGAAATACTTCATCTTAAAATTTTTGCTGGAGAAGCATTTGAGGAAGACGCCCAACATCAAACTCTGGATTACACACACACACACACACACATACACACACACACACACCCCACACACACACACACACAGAGAGAGAGAGAGAGAGAGAGAGAGAAGTGCATTCAAAGCATGTATCCACAGCTACACAAAGATGCCCAGTGCTTTGGAGCTACACTAAGCTATGAGTGTATATGAATATTGACAATATTGTTCACACTTTTTCACTACTGTTCAGTTCAGCTTGTGAACTAGGTACCTTCATTTTTGTCCTATTCTCTCCCAAAGTCAAATAGTGAACAAGAATATAGATGAAGAGAAAGATATTTACCCTGGACTTATTAAGATAAAAGACAGAGAGATTGGCAAAAAATAATAGTGCCATTTGTGATGAGATTGCCAGTGTTGATAATGAGGATTGTAGACCACACCATTTTTCCTTTCACATTCTACCAGGACACTGTATAGTTTATTTCACTTGTAACTCTTTAAGAGAGAGATTTAAACTCAGTTTCTATGGAAGGTGAAATGAAACATGCAGAAGTTACAGGGCAGTGGTTACCTTGGATAACGGGGAGCAAATAACAGGATGGGAAAATTCACAAAAGTCTGAATGAACATCTTTAAAAACTGAAGAGTAAATAACACATCAATACTCTTGGAATATGAGCAGTAGAGACACAGACATGTTCATTCTGGGTGTGACTGAAACAGTTTACAGTAAAAAACTAAAGAGCACGCTGTTTTCATGATGTGAGGAATTGCCCGTGAAGTCAGGATACAAAGACAGAATTGAACAGCTAGAAAGAGTGGATCCCGTGCCATGTTTTCTAGAGACACCAAGGCCATCTGTCCTGAAGATAAAGCCTTTATTAAGCACTGTTTGCTCTTGCCATTGTCTTAGATGCCAAAGAAAGAAATTAAACTGGCCCAGAGCTTATCTAGAGATGTTCATGATAAAGTTTTGGGTAAGTAACTGGAGCAGAATATTGTATACATGTTTTACCATGAAGTGTATTTGAAGGAAAACTGTATTTTAACGTAAAGTGACATAAGCGCCTTTGCGAGTAGACATTGGAAAACCTAACCAGAGATGATGTAAGGTGGAGGCCTCAAAGCACCTTATTAAGTGGGAAAGTAACTGCAATAGAATGTCAGTGTACACTGCATTGATCTGCCTTGTTTTATTTTACTTTTTACTTTCTTTCCTAATTAATGAGACCAGAAACTGGGAGATGAGTGTGAATAAAAATACCATTTTTTTTTAAAAGACAGATCTCATGTGTCCAGGCTGGCCTTAAACTCACTACAGAGATGAGATGAAAACCTTCTGCTGTGAATCTGCTAAATGAATATAGCAAGAGAATAAATCCTAATGTTATATTGATGTATCCATAGGTCAGTGCATCTCTCATCCCTCAGCAGAGAAGCTGCTTTCTTGCGATAGATAGCAATTAACAGAGACCCACACACAACTGCACAATTCGGAGAGTGAAAGACGTTGGAGCGCTCAGGCTGAACTGGAATATCCTTACCACAAATCTTCCAAGGGTCAAGCATCCACGTGGAAGATGAGGCAGAAAGATTGGAAGAGCCAGAGGTGATAGACAATTTAGGGAAACAGCATTTTCCGAATACATCGGGGAAGATACAAATATACATTCACAGAGATTGTGATCACTTCCACAAGATCTTCACAAGTTCAAGCCAGACAAAGTCCAAGTATGCAGGAGAGGAATGCGGCCAAAAGCCTATTCACAAATAGATTCTAGGAAAGGGAAAATCAGTTTTCTTAATCAGGGTGACTCTGGGCATATCAACCACACTCCAGGGCAGGACCCATACTCAGAAACAGCTGAACAACACAAATTGGACTCCATAGTTTTTGTGAGTTTTCATATGTTCATTTTTTAATTATTGTTTTGTCCCGTTTAGTTTGGTTGTTCTTTCTTTAAGTGACAAAGAAGATGAAATTAGATGACTGGGTGGGGGAAGGGATCTAAGTAAAGTTAGGGGTTGGGCATAATGTGATCAAAATATATTAAATGAAATCTCAAAGAATCAATAAACAAAGAAAACAAGAGTAAAATAAATGTGCTGTTAAATCAAATCAAATCAAACTCTGGAAACAGACTACCTGATTTCAGAAACTAGTTCTTTCGATGACTAGCTAGCTCTTCTTCTGAAGCTGCATTCTTTGTTCATATCTCTGCTTTCTTTCTGTAACAGGGGGCCTACAGAACCCTTTCAAAAATGAGTCACAGTGCCAAACACATAATAGTGCTGTTTGGAGAAATGATACAGATAAAGATAGAGCAGTGCCAGGAAGCAGGTCAGGGAAACACTGCAGAACACCTTAAGGAAGATTGAGTTGGACACGTGCAGATGCCACTAGTACCATTTCACTACAGTAAACCCACTGTAGATTGAAAAATCTTGGAAATCAAAAATGATCCTAGGAGCTAGGTGCATTGGCATACCTCCTAGCACTTGGGAGTGGAATTGGGGATCAGGGGTTTAACGTTATCCTCATCAACCTAGCAAGCTTGAGGCTAGCATGGGCTACACGCACCTGCTAGATCAAACAAACAAAAAAACAGAAAAACAAAATGTCACTACCATATATTCTCCACCTTCACATCATGTCATAGCTCAGCAGCAGAGTAACTTGTAGACTCAAGAGTGTCTGTTGTTCACCCTCATGATCACACAGTTGGGTGGGATCTGGGGCTTCCCATGATCATCTGTTATTAAGACAGAGATCCTATTCCTGATCTGGGGGAAGATCCTAACTCAGAATTTGATGTACTGTGCCCTGATCATAAGATGAACCATTAAATAAGATTTGCCCAGTTTCATCACACCACTGCAAACAGGACCAGAGAACTGGCAGCATAGGCAACAACCACCTACCCATTAGCATCAATTGATTAAGTAGGGACAAGACAGAGAATGAGACTCTATGCTTCTCACAAATCCCAATGCTGATGAGCAGTGGACCACACTGTAAAGAAGTGAGGGCCCAGGACTACATGTTCAGAGTGGTGGCCACCAGCTACATGTAGTCAAGGAGCACTTGGAATGAGTGAGGATTGAAATGTACTATGGAGGCTGGCAAGATGACTCAGCAGTTAAAAGTTCTTGCCATGCAAACCTTATGACCTAAGCTTGATCCCTGAAGCCCACATTAAAAGCCAGGTAAAGTGTACACAGCTGCAGTCCCAGCACTCCTATAGGAAATAGGAGGCAGACACAGGAGAATAGAAGAGCAGGTATCCTGGAGTACACAGCACACAGAAACAAGAGAAATTGTGCATGAGCACACACGCGCGCGCGCGCGCACACACACACACACACACACACACACACACCATGCACAATTAATTAAATCTAAAATGTGCCATTTTGCATTTGAAATATTCAAAAAAGATTAAATATCTCATTAATGTTCTTTATACTGGATATATGTTGAAATTGGAATACTTTGCATACTCTATGTAAAATATTATTATAATGTTAATATCATTAATAAGAGGAATGAATTATTATAATTACTTTCACCTATTCCTTTTAAGTTTTCTTCACTGTACTTAACTAGAAAATTTAAATTACACACACAGTTAAATTGTATTTCTATTAGGTAGCTTTGCATTCAGGTGCTGTTCTCAGCCTGTTTCTCTGTAAGATGGCTCTCCGAGAGAATTTACTCTGGGGCAAGCTCATTTAGAAAAATGAGGAACATGGAAAGAATATACTTGAGTAGAGGAAGGGTCCTGAGATCTTGCAAACAATTTTCATTTCATTTATTTCAGCAATGTTGTATACAGAGGCTGCAAAAATAGATCTGGAAGGTAGAAAGAGAACGCAAAGATGAAATCACCCATGAAATGACTTTACTGTAACAACCACTATTCACATTCTGCCTTGTATTTAACCACTTAAGTCAGTGCTGGAGTTTGCTTGCTTGCACTGTAGGAGAGGGAACCTCAAGCTTTGCCCAACCTAGACTAGCAACAATCACTGCTGAGCTACACCTGCAGTCATCAGTACAGCTTTAAATATATTTCTTCCCTCTGTCTTCACTAGAATCTGGAAGCCACCCTCTCCTTTTACTTGCCCCCTCCCCAAACATGGCTGCTACATTTTATTTTATTACTTTATTTCTCCTCATCTTCCTCATTTGTTGGACTTCTGTGTTTACAAAGTTTCTCAAAATTATTGTCATAAACCCATTTTATAAGTTATGTCTCTTAACTTTTAAAAGTTGTTTTACTTTTTTAGTAGTTGCATTGGAGTTCACATAATGATTTACAAGTAAGGCAGGTCAGTTTTCAAATAAGCCTTAGCAGGCAGGGCACCATTGTTACAGCATCCTTCCTCCCTCCCTCCTGTCCCTCACAGAATCACTATGGTTCACTTCATTCATTCACTTCATTCAATCAGCAAACACCTCCTCCCTCTTATTACTTAACTGAACTAACACCTATGAACGCACTTCAAATTATATAGTAGGGTGTTGTATATTTTTTATCATCTATTGCTTCTGCAATCTTTCCTTATTTAGACCCATTTTCCTTGTTCTGAAGAATCTATTTCATCATGTTTTATGTCTTGGGAAATCAGGTGCCTTTGAATTTCAACATCTATTGTCTGTGTCTCTCTTTTTGATACTTTGTTGGGAATATGTATTGTTTTTATATTTATGTATTGTTTTTATCTTTGGGAATTTGTATTATTTTTATCTGTAATTTTTCTCATAGAATAAAGCAGTGGTTTACTGTTCAAATCTAGGTTTTCTTTTTGTTTTGTTTTTTTTTAAAGCAGATAGGAGATGCTGGGTGAATAAATGAAGTATCTGGAGCAAGTCTTTACTCATTCTATTTTCTGTTCTTCCTAAACACTCCTAGGTTATGATTTATTAATTTAATTTTTATAAATTCTCATTGAGTAGAGCCTTGGCTATATTTCATGGGCTAAGTATGCCACACTTTAGTCGTTTATAGCTTTTAGTGAGTTTAATTTCCTTTTTGATAAAAGAACTAGAAGAGCAGAGGGAATTTAAATCTAAGCAGCTAGTTATGGTTGTTTCTGTCCTAATTAGTTCTATCATTTTTAGTATAATGAAGGCTTTTGTGACCAAGACATTGTAGTCAAGCTTTGCAAAAATTTTATGCCAGTACACAGTGGAATGCATTTTCAGGGTAGAGAATATGTACATACAAACACATATATAATAGGTCAAGTCTATAATTTTATATGCACATATAAATTATATATTATATTTTATATGCATAAATATTTAATATTAATTTATTGTTTGTGTATATTTTAAATGAGCACATAGGCCATGGTATTCCTGTGGAGGTTGAAGAGCCCTTGTGGGAGTCAGTTCTGTTCTCCCACTGTGGGTTCTTGGGAATCACATGCAGGTCATCCATCAGGCTGCAACAGTTTCACCCCTGAAGCCATCTCAGTATCCAAGTCCATTAATTATCTTGTTAATTTGCATTTTTTTCATCCCTTGCATTATATTTTTTTCATTCAAATTTAAGAAAGTGTATAAAAAATCTGAGCAAATTTTTTCTTTATTCTCCCTAAATATTCACCTGTGTCTTTGTCATTTGCTGCAGATGCTTCAGTGTTGGAAAATTTGGTACATGAAAGTTGAAAGGAGTCAGAATTCTGGTCTTGCTTTTACCTATGAATTATCTTCTGCTTGAGTTTAGTGGGGTTTTTTTTTGTTTTCTTTTGTTTTGTTTCTTTCTATCTGCTCACATTTAACTCATTTGTCTTTTTATATTGGGACATTTTAACATTTCTTTGTTTTTTGCTCCGCGTGTTTTCCCATCATTATGTTTCATGAGAAGTGTATGTAGAATTACAGGCAGGTAGATAGGGATTTCGTGAAACTGGTAATCACAATCTATCAAGAGTTAAAGAGTTGTACGGGGTAGAAGGATAACTTGAAGGGGAAAGGTACCAAGCTTGACAATCACCTCAGTCTTCAGACCTCACATGGTGGAAAGAACCACCTCTACGGACTTGACCTCTGACTGACACATGGGCTCCATGCACATGTGCAAATGCACACACATGAGCAAACTTGTGCACAGGGTAGATGTAAACAAAAGAGTTTAAGACTTGCAGACTAAGAATAATTTGGGGGGGAGGGACTCACTGAAACATAACAGATATAATAGTCACACTAATTAATATCCACCATCATATAGAGACTTGAGTTGGGAATATTGACCGAGGAGAATAAAAGTCAGGTCACCTTCTCCAAGGCAATGGAAGGGATCCTTCACCTTGTTGTCTGGCAAACTTCCCATTAGCCGGCAGTGGCACAGCTGTTCTTTTAATTTGTTGTTAAAACATCTTGTAAAAGTTGCATTTTCTCTTGGGAGAGTGAGTAGCAGCAGCAGTATCTGCTGAGTAGCTAAACTGGCTTGTAGCTGGGGCTTTGTTTGCCAGAATTTTATCTAAGTATAGTATTCTTCTAGTGTTTGATGTATAGCCACAGGCAGCGTCTTATTCTCATCTTGCTTGTGCATAAGATTTCAAATCGATAAAAAGCAAACACATAAAAGGTGAAATATATGTACAGTCATTGGCGGAAAACTAACATAGCTGGGAACCATGAAAACAAGTAAGTTCTGTCTCCACTGCCAGAGTTCTTCAAATAAAGTAGATCATCACATTCCAGGGACAAGGGGGAGGCATATTAACTGCAGATAGTTTATTGTGATTTCCAGGGTGCTTTTGATATTGCAGGGTATTCTGGAAGGAATCAGTGAAACCAATCAAAAAGACCGATGTGAAAGAGATTGTATACATTACTCTCCCATTTATGTATAAAAGAGAAAGACACAGTATCCATAATGACAGAGAATACACTGTTATGGATGTCCCCGAATGGAATACAGACTGAAGAGTACACAGCCTTGCCCGTGCCTTGGGAGCTGAGAGAAAACATCAAACAATGAGTGATCTGGATAATTTAGTTTCACCACGGACAAATGGCACTCTCTATTAAGGAAGACCAAATATAAAATGCAAAAGACTTTGGTATGGGAGAATTAGAAAAACAATCTATCGTTGCCCATTGCAAAATTGAGAATGCTTTCAAAGGTGTGAAACCAGACTAAGGTAGAGTTAAGGGCAGTGTTACAGTGGAAGACATCTCAGGCACCACACAGGAAACCCTGCTTCAAACAAGGCTGAAAATACTTTTTAAAATGTCTTTTGGTTTTATTTATTGAAAAAATTTTATATAATATATTTTAATGTATTTCCTATCCCTCAAGTTTTTCCAGATTCTCCTATTTCCCCATTTTCCTATCTACTCAATGCTATGTTTTTTTCTCACTTACTTTTCCAAAGACCAAAAGCCCACAAAATAAAACAAAGCCCACAAAATTGAAATTCAAAACACAGTAAGCAAAGAACTAATAAGACAAAATGGCCAAAAAAAAAAAAAAAAAAACCAAAACAAAACAAAAGGAAATAGAAGCTCACCGGCCTATTTGCCCCACAACACAGAGATGGAGTTCAATCTACCCTAAAGTGTGCTTTTAGACAAATTGAAATTCAATTGGAGAAAATTGATTTTCCTATTATCAGTAGGTATCAATTTCAGATAGCTTCTCTGTTAGGAGTGGGAATTTGTGTCCACCACCCCCCTCTTGAGGCTGGGACCCTCTCTGACTTGACAGTTTAGGGCTTATGAATGGTTTCGCAGTTTCTGTGAATTCATACGTATGTCACTCCTATTGTGTCCAGAAGACACTGGTTCCTTGAAGTCATCCATCACCTCTGACTCTTGCAATCTGTCCGTCTCTTCTTCATAACGCCCTGAGCCTTGGGGGGGGGGGGGGATTCGATGACGAAATCACACTTAGTACTAAGTGCTCCAAAGTCTCTCACTCTCTGCACATTGTCCTGTTGTGCGTCTCTGTGTTAATTTCCATCTATTACAAGAAGAATCTTCTTTGATGTGGGCTGAGTGAGGTTTAGATCTATGGGTATTAAGAATATGTCATTAGGAGTCACTTTACATTGTTATATCAGCAAAATGATACTAGTGGGTTTCCACTTAGGCCCATGACCTATCTGGTCTCAAGTTCTTGGTGACTGGAGCGGTGTCAGCTATGGATTCTATCTCATGGAGTGGGCCTTAAATTTAAAAAGAAAAACATTAAAAGGGCTGGTGGTTACATGCATAATATTTGTGCAACTATTGTAACAATGTACCTTGTGGGTATATCACTATTGTGGGCCACAACATTTGTAGCTGTGTAATATTCGTGATTACGTTTCTTATCCAGTAATGTGTAGAATCCCTTCCAGCACCATGAACACTAGTCAGTATGGATAAAGTGTCTAGTTAGGCAGCAGATCAAGAGCTCGGTGTTTGATGACAAAAGAAAGTGGTGTCCTCAGCAAAAGAGCTTTATCACCAGGTTGTAGAAAGAAGGCAACCAGTTAATCAGAGAAGCTTAAGCCCAAAGTATTTTCAGGAAGTTGACACTGAATCACATTTTAGGGAAGGTATCTCCAAATCTATGTTTCACCCAGTTCACCAATTCTTCGTACACAGTTATTATGAGCCAGGCCAAAAGCATGAAGATTAATACAACAAAGTAAGCCATCTCAATAGTTTCCAGTCATTTGGAAAAATGAGTAACACGGACATATCACTTTAGGATAACTAAAGAAGGCAAGGTAAGCTACTGGGGAAAAGATATGGCACTGCAGATATGTGCAAAGGATAGAGCTTAAATCTACAGGGTGGAAAAGGGAGAGCATTCCAAACAGAGACACATGCAGAAAGGAGAATGATGGATGTGGATCAGCACACTGAGTTCAGAGTTAACTTTCCACTTGTTGATTAAATGAGGTAAAATTTGAAGACCAAAACCAGACAGGTTCTTCCACATTCTCTAACTCACTGTTTTGTTGTTGGAGGTTGGGATGGATTCACATATTGAACTTCCTTCTACGGGTAACTCATAGACACCTTTCATTCATCAACACCAGAGATCTTACTGGAATACAGACCATCTGCATAAGCCTCAATTACACAACTTAAGTCACCAAGAAACCAAATACACCATGGTGGTTTATGTTAAACTATTTCCTACTCCCCTGCTGCCCTGTCCACCCCACAAGGCGTTGATACCTAGTAGGCATGCTGGTAAATGCGAAACACTTGCCATCTCTAAAGACACCATACCTATTGTAGGCATGGTTTTTATTTGCTGTTCATCAAACTACCAAAGTCCTCTCTTTGAAAGAAGAGGGAGAAAATTCTAAGAAATTTTATTACCTGAAATAACTTATACATTATAAAATCCATGCTTAGAAACTGAGTTCCACATCTGCAATTTCTTTGATCTATAATCTAGAATGAGAATTTTTCCAAAGGTGTCTTCAGTTCCTAATACTTTTATATAGTATGTTCAGGTCAGCTGTGAAAAATTTTAGGGTGAAAAATAAACCTATAGATTCAACTTGTGTTCTGATATCATCTTATTCCTTTAAAATTGTTTTTGTGAGTGAGTGTGTGTGTGTGTGTGTGTGTGTGTGTGTGTGTGTGTGTGTATACTGGTGTCTACAAGCCATTGGTGTTCAGGCACCTGCCAAAGCTAAAAGAGGGTTTCAGATCTCCTGGAGCTGAAATCAGAGATGACTATGAGCCACGCAGTATCGATGCTGAGAACTGAACTCAGGCCCTCTAGAAGAACAGCAAGCACCCTTAAACTCTGAGCCATCTCTCTGTTCCTTAGATTCATTCCTTATTAACACGTAAGGGAGAGCATTAGTCTTAAAATGTATCATCATACTGATCAGATCAATTCCATCATAGTCTCAGCAGCAGGAAAGAAAAGAAACTCACTATCTGGGACAGGCAGAAGGAAACATCAGTTTTTATTACTAATTGCAAGTATAGCCGTAAAAAACAAATGGAGGTAAAAATGTATTTACACAACAAGGCATCCACATTAACTATAAAGTTCAGTGAATCTTAACACACACACATAGAGACAAACACACACACACACATACACAAGTGAGTGTGTGTGTGTGTGTGTGTGTGTGTGTGTGTCTGTGTGTCTGTGTGTCTGTGTGTCTGTGTCTGTGTGTGTGTGTGTGTGTAAAACATGTAATACACACCATCAGTTATTTAGGGAATACTTTGTCCCTTGAAAATGTATAATTTGTTCCCTTCCAGGTCATCACCCCTTCTAGAGGTAAATAAGGTTTTTAGGTAAATAAGATTTGTTTTGTCTCTTCAGTACCTTCATACAATGGAGTCTCTAAGCATATACACTCAGTCTCTAAGCATATACACTCAGTTTCCATCTTCACCTTTGTTTTATTTGGTTTCTCTTCCTCCTCCTTTCCCTCATTATTTTTCTACTGAATTTTTCTATGGTCATTGAAGGTGAAAAATTAATATTCCATGCTAAATATTTCAATCTTTAACCACTTAATTTAGAATATCATTTTCGGGAACATATGTTGTTTACAACAGGAGTTTTCTTTTGTTGCTTAAATAACTTGTGCTTCATCACAATAAATTTAATTTGCCTGTTGAGCAGTTTATGCCTTTTAATAGTTGGACCTCTAATTTCAGAGGCTCCTCTGAGGAATCTTCACATCACAGTCCCCTCTATATTGCTCACAGTAATGAGGGACACTCTCATGTCTTCTCGATAACCCTGTACTTTAACCATTCTCCAAATGTCATACCTTTCGTATGATTCATGTATCACATTTTCTATTATTTTTGTTCCATTTTATTCCCTAGAAATTAAGAATCTATATATTTTTATATCTACAAGATTATAAGGTATATAATAAAATAATTTTATTTAGAAGTATTTTATTGACCATCGATGTTAGACATATGAGTAAGTCTTTTATTTTTTATTTATTTTTTATTTTTTTGGTTTTTCAAGACAGGGTTTCTCTGTGTATCCCTGGCTGTCCTGGAACTCACTCTGTAGACCAGGCTGGCCTCGAACTCAGAAATATGCCTGCCTCTGCCTCCCGAGTGCTGGGATTAAAGGCGTGCGCCACCACGCCCGGCATGAGTAAGTCTTAAAAATAAATAGAATCACAATTGTGTTGGTGAAATAAAGAAAATTCATTAAAAATAAGAAATCTTCACAAAATTTGCACTTCAAATTTTTATAATTTTTAAGAATATGTAGCATTCTTTTCATTCATACTACACCATAATGAGTTGCTAAAATAGGTCTCAAGTACACTTTTATTCTGTGTATCCCTTTTATCAACAGGGATACTGTATCAAGGACTCTTTGTAAAGTGAAAGAAGGGGAAAATCCAAAACTATGTCAACAAATACTTTTAAAGAGCTGAAACATTGATGCAGTCTCTGTTTTTACTACTATTGAAAGATACCTAGAATACCTTTCACTCTCATGCCAAAACTATCTGGAAAGCACAAATCTTGCTAAGAAGGGGAAATTTCTCATAGCTACAGTCAGATGGATCCTTCCCCCAGAGAATTCTGACTCTTTCTCCTGCAAGAAGAAAAGGCTAGTTTCTCTAAAGAGTCTTTCTAAATAAGTGATTTGTATGTCACGGACTGATACAGTTTTGACTCCTCATGCTCGAGGACAGATTCAAATATAATGTCCCTAAGCATTTTGTGCTTTTCTGGGATGAAATTTGGCAGTAGAAGTATGATATAATCTTTGGCTCCTAAGCTTATGCAGATAACGAATACAATGTTAGCCTTTATGGATATAAAACTCTAAGCTCACAGCTGCCTATAAAAAAAGTACATGTACATGTTGGAATGGGTTTCTAGACTCTTCTTCTTATTGTTTTGAGGTTATTAACCTAATTATTAACCAAAGGTTAATGTACTGTCCTAAGTCCTTAGGTACTATATTATTTATGGAAATTGTCTAACAATGTTGAAAGGCTGACTAGAATTTCCATCTGAAATACAAACCTACTAATAAATGAATGCCAGGGTCCTTGAGGCTTCCTGGTCAGCCAGTCTAACCTCATAGGTAAGTCAGGTTCAGAGAGAGATGCTAAAAAAAACAAAACAAATAAACAAAACAAAAACCAAAAACAAACAAACAAACAAAAACAATAGATAGCATTTAAGGAAGGCACCAAATGTTGACCTCTGGCCTCACCTGTACAAGAAAAAGCCTTTGGGGGTTAATTCACTTTGATTTTGATATGCATTTTCAATCCACACTCCCATAAGATTAAGTTGAAGAATAAGACTTTGTAGATATCATAAAAGGATATTTGAGAAGATTTTCCTTTGATGGAATTTAAATGAAGTGAAGACTTAGCCTGGGTAGCTTGGAATTGGACAAGTTTTCAGCCAGCCTTGCACAGTCTCCTTTTTAATTAAAGAGTCTATAAAGTTTCTATTTGTAGAACAAAAATCTGCATTGGCCTGAAGTATGCCTTCCATCTCTCTCCTTTTTACTTGTCAACTGGCTATTTGTGAGTTCCTATTATTCTGCAAACAGCCTGCACCTTCTCATGCTTTGTGGCTGCTCTGAAGTCAGTACACACACAGTCCCTTCCATTACCCCTCCACAGTGGGAGACTAGGGTAAAGAAGGGACCCAAAAGGTAATTTGTCAAAGCATAGCACTTTTATTCAAGTTGCTTGCTCTCTTCCTCCCCTTCCCTTCTTTCTTCGAATTTATTTTGTTGTGGCTTCTGTTCTAACAAGGCCTTACGCATCTCACACCTTGACTCCCCATGAAGTAACCTAGGATGGCCTTGAACTCATGATCCTTCTGCCTCTACCTCTCAAGTGCCTGGATCCTGGTGTGCATTATCTCACCTGGTATGCATTATCTCACCTGGTGTGCATTATCTCACCTGGTTTAATCAGTGCTTGGGATTGACCCCTGCAAACAAAGCACAGACTCTACCCACTGAGCTACATACCAGCACATTTCCTGTTCACACTATTTCCCTCTGTGTGGAATAGACCTTTCTGTTAGTTTTCTAACTCATAATGTTCACACACACACACACACACACACACACACACACACACCAACCTTTAAAGATGCCTTTATTTCTTTTAAGTGTTGCTGTATTAAACAATAGAGATTCCATCTGCTGGGACACAGGAAGTATTCAATAAATATCCATCTGAGAAAAAAACATGCATAACTGAGTTCAAATAGGAATGGAGCTCTCTCTTAGAGCTCACCTATCAACTTCTGTTCTATATGCTCTCTGCAGACTAGGAAAGACACTTTGTAGGACATTTCTCTCTTCTAAAACATGTAAATTGTTATACATTTCAAAATTTAAAATGACCCCAAATTATGAGCAACTGCAAAGCTGGCTGCAGTATATAGTAGGATGCAGTCTTCAATTCTTAGTGTCACATTCCGCCTCTCAGCTTATACAGTACTATAACTTGAGGTTGTTCCTGTATAGAGACGAGTAGCAATTTAGAACAGGAATAACATGTTTATTTGAGACACCATCACATATGTAAAATATTATACATATCTTTCTCACGGGAGGTAAGTGGTAGACATATATTTGAATGTATGGCTCTGATGTGTGAACACTTGTTCCCCATCTGGTGGTGCAGTTTAGAAAGGCTGTAGAACCTTCAAGAGGTAGAGCCTTTGTAGAGAAAATAGAGTCATATCTTGTCACTGATCTCTCTCTCTCTCTCTCTCTCTCTCTCTTTCTCTCTCATATATGTGTTTTAGAATGATATACTCTGCCACACAATCCTCACCAAAGTCAACTCAGTACCAGAAATGTGAGCTAAATAAACTTTTCTTTTCCTTTTTTTCTTTCTTTTCTTTTCTTTTCTTTTCTTTTCTTTTCTTTTCTTCCCTTCCCCTCCCTTTCTTTCTTTCCTTTGCTTTTCTCAAGATAGGGTTTCTCTGTGTAGCCCTGGCTGTCCTGGAACTCACTCTGCAGGCCAGACTGGTCTTGAACTCAAGAGATCCACCTTCTTCTGTCTCCCAAGTGCTGGCATCAAAGGTGTGTGCTACAGTTACCCAGCTTAAGCTTCTTTTCCATATACGTTTCCCAGTCTTAGGTGTTTCTTCAGAGTAAAAGAAAATGAACTCATGTGTGTGGTATATAGTTCTGTCAATCAGTTTTGATACATCCACAGTCACAAAACTATCATCAAGATTATATAAAACAACCCACTCACAATCTCCTGATCCCCTAACACCTCCCCTCTGTGTGCATAATTAGCACCTAACCGCTAACATTTGACAACTGCCTGTCTATTTCTATGTGTTACATATTCCACAGAGTCATAAAGATAAAAACTATGTGATATAAACCTTTTCATTCTGGCAAACCTCAAATGCATAATTTATCTCCAATTTATCCATGGTGCTACACGTGGCAGTTTAATCCCATCACAGCAAACAAACAACAGGTGCCTCTTTGCCACAGCTCAGGTGTTAGAGCACAGGTCTGCTTCCTGTGTAATTTTGATTCAAGCTCCGCTCAGTTGGGCCTCTCAGACATAGTGAGAAGCTCTTCTCTACCTTGTTCTCCACGATGTCTCTTCCTTCAGTCTCCAAGGGCTCCCATTCCCTATTCAGTTCTCTTATGATTTGACTTACCTTGAGGGGAAACTATGAGGAGAGAGAGAGAGAGAGAGAGAGAGAGAGAGAGAGAGAGAGAGAATATACAAATGGGGGTGTTCATTCATATGCTCCACTGTCCTAAGGATTCTGTTTTCTGGTGTATCTATTAAGAAAGAACTCATTTTCAACTTTTCAAGAGTATTGTCTGCTCTTTGTGCATGTTGGAGGATGGGGCTGCTGGGGGTAGGTCAAGATTTCCCTCCAGTCTTCATCTAATAAAATCTTCCTGGTCCTCTAAGGAAGAAACAAAGAATGTCTCTCTTAACGATTTCTCCTGCCTGTACCTGGTGAGCATATATGAGATTTTGAGTTTTCTGCAATCTTAAGTTGAGAAATTAGGAAGAAAAAAGAAAACATTAATAAACCTAGTACCACTAAAGAACCAGCCTGCCTCCATCTTAGGCATAAAAGCCATCTTATAGTAAAGACAAACTGGGTTCATTCCTGTCTATGATTAAACTTCTGTTTCTCAAGGATTGGGTTAGGCTCCACCTGTAACCTTAACTACAAATATTTCTGTACTGCCTGTTCCAGGAATGGCAATCATATCTTTGTTTCGAAAAGTTAATAACTATCTTGCAACTTTACTTTTATTTCAAAAAGGTTGTTATGACTACATTGCAACCATGTCTTTGTTTCAAGAGGTCACTATGAATAAATTGTTATGCTTGTGTTCTGTTCCCGGAAACCCACATATTTTGCCAGCCAAATCTCCCATGTGGAAACCCCTACCCCTGAGCTATAAAAACCTTGTCTTCTGCATATCCAATGTTGACCTCTCAAACCCCACCTTAGGGGGCAGGAGTCAGTGTACTGAATAACAAAATCTTGCTTTGATTAATTTAGCCATGATGATTTGGGTCAATAGTCTTCTTTCTCCCATCTTCGGGATTGACACATACTGCTTACATTGCCTATCTTTATTTCCTTTCCAAATGCATCTATTATTATTATTTGCTCTCCTGAGTCTTTAATTGACTCTTCACATTTCAATGGCAATCTCTAGGAAGTGAAAGGTGGTTACACTTATTCTTTTATAACCCAAACTGGAACCAAGCTAGATGAGCAGGTATGATCCTTTTGATTGACACTCGAATTCCTTCTCTTACTCACTTCCAAGTGGTTATCTGTTTGTGTGCTACTTGGCCTCTGTATCACACGTGATACAGTGTTCAAATAGGTTTGAGGTTTAAAATAATTCCTCTGCAGGTTGTCTTAATCAACTATGTTTGTCTTTGCATATAAATGACATAAGAAAGGGGGGCAAAGAAATCTTTACCTAAAGAAAGCCATTTATAACTCAAGCAATACAGTGAGCCATAAAGTTAAGAAAATCATAATTCCAATTTAAATTCTACATCTGGCATCCTTCTCTTTCCTTTTTGGCTTTCTCTCCTGGGCATACTTCTCTCCTGTTTACTCACTGTAACAAAAGCAAACATGTCACCTGGTTCTATCTAGATCAGTTAAGAGTCTGGCAGAGAACTACCTGCTTTCAACTCAACTTGTGAAAGAGATTAATGAGGGATATTTTCACACACCCACTCAAATGGACAAGATTTGGTATCTTTCCCAATGAATTGAACCTAAGACCTCTTAGTAGAGCCATGCAAATCAATGGCAGTGGGAGACAGAGGGAGAGGGACATGGAAAAGAAGGATGAACAACATAGAAATGGGAAGGAAAGGCAGGAGGCAATTGTCCTACCAGAATATGCTGATTACTGCAATTCCTAATGCTGCATTTCCTTCGCAACTTAAGCATAATCACTTACTGAACTCACGAATCCACACTGAACGCTTACTGTGTAGGTGCGATTTGCAGGTACTGAGGGGACAACAAAGATGAATTAGTGGAGTCCCTGTCTTCTAAGAGGAGAGGGCACACATGTACAATTTATGAGCTTCTTTGTCAGACCTCACTGAGTGTTGTATTTTATCACGGCAGAAAAAGCCTTCTCTGGGAAACTGGGCTGATCCACCCTTGGAGGACAGTGACATATTTTTTTTTTTTTTTTGGACAGCTAGTGTTTTAGGTGAACTTTAAGGATTCGTTAGTTTGGAGACAAGAGGAGAACAGAGGGAGTGTCATTCAAAGCAGCAGCCTGAAGAAAGCCTTGAGAATGTGTGGCATGCTTGGGGAGCTGAAAATATGTCCATGTAGCACCATGCATGTGGGGAAATCCATTTTTGCTTTGCCTTGAACTGACTTATTAATTTGGCATGCTGTGATTTGGGCAATGGTAGAATCAATGAAACTATAGCAACTGGATTCCATAGATGCACAATTGCTGGATTCTCTTGAAAACAATGAACTTGGTACCACTTGATGCCTCCGCTCACATGCCTCTTCTGTGCAAATGCACTTGCTATTTCGTGTTTCCGCACTCGGCCCAATATTCTTTCCAGGAACGAGAGCTAGCTCTCTGTTTCTGTCTCCATCTCTATGTGTCTCGATCTCTCCTTCTCCTTCTCCCTCTCCCCTCATGCCTCCCATGACCACCACAGCTATTGAAGGAACAGCGAGCAACATCTAAAGACAGGCCACACTTCCCTCCATGTTGCAACATCATGCCTGTGAGAATATGTACTTCCCTAATATACAGCAAGAAAATGGTTTTAATTGAAAAATGTGCCAGTGAAGGCTGAGGGAACTAAGTTGGTACAAGGCATCTCAAATCTGGTCTGAACCCTTATAATAACACTCACACATGCTTTTCAATTTGTATAAAATCATTAAGAAATAAAAGTCTAGGTTCTACTTTAATTAGCTTACAAAAGAGTCAAGCTGGGCTATTTTCTTCTATTCTGCAGAAATCTTTATACACACAGTTAAAAACTGCTCGGGGGAAAAATAATCATGTCTTGTGCAGCCTGGGTTTGTTTATTTAAGAGTTTATTACTTCAAGGACAGATTAGAGCAACCTGGACCATAGCTGGATACAGAAAATGGGGATTTGGAGAGATAAACTTCCCTTTGGACTTAATTTTACCCCTTTATGTAACAGCATGAGCAGCATCTCCTGCCTCCATTCTTAAGATCTGAAAGAGTTCAGCAGAGGTTTAGGGGACCCATGTGACACATATATCTCCCCCCACCCCACCTCCAAAAAACAGGGTGTTTTTTTCCCTCTGCTTTTGGTGTGGATCAAAAAAAAATTTAAAAATTAAAAAGAAAAAAAACACCCTCTACTTCCTTACAGGTCTAAAAATGTTTTAAAGGTTTTTGCTGAACCAGAAGGAGCTATACATCTCCCATCACAACTGAAGATATTATTTTGATGTCTCCTTAGTTGTTTTCCTGAGGTCCTATATGGTGCAGGGGTGGCAAAGTTTAACGTTTAGTGAGTCCATCCACTTCTGCTTTCTGATTTTGTTGATAAGTACAGTGTCACCCTGTGCATGGCTGCATGGTTCTCTTTGGCCATGCAAAAAAAAAAAAAAAAAAAAAAAAAAAAAAAAAAAAAAAAAAAAAAAAAAAAAAAAAAAAAAAAAAAAAAAAAAAAAAAAAAAAAAAAAAAAAAAAAAAAAAAAAAAAAAAAAAAAAGAAAGAAAGAAAGAAAGAAAGAAAGAAAGAAAGAAAGAAAGAAAGAAAAAGGAAAAGGGCTGAAATGTCTGATAACTAAAGATGTATTTACTCAGTCAAACATTACACACAAGAGATGATGAATGAACTTGGTTTACGAGAACACAGGCACAATGTAGAACAAATGATCAGACTGTGCACAGCTGGTTGATATATAGAGAAACATATCATACCCATGCAGTGTGCCAATATGTAGAATGAGCATATACAACTCCAAGGATACACACCTACTTTGTAAATACATAAAGACATGATAGTTAACTATAAACACCAAATGCAGAGTGATCAATTCTGAGGAAGGGGAAGAACAAGGATCAAGAAAATATAGACAATGAACTCTAAAAATAATGGTAAGGTTTTATATATCTTTTTAAAGCTGTCATTTAAAATATGAAAAGGTAGAAATATTACAATTTGGTCAAAGTGGGAAATGAGTGTATAAGTATTTATAATAGTCCTTGCAATCTGTAAATTATTTCTAGGGTCTAAAAGTCTCCAAATTATTTCTAGGGTGGGAAGTCTCCAAAATATTTCTACAGCTTCGTTTATAAATATAAAAGTGGGCCTGGCAGTGGTGGCACAGCACTGGGGAGGCAGAGGCAGGCAGATTTCTGAGTTCAAGGCCAGCCTGGTCTACAGAGTGAGTTCCAGGACAGCCAGGACTACACAGAGAAACCCTGTCTCAAAAAACAAAAAACAAACAAACAAAAACAACAACAACAACAACAACAACAAAAAAAGTGGTCCAAAAAAGGTTAGTAATTAGATCTTGCATCAGGTTATAAATGTCTTTGAGTTTAGATTTAAGCAACATTACCATACCTTACAGGAGATGACCTCAAGCCCAGAGAAAACACCCAGGTGGAAAGTGATTCCTTCAGACCAGGATAAATCTCACAGATGAAGCTTCTAACCTGACCTCAGAGTTGAAAGACAAACATTAGCAAAGCAAAGGGCGGTGTACCGTCTGGTTTTGTGTGTCAACTTGACAAAGGCTGGGGTTATCACAGAGAAAGGAGCTTCAGCTGGGGAAGTGCCTCCCTGAGACCCAGCTGTGAGGCATTTTCTCAATTAGAGATCAAGGGGGTACCTGATCACTGGAGGCCCTGGCTATTTCTATGCTGTGGCTGGTACCATCTCTGGACTAGTAGTCTTGGGTTCTATAAGAAAGCAAGCTGAGCAAGCCAGGGGAAGCAAGCCAGTAAGTCACATCCCTCCATGGCCTCTGCATCAGCTCCTACTTCCTGACCTGCTTGAGTTCCAGTCCTGACTTCCTTTGGTGATGAACAGCAATGGGGAAAGTGTAAGCTGAATGAATTCTTTCCTCCTCAACTTGCTTCTTGGTCATGGTGTTTGTGCAGGAATACAAACCCTGACAAAGACAGGGGGCATGGCTGAGAAAGTGTGCAGCCAATGGCGTGTGAGAGGAGCAGGAAGTATGGATAAGACAAGAAGTTATCGAGATGGGAAAGGAGCAGAGTAGGAACCTGATCTTCCTAAAAAAAGCACCTCGAAGCCAAGCCAGTGAGAATGCATCCTCAGCATAGGAATAGCCAGGGACTACAGGGATGAGCATCCAACCTGTTCAGCGCTGTGGAGAATGTGATGAATGGCCGTGAAGGAACATGTCTGCAAGTGAGGAGGTGCCAAAGTTCAAAAATGACTCCGAGGACCGAAAGATTTAGGAGTAGTAAGACCAGCTTCTTTTTCAACATTTTTCTTGCTTCCCTTACTGTCTTTTTTTTTTTTTCCTCTTTATTCTTTTCAAGACCAAGACTTCCCCTAAAGCTTTCAGTTCCCTTATGAAGCCCATCAAAAACTCCACCCAGGAGCCAGGCTATTTTTAAAAATGAGATGCACTGGATTCTATAGAGAGGTCATCAGTAATAGGGCTTCCAACTTCCCTATCTCTTTTGTGATTCTTGACGGCCAGAAACGAAGCATACATTATCTTTTACACAGACTCCCTGGAAGGTACACGGATGCGCTCTCCTCTGGTGCTGTAATGGGGTCTCTATAGAAAGACACCTCATTTGGCAACCCACGACCCCTTTTCATCCCCGTTCACTCTGCTTGCCGTAGGCACCGGGGCTTCCAATGTAATGATTTTGAATAATGCTGCGCACAGTATTATGCTCCTCTGCAGTTTCTCTCCTGCATTTTTAATGACCTTCCTAGCCCTCAGAGAAAGGGGGATGAACGCGTCTGGTCAGGACATTTTTCCAGCTGGTCATTCTCTGATTGAATCAGTGCCATATCCTGCAAGCCATCTGAATGCTGGATTGAAGTCAGGCTATCTGGGTTTTTAACTCTCTCTGGGACTTAAAGCCTTAGATTTCTTATCTGTAAAGCAAGGGGCATTATTTAGAAATCCTCTAAGCCCATTCAAATCCTCTGCTTTTGTGGCTCTGTGACTCCCTGGGGTCTGAAGATGAACTGTCTTCATTTTTTCATATTTTATGACCATCTGTTGAGTGCACAGTAGCGGATACCTCAAGTACTTGGAGAAGCTTAGGGAAAGATGGTTGGCTTGAGAGAGCCTCCCAAGAGAGACGCAGAAAAAAAAAAATCTCTGAACTTAAGCTTGCTTTATTTGATTTTACTTGCCGTAAGAATGCAGGAAAGGGCACTGGAATTTGAACCCAAACTTGAGATAACTCACAAGTTTTATCAGCAGAGCTGGAATACTTAACAGTCACTCATCCTAGGGTCCAAGTCTCTTTTTCTGTCCAATGGGATAAATGCTGTCACTTAGCGTTTAAAGGGAACAGATGAGGGTAGATCTGTTAACACTTTATAAGATGGAAGCTCTGAGCCCATGTAATATTTATGGCTACTAAAATCAGGCTAATCTTCTTAATTCAAATGGTTTTAGAGTGTAGACCAGGTGCCAGGTACCATGGCTGACGCTTACGTTTTCAAGGACTTCAGTCTCTAATATTCAGGTGGGGGTATTTCTTTTAGATGATTCTGTACAACTAGTTGATAAAGACATGGTTCATCAACTTGGAGTTGAGGTTCCCATATGAGTCTTAGCTACTAGTTTCCTGCAAATTCAATTTGGGGCTAGGAGGGAGCTAAAGGTAGCAGGATGTGCTTACAGAGAATCAAGGAGAGCACAGCCATACACCCCCATGTGATGGGTCTGCTGTCAGTCTCACTCTGCCCACTTGGCCTGGAGGAGTCATTTTATTTGACTCTAGAAGATAAAGGAGGTCTGTAGTAGATGGACTCCCAGCATCTTCTTGAGACTGAGTTTGTCAACTTTTACCATGTGTTATATATTGAAATGTGTACCTCTCCCAAATTTTACACGTGGCAGTGTTTATTATCAAAGACTAAAAAAAAAAAAAGTCTTATTTAGAAATAGTAGCTATAACTAGGTATGCTAAAATGGCGTTATAGAAGAGTTGGGTGGATTTCTAATCCAGCACATGTTTTCTTTATAAAAGGAGAATTTAATACCATGTAAAAGTGAGAACAGATTGGCTTGGGGATGGTGCATGGAGAAAATATAAGAAAAATCTGCAATTGCAAGCAAATGACTAGAAGCTAAGAAAGAACATAGAATAGATGCTCCTTCAGCATCCTTAGAGAAAACCAACCCAGTTGCTAGCTTGACTTCTGCCAGCCTCCAGGACAGTGGAGAGTAAATTCCATTTGTTTTAGCCTCCCTTTCTGTAGCAGTTGTTAAGGAAGTCCTAAAAAAAAAAAAACAAATGCAACCCTAGGATGTGTACCATTGCTGTCAGAGGGAAAAGAAAAATGCAGCTCACATGAGAAAAAAAAACACAAAAACAAAACAAAAAAATGAACAATATTTTATTTGCTTCTCTCTTTATACAAGTAGTCCATTCTGATTGCTACAGAAAGAGGAACTCCATTTTAATGGTGTTGGCAATGAACTCTTTCTCCTTCCCAAAGACTGTTTGACTAGCACAATGTTTTGACTTACAGCTTGAGAAACTTAACACTTCATGAAAAAGAAAAAATCTTACTCATGCCGATATATATAGCCAGTGCTGAGCACAGCATTTGAGAACGGAGCCACTTGTACATGGAAGTCACTGTTTACAGACTCTCTGCTGGATGTGAGTCATTGGTTTCTCACCCATCCTGAGGCAGCCTCAGCAGCTTCTAAGAGGTTGCCTTGAAGATCAGGTTCTATTTAGGATAGTAGTGACTCTGCAGAGAAAGAAACCCCAGGGGCAGGAGAAAAATGATCTGGGCTATCAGAAAGTTAAATCTGGGGCATGTTTAGTGGAAAACAAAGACAAACATAAATAAATAAATAAATAACTCATATGTGTTCCTGATTTTAAAAGGTAAACTTGTTTTTGTTTTATTAGACAATCTACTATAAGGGACATTGTTACTAAAGACAATTATTCAGTCTGATTTGGGCAGCTAAACTCTGGAAGTTAGAAGTTAATTAAATGATGAAACATCGTATGCAAACTAAGTAACTGAGTTGAGAAACTTGGGCTTGGTTGATTTTCTCCTTTTCTGCATAGAGGAAAAGGGAATGAGCCAAACCTTTGCTTCCTTGGGCAGTTTTTAATCTTCCTTATTGGGGAAAAGGGGGGGTGTGGGAACGCTTAGGCAGAAATTAGATAAGAGAAACACCTCTAAATTCAAAGTTCACACCCAAAGGTGAACTAATTAGGTCTTTTCTGTGACTGCCTCCACTTATGAGGAAGCTGTTACTACAAAATAAGATCATCTGATGCTAACCTATTTCTTGTGATTTGAAAATAATCAGAATTCTACATTAGATGAAATTTGTCTAAGTTAGTCTGTGACTTAGTAAAATCAGGTAAAAAAAAAAAAAATGGTATAGCTTTCCCCCCTAAGCTAGGATTCTAGATTGCTTTCTTTTGGTGTGATAAACACAGAGACCAGAGAAAGCATCCATTTTAGCTTATTGCTTATAGTCCATTGCTGAGGGAAGTCAGTGAAGGAACTCAAAGAACTGAAGTATGGGGGCCATGGAGGAATGCTGCTTACTGGCTTGCTCTGTTTCTTTTTTTATTCACCCTGAAACTCCCTGCCCAGGATGGCACTGCCCACAGTGGTATGGGGCCCTCTCTCATCAATCATAAATCAAGAAAATGCTATAAAGACTTGCCCGAAGCCAATCTGATGGAGGCAATTCCTCAAGTGAGCCTCTTTCTTCCCAGGTTACTGCAACCTGTGTTAGGTTGACAAACCAACCAGTCCAGAAAGTAACTTGAAAGTGACATACTCAAAACTCTGCTTAGGGGCCCAGATGGAAATTATTATTTATCTAGGTTTCTGGCATCTTCTTGAGTGCCTATGGGTGCTATATTCTATGCCGAGACCCAAGGATATAATTGTGAGCCACAGCAGATGATAAATGTTTACCATCAGGAATTTTATAGTTAAAAGGAACAGATGGCCAGCTCAAAGTATCTGAGGACAGCTTATGAAGAGTTATTTGAGAAAGGTAGGCATAGCTTAAGAGGAAGAAACAGGGATGGGGGAGAGCTCTAACCACCCCAAAGGGATCTACTTCCTCCAAAGTAGGGATCTACTTCCTCCAGGAAAGAAACAAATACCACTCCCCACACCCCATCTCCACACCCCATCTCCACACCCTGCCAAAGAAAGCTCTACTGGACTGAGTATAGAAAGATTCTCAACAAGAGGTCTGGCCTGGGAAGTGACAAAATCAAACCGCTATCCCTAGCTCTGTTATGTTTGGAGGGTAGTTCCTGGTGGAATAAGCTACCAGGGTCTCTCTCCTTTCATTATCTACTACCCTAATGTGACCTGTCACCATCTAGTACCTCCTGTGTGACCAAATGCAATGAGACAATTTGGGATCCCAGTAGATGTATTTGATTGTCAGCCTCCTAGACAATAGGGAGGAAGAATATGTATGTTGAGATTAAACAATGAATCCAAATATGTGTGTTCTGCAAAAGAGGGAGGCTGAAGAACATCATAGGAAGTCAAGGAAGGTCATCTAAGAAAATGTTGTTTAAGGAAATCTCTGGAGGATGTAAAGATCTGAACTAAATTGTAGCTAATAGACAAGTCTTCAGACTGTTAGGTAGAGCATACTTGACTAAGAGAAGGACCACTAAGGAGATCAATGTGATAAAACTAAACAACACTGGGTATTGGTTGTTATTTAGTATCTTTTGAAAGGTATAAACATGCTTAAGTCATTTTTGAATAAATGTTCATACAAAGGGACTAAATACTATCATTTCTTCTTCACTGATTATATCACACTGTCCAAATTTTTATAGCCACTGCCTTTAAGAAATACATGACAGATTGCAGAGGGGCAACAAAGCTCTCTTAGTTCAATGCCCAACATCATACACCAAGATTAGCCCAAAGCCTTGCCATCGAACAATCAGAACATCAGCCTAGTTCATATCACCGTAGACCCTGCTCAATGCTTGCTTCCCTAATTTTCTTCACCTCTTGCTTTATAATGAACTTGAGATCAACTGCCTTAATGAGGAATCCTGTTTTAGCTTCTGCACCAAGTGAACGTCCTCTGCATGTAGACTCTTGAGCACATTCTGATGCTAACCTCATGGCCTGTGTCTTAGAAGCTCACCCTCAGAGGTCTACATGGAATTTCTAACAAAGGAATTCAATATGTAGAAATTGCAAGCATATGGGCAGATATTCAAACACTGTCTTTTTCTGGCAGGTATTTACAGCTTGATTGAAGGCAGAGACAGAGTTAAAATTAATTCATGAATGGGCATGAAAATAGAAGTATAGATGAGGCAATAATTAAAGGTTTTGTTAATTCTTCACAGCTGTGGACTTCAATATGAGTTGGTTTTAGGTATATTTAGCTAAAAGGATAACATTTTTAAGTATGATATTATGCATGTATTTGAATCGCACATATTATATAAGGGTTTGAGGATGAGAAAAAACATCAAAAGTGGATCTTAATTGGAAAACAACTAAGAAATACTATTGAATTGAATATTTAATATGAATTAATTAAGCAATAAATTTATTAAAATAAACTACAGCAGTTATTATAGCCCCAGAAAAATACTGAGCATAAAAATTATCCTACTTTGATAACATATATTAAGATGTATGAACTACTTTCATGAGTAATAAAATTTCTTGGTAGAATCACAGAATAAGGTTTTTCCTGTATACTAACAATCTAGTTTCTTTTTCTCTACTTATAAAATAAATGTCTGCTACTTATATATATTTTAAAGCTCCTATTTTTAGCTCTTAATGTATCCGGGACATCCTCCAGAACTTTGATTTTGTTCTCTCTCTCTCTCTCTCTCTCTCTCTCTCTCTCTCTCTCTCTCTCTCTTTCACACACACATACATACACACACACACACACACAAATTCAGATTAACCATACATTTTCAGTGTTTTCCAAAATAAACATAAAATCAGCAGTGTAGTCAAAACCTCTGTGTCTCTATTGTAAGTAATAAATTTTCTTAATTGACGTCTAGTCAGGAAAGTGAAAACCTTGCAATTATTTCAACTGAGATAATTTAATATAAAATAATTGTTAAATCAGACCCTAGAAAAAGCAAGAAAGTAATCCTTCAACAAACCTGAAGGAGGACAGCTGCAAGAACAGAATCCCAACTTTAACAACAAAAATAACAGGAAACAACAATTACTTTTCTTTAATTTCTCTTAACATCAATGGACTCAATTCCCCAATAAAAAGACATAGACTAATACAGACACTACCTCAGAGTGAAATGCCGGAAAACAATTTTCCAAGCAAATGGTCCGAAGAAACAAGCTGGAGTAGCCATTCTAATATCTAATAAAATTGACTTTCAACCTAATGTTATCAAAAAAGACAAGGAGGGGAACTTCATACTCATCAAAGGTAAAATCTTCCAAGATGAACTCTCAATTCTGAATATCTATGCTCCAAATGCAAGTGCAGCCACATTCATTAAAGAAACTTTAGTAAAGCTCAAAGCACACATTGCACCTCACACAATAATAGTGGGAGACTTCAACACCCCACTCTCACCATTGGACAGATCCTGGAAACAGAAACTAAACAGAGACACATGGACACTAACAGAAGTTATGAAACAAATGGATTTAATAGATATCTACACAGCATTTTATCCTAAAACAAAAGGATATACTTTCTTCTCAGCACCACATGGTACCTCCTCCAAAATTGACCATATACAAAATGGTCACAAAATAGGCCTCAACAGATACAAAAACATTGGAATTATCCTATGCATCCGATCAGACTCAGAAAGTCAAAGGATAAAAATAAAACTACTCTCCCAAAACAAAGAAAATTACACTGGTATATCATGAGAGTAGCAATGAGCAGAAACAGCTAACATCCCCCCCACCCCCAAGCAAAAGAAACTAGGAAAGCATCAGCATGAAAAAGACTCCAGATAATGGGGAGTCAGGCCTCTGGGGAGTGTCTGGTTCTGGTGCCTCCATGTGGCTGTTTGGGACATGTGGGTGCGTGCGACCAAGAGCTGCTCCAGCTAGTAAGGATGCCTACTCACTGTTCAGGTGATGCCTACAGAAGCAGGAAGCCTATCTTAGGAGCTGGTCCTTTACCTGTGCATCAGCATTCTGGGGTGCTTTTATATTTCCCTGTAGGCAGAGTGTGTAGACAGAGCCCAAGGAGACAAGCTGACAAAGCAGTGATACAAGGCCCAGTGCCAGCCTCCAAGGAAGTCTGAAGAAGGGTAAAGTGAAACTGAGAGAATTTCACTATGGTGGTAGTTTTGTTGCTAAGGTCCAATAGCAAAAGAAATTCCAAGGCATATAAATGCAAGTTGTGGCGGTTTGTACAGGTTTGTCCCCCATAGACTTATGTGTTTGAATGCTCAGCCCATAGGAAGTGGCATTACTACGAGGTATGGCCTTGTTGGAGGTAGCATGTCACTGTGGGAGTGGGCTTTCCGGTACTATGCTCAAGTTCTTTCCAGTGTGGAAGAGACCCTTTTTCTAGTTGCCTGCAGAAGACACTCTCCTTCTGACTGGCTTTGGATCAAGATGTAGAACTTTCTGCTCCTCCAGCACTATGCCTGACTGCATGATGCCATGCTTCCTACCATGATGATAATAAACTTAACCTCAGAAACTATAAGCCATCCCCAATTAAATGTTTGCCTTTATAAGAGTTGCCTTGGTCATGGTGTCTCTTCATAGCAATAAAAACCAAACTAAGACACAGGTCTAGCTCAACATCTTGGATCTTTTTTTTCCTTGATGACCTAAAGGATAACACCTGTAATAATAACCATATACTTGAAGATGACTCTGCTTGTTCTACACCAGAGGACCATTGCTGAATTCAGGTATATGTTCTGGGTCTAATCTCATCCCTCCTTGCCTTCTACTGTAAATTTCCCACACTTCCAAGATCTCTGAAATGTTTCACCTTCTCCTAGGAACAGAATCTTAGACATGGACATGGTCACAACTGGATTTGTAAACATTTCAATGTTCTCCAGAGAGGCTTGTGTTATCACAACCACTTGCTGGACCCTCCTGAGATTACCAAATATGCTGTGTATACTGTGGCCTCAACAAATGATGTTGCTGAGAGAAAGAACAGGAAGTATCCAGTGTGAAAGAGATGAGTGCTTCGCCTCCGTGCGACAAACTCTGCATTGTTAAAGCTTGTCGTGCTCAATCGTACCCTCCTTCCAAAAGGACCCCTGTCTCACATTAAGAATTCAGACTATAATGTCATATTAAGTGAAGTTAAACATCTGCCTGTTTGCTGGGAGAATAATTTCCCTGAGTATAATGTGCCTTTACAATTGAGTAGGAATATTTACACAGCACTAATATAGTCTGCAAAGAGACCCACAAGGTCATGTCTACACTGGCAGGAACATATGCTCTGTTTGCAAACCACAGGTAGGTGAGCTTCAGTTGGATTTTATAAGGCTCTTCCATTCTCTGTTTGGGAGCAGTTTGGGTCGCTTCCAGTCTCTCACCACTACACAAAGAAAATGTGGCTCTGGAACTATAGACAAAGTCTTTGCTTATTTTTTTCCCACATGAGGATGTATCTCAACATTAAAAATTTTTTTTATTATATCAAAATGTCCAGAGGTTTCTATGAAATGAAGTGGAGGCTATATACAAAATGCTTAACTACATTCTAAAGGAAAAATAGGGGGAAAAATCTCATTTTGACACAATAAAAACATTATTCATTGTCATTTTCGTACTATTTTTATTTCACCTTATCAATATTTTACCTTCTTTTCATTTTCATGTCTACATACGTGAAAGATCCAAGGATCATGTATGCATATTGGCCTGCATGTTGGTACATATATGTGTGGAGACCCACATTTGATATCAGGAATCTCCCTTGGTTGTTCTTTCACTTTATTTTATTATCAGGGCAGGGCCTCTCAATCAAACCCAGAGCTCACTCACCACTTCTACATCTAGCCTACACAGCCAGATGGCTCTGCCTTCTCAGCCTAGAATTAAAGGTGGGATACCACACCCATATAACATTTCATGGGGGTTCTGAGGATTTGAACTCAGGCCCCCCTTCCTTGCATAAAAATTGCTTTAACCAATGTGCTATTTTCCCGGACCTTGTTATTTTGTTTTCTTTCAGTAAAGAAAGATGAATTGTTTTGATGAAAAAGAACTATAGAAGAGCAATTATATGTAAATATGAATAGGGGAGACCCATCTGTGGTACACTGCTACTCACTCGGTTTGATTTCAGAGCTCATGGAAATTATTGGCTCCTCATTCATTCATCAGATGATTGATGCACCGCCTTTTTCACACTGACTTATGAAGAATAAGAAGACATCAAAACATGATTATTGTAATATGTACCATGAGCCATGGCATATGGCACAACAATTCTACCCTCAAGAGCAAGTAGGGTCAGGCAGCTGGTAGTCCAGGTCACAGGCAACACCATACAGTAAGAAGATAGCATAATAAGGCATAAAGAGACATTGAAGAAAATTCTCCAAGGAAGCAATACTGGAGTCTGTCCTAGGAGAATGGGTGAGATTCTAGTGAACAGGTACAAGAGCATGGATATTGAAAAGAAGGAAGCCCAGAACATAGCAAACCTGTCATTCATCTGGAGACCAAGTATATGAAGGACTGTAGATGAGATGCCCCAGAACTAGACTGTTGCCACATAGGGCCAGGGCCTGGAGAACCAGACCAACCAAAGGCCC
>LR750163.1:604986-696037 GCA_902729485.2 Mus minutoides | reverse complement strand
AGTGTTCCCATAGCAATGAGGAGCCACTGGAAGGTCTCAGTATCCAGAGATGCTGAAAGTGTTCCCATAGCAATGAGGAGCCACTGGAAGGTCTCAGTATCCAGAGATGCTGAAAGTGTTCCCATAGCAATGAGGAGCCACTGGAAGGTCTCAGTATCCAGAGATGCTGAAAGTGTTCCCATAGCAATGAGGAGCCACTGGAAGGTCTCAGTATCCAGAGATGCTGAAAGTGTTCCCATAGCAATGAGGAGCCACCGGAAGGTCTCAGTATCCAGAGATGCTGAAAGTATCAGATCCGTAGGTAGAAGCAGTCTGAACTGGGGCTAATGAAGGGAAGCAGAAATCATAAGCTGTAAGAACTCTGACTAGACAATTTTATTAAACTCAACAGAAGGTTAAAAGACACACTTGCAGAATAGAGAAGCTGAAGAGACTGCATCCTGGAGTTGCCAGTCCTAAGTGCTGTCTGTCCTGTCCTAGGACACTTTCATCTTGATGTCTTCAGCCTGGAGATACAGCCAGCTGGCCTGGAGTTGGTGACTTGTTGTTACTTCCTCTCATCGTATGCTCTTTATTTTCTTAATTCTCTCTGCTTAGCCAATTTTGACTTAGGCATTTTTTTATCCTTCTCTCTTATCATTTTATTATCTTCTATCACTGGCAAAAAGTATATTCATTCATGCTATATAATGGGATATTTTGATACATGTGCATTAATACATACTAATTTGGTGTGCTGAAAACACAAAAGCTACTCTCAGCAATTTTTCAAATATATAATGCATTCCCTTTAACTTTAGTTTCCACACATTGCACAGTTATATCCTCAGCTCCTCCCTCTGTCTGAAATTTGTTATCCTCTGTGTCAGTGGCTTTTTAAAAAGGGTTTCTTTTATTAAGTTATCCTCGTAACCTAGGTAGCTCCCAAATACTTGAGACTGGGCTGTTATATTTATTTCATAAGCTTTAAGGGCACAATAACTAAGCAGTGTGACTCTATTTTCATACTCTAATCTGGATATCTCCTAGTCAAAATCCCAGAGATATTTTCATTTTAATACTGATCTCTTTCTGTGCTCCACATGTTTTCTCATGGTATTTCCTGGACTCCCAACCCCATTGGGAATTCCCACTTTATCTCTCTTCTTCCCCATCCCCTGGCTGAGAGGAAGTCCAGTCCTCTTCTCTCCTGTGCTCAGTTGTTGGTTGATAAGCATCTTTATTGACCAAATGGAGAATAATTGGGGAACAAGGTTTTTCAATCAGATATGGGGGCACAGAAATCAGCATTTGACTAATATAAAGATAATCCTTACAAAGTGCATAATAACATTATGCCTATACCTATGACTACTGCACACACCTGTCACCAACTCATGTGAATCATCACTCTGCTTTCTTACTGTGAGTTCAGCTATGTGACATTAGACATATATGTCAGATGATGCAGTACATATCACTCTATACTTAGACTATTTCACTGAACATATCATCCTCTAGGGTTATCACTGTTGTCCCAAGTGGCAGAATCTCCTGCCCTTCAGCTGGCTTTAATTTCTGGCCTAACACATTTCAAACATGTCACTATCTTTCCTGTGAGTGTGTATATACATATGTCTGACCACAGAGGCCTGTGAGTAGTTTAAATTATGTGATGGCAAATCATGTAATCTCTGTTTAAGGAAGGAGCTTTAAGGGGACAAAATGGAAACTCAACCCACACAGTAAGGAAAATGAGGGAAAGGAAACTGACCTAGAAGGCAGGTGAAAGGTATAGAAAACCAATTTAGTCTCCCCTCAACATTTTGTGGAATGCTAGCTGCACTAAGTGTTTTTTTTTCTTCGTATCTTTTGACAACAGTCCCAGGAAATGAGATTACTAATCCCTGTGTTAAATGGCAGAACTAATTGCTGAGGGGAGAGATGCAGCAACCCAGCTTAGAGGAGCTTAACTTCCACCTTCAAAGGTCCCAGAAGCCATAATCCAAGAGCCTCAGTTCAACTGTCTTCTGTGTCAGCCCAGAAAGAGAGACCACATTTGCTCTTGCAGAATCCAATACTAGAGGACAGAGTCAGGTGTGTGTCCTCAGTTCTTTTTCTTCAAAGACATAGGAAGGCCTCGGGTGGGTGTCTCAGCAGGGACACACACTGCTTCTTTCCTAGAGCCACGAGTCCCCAGGGAAGCTAACACTCTGGGCCCCAGGACTCAAGATTTCCTGACACACAATATGCAGCTTCTTTTAAACATCAATCATCTTTGGGTTTTCATTGAGATTGGAGTAGATTCCTTAGCCCATTAGGATAAAAATCAGCCAATTAAATAAATCCTTATTAATTTCTCATGACCAAAGGCAAGGATAAAAGAGAATTCTTCTTCTCAGTGTAGTGAGACTTCCCATGTCTCCTCTTTGCCAATTGCTCAATATGACTGCTCATATTTCTCTCCTTTTCTTAGAAAGGAAAGTTATTCACCTACATTTTATTTTATACACACCCTGATCATTCCAACTGGTCCAGAAATTTGGAGAGTGGGGAGTGGTACACAATAGATGTTATTTACCCTTTCCTTGCCTGTAAAAAGAGAGATGATAAAAATGTTAAAGTAATATAATATAATATAATAATATATGTATGGTGCATTTTGTTCCAAATAATTTTTTTCATTGTGAAATTACTCACCTGCTCATTGTTAAAATCTTGGAGAAGCCAATCTTATTTGAATGTTTGAACATGTTTATAATGTTAATCACTATCTAAAGATAAGATCTGATGGTATTGGCCACTTTCACAGTAGTTTGGCCTTAGACTAAAGATAGTTTCTTGCCATATGTTGACTGTGTTCATTCTCTGTCCTACATAGTATTTCATATATTTGAGACAATATTCCATGTTAGCAATGGTTATGTAGGTAGAATTTATGCTAGTGACTGTGTAAATATTCTTAATGTGGGTGTATCTTATTAAACCATTAATCTGCTATTATTGCACATTTTGATTATAGTCAGTTCTTCATTATTATAAATTACATTCTGCTGCATACCTGTGCATGATCATTTTGGATTTTCAAATAAAGTTTATCTTTCCACATAATGATGCTAATGTGAGAGTAGCAACCTAAAAGTTAGGCCATTGAAAAAAATAAGGTCTGGTGGCTGGCAGTGCTTGCGTGGAGTCCATACACTGGGCCCAGTGTCTGAGGAATAGATTAGTGAACCCAAGTAGAGGATATTCTTGGCATGTCTATAGATGAGCCACTCCTTGGAGATGACTAGTAGCCATTAAAATAGCACAGAATGGTGAGTAAGAAAAGTTCCTTTAGTGCAGTTTACTTTATAGTAGGAGGAGTGGGAAATGCCTACCATCTACAGAAAACTTTTTTGCTGTCTTGAAATGAGAATGCTTGGGACACCTCTGCCAAAGGTTGTTTAGTGTTTTAGTTTCATTCTGTTACTGTCATAAAATACTCTGACCAAACCAACTGAGAGGAGTAAAGGATTTGTTTTGCACTCCTAAGAGATAGACCATAACTGAGGAAAGGCAAGGCAAGAACCCAAAGCAGAATCCATGAAGTAATGCTGCTTGCAGGCTTATTTATTCTGTAGCGCATTTCCTGGCTTTTGCTTAGCCAGATTTTGTACACAACCTGGGAACACCTGCCTGAGGAATAATGCCACCCACAGTGGACTAGGGCCTTCCACATCAATTAATAATCGAGATAATCTTTCAGAAACATGCCCACAGACCAACCTGATCTAAGGCAATTCCTCAGTTGAGACCTCTCCCCTAAGGACTCTCTAGACTGCTTCAAGTTGAGAATTAAGGTTAGCTAGGATGTTGGGTGGGAAGAGTTAATGGGAAAAGGTGAAAAGAACAGGACAAAGGTGAATAAAACTAAGAACCATGGTGAGTCCCAGTGAAGCATTTTGGTAGCTACCAACAGGCTCCTATCTTGTTTCTCTCATGTGGCAGGATGAGGAGCAAGACCTGGGGATTTGTTCCTCCATTTCATAGCTATTATAAACTCTTAAGTGGTATGGCTTTCACTTTAGCTATCAATCATAAGGTTGCATTGCTGAACTGATGAGACTGGCATACTATCTTCCTTCCAATAGATGTAAATCTCATCTACTACTTCTTTTCTTCTTGTTATAGTCTATGAAGCTCTATCTCAGAAACACCTGGGTTTCCTGTGGAATAATGCAAATGGCTGGCTCACACCCACCCAAGCCATTTTTAATCAAAATCTCTGGTGTGAGTCTAGATGCCCCTTGTGATAACTTCCCCGCATGGTTGTTTTATATCTCATAAATTGAAGTGATGTGGGATGATCTAGTGAAAGACACGATACATACACTCTGAAGTCAGGTCACCTGGATTTGAGCTCTCCCTCAAATGCTCATTAGCTATATTCTTCCACAACTCATATCAGGTTTCTGTCACTCTGTCTCCTCAATTATAAAACTGAGATACTAACAATAACCATACCTTAGTGTTGCTAGAAGAATTTGATGAACTAATATATACATGTAAAGACTTAGAACACATAGAATGGACATAACATTTATTAAATGTTAAATTATTCAACTACAATATCATACCAAGTTGATGTTGAGGGCATTCTGAAAAGACTTTTAACTTTTTATCATCTTTCCTAGATGTCTTTTCATTTAAGTAATTTACTTCATTATTTTCCCCAACTTAATGCTTCCATTGTTCCTAGCTTTCTGCTGTATCCTGAAGTGAGAGCTTTGTCACTATATTAAAGTTTAGTTGGTACATGTTTATAGCTATCTGTATCCATCAGCGCTGCCTGCTTCCAGAGTGGGATTTTTTTGCTTCCTAGTTTCTAGATCAGAGATCTAAGAGCTGATTCTTAGAAGTGAAAATGGGCCACCTCATGCTGGGTTCTTGGACATTATAATAATGCACTACAGGTTGAACATCCCTAGTCCAAAAACTCGAAAATCCAAATCACTCTGAAATCAAAAGGTGTAGGAGCATAAACATAGCATTTGAAGAGTTGTAGACGAAGAACACTTTTCATTGAAGACTTTTCAGAACAGAGATGCTCAGCTGCTAACATCTGTGCAGATGTTTTTTTTAAAAATCTGAAATACTTCAGTTCTCAAGCATTTTTGATTCAGAGTTTCCATATCTGCTAAATTCAGCAATAGTATAAGCTGTACAATAACGGTGTGTGCTGCATGATTTATGTGAATGGGTTTTATCAACCATTCAGAAAATCTGGACCCTTCTGTCCACACAGATTACCCTTTGTAAACATGTATAAACACATGAATAAGTACAGATAGATCATTAGCAGAGAAGGACAGTCCCTATGGTTAGCAGGTTGTGCACACATGGGATACTTTCAGACATAACTTTCCAGGATATGGTCACCACTGATTAAATCATAGATCAGTCCCCACAGAGTCTCCTAAGCATCTTGGCTTTAAAAGTCAAGTGCTCTTTTCATCTCTTGTCACCAAGAGATGGTGTTTCCTCAGGGCAGTTTGAGAACCAGGGAACTGCCAACTATAATGAGAAAGCTTCAGATTCTCTGTATTTCAAAACGGCAACAATGTCTGGGGCCATCATCGACTTGGGAGAATCTTCCAAGCAAGATCAGTGGCTAAGAGAAGGGTTAGCAGATCTCAGCATGAATTCCTTTGGTTAGGTTGTTGGGGCAGTGAGGCAGGGGTGTTCTCCTGGGGAATCTGCAAGTTGAAGTATGGGTTGTTAAACACCTGACTTTCTCTTTAGGAAGCAACAATAAAGAAAAAGGTCAGCATCCCTGCTATCTGTGTGAGCAAGTATTACAACAAAGATATACACTCCTCATATTCAGAACACAAACTTAAGTTGTTTTCTTACCTTAGAAGCAAAATTATACTAAACTACAGAGACCCTACTGGGAGATAACTGGTCACTGATAAGCATATTGCTGTGTAAACATGAATAATTAAAAAGCCCATAACTGCAGTGCTTTACAAAGAACATCCATGTTCATCTATCATGGATTCTTTGTATGCAAATGAGAAATATCTCTGAAAGAGTGAACATAACTAGAGCAGGTAGGCATTCTTCTTTATTTTAAAAAAATTACTTCTTTTATTTTTGGAATTATAATATAATTTCATTTCAACATTTTCCCTTTCCTTTCCTACCTCCAAATTCTCTCATATACTCATTCTTTCCCCATGAAATTTCTCATATATCCCTTCTTGCTCTTAACTTTATGGCTTCTGTTGTGTATTAATTGTTGTTATAGTCATATATATTCCTAAACATATATATGCAAGCTGCTCCATCTGTATAATGTTACATATAAATATGTATTCAAGGGTGACTATTTGGTATTAAATAATCAACTGGTAAATTTCTCCCTCCCCCACTTCTTGAAATGGCGCTGTCAGGTTTCTTTTACCCCCTGGTCTGATCATTTAGAACAGATTTAACTCTTCCTTTTGTGTTTAGTGCAAGGATGGGTCAAATGACTTCCCCAGGGATATACAGTTGTTCTCAGGAAATGTAGGTAATTAGATCCAGGACCCCTATTAGATACTGAAATTCCATACACTCAATTCTTTACATAAACTATTCTCATATAATATACCCATATATTCACTTTATGTTATAATATCCAATGAAATATAAATGCCACATGACTAATTGTGCTACTGTATTGTTATAGATAATAATATCAAGAAAGTTTTAGATATTATTATAAATATAGATATTCAGTGTGGGTACAATTACTATAGGCCTAACTACATAATGAGTATCAACAGCTATGTACTTTTTTCTAGTATCTTCATGTCGTGGTTTCTTGAATCCATGGGTATAGAAGCTCCTTTAGGGTGAACTTTGAGAGCTCAGGGGACATTGTGCCATGGACATAAGAGTAAGTGAAGTGTTGTTCTGGTTGAAAACCTTCACATTCCTACTGTCCATAGCAAGTCTCACCCCATTAATTCATTGCTTAGCAAAAGCCTTGGTGTCCTTTCCTAAGTTCCTCAAACCAGGAGTTTCAGTCCAGGACATATACCTGTGAAAGATGGTGGGAGAGTTGGTTGACCAAGAAGGTTTCAAAGGAAAAGATTTTGTATTTGGAATGACACTGAAAGTGGGACAGAATGCAGACAGCATGAGTTGAATTGAGGATGAATCCACTGCTCTCTTGCCTTGCTCAAAATGCCATCAAACCCACACTGTTCCTTCATATGAATACTTTATAACATAAGTTAAACAACAAGTTGCTGGGATCAGTCCTTTCTTCCCATGTCACCCGGAGGCAATGATCAGACAGGCTGAGCAAATAAATGGCTACCACTGTGCCTGTCACACAGCAAGAGGCTCAATATGATGACAGTCTTCCCATTCTGCACTCTGCTTCTTCCTCCACAAAAGCTTGTCATGGTAAAACCAATTTTCATCCTCCTTTTATAATTTAAGTGATATTAGCCTCGAATCTGCTATATAATCAGCACTATACTTAAGAATAATGTCTGTTCTTGTTGGAGAGAAAAATATGTACAAAATCTCAATACAGTGTGACTACTGGAATTGAGGAAATGTCCAAGGATTACAAAGATAGATAAGTGATTCTACTGGAGGGAATGAGGAATAAAGTGGGAGAGAGAGCTTCTTTGAGGAGTCTTGACCTGCACCCTGAAAGGTGAGACATATTGATGAACCAGCCTACCTCCATTTTAGGCTTGAAAGTTTTGGGGGTTTTGTTGTTGTTGTTGTTGTTGTTTGGTTTTTGTTTTTTGTTGTTGTTGTTTTTTCTCGAGACAGGGTTTCTCTGTATAGCCCTGGCTGTCCTGGAGCTCACTTTGTAGACAAGGCTGGCCTCAAACTCAGAAATTCGCCTGCCTCTGCCTCCCATGTGCTGGGATTAAAGGTGTGTGCCACGAATGCCTGGCAAAAGCCTTCTTATAGTAAAGACAAACTAGAGTTCATTCCTTTTTATGATTAAACCTCTGTTTCTCAAGGACTGGGCTATTCCCCACCTATAACCTTAACTACAATTAGTTCTGCACTGCCTGTTCCAGGAAATTCCAACCATGACTTTATTTCAAAAGATTATTATGGTCACCTGTTGTTATGACTACCTCAGGAGCATCTTGCAACCATGCCTTTGTTTCAAAAGGTGGTTAGGACCAACTTATATTTATGCTCTGCTTCTGAAACCTTGCCTGTTTGTCTGCAAAATCTCTCCTTATCCCTGAACTATAAAAAGCTTATCTTTTCCATATCTAATGCTGCTCTCTCAAATCCTGAGACTGCTGATTTTCTACTCCTGAGTACACCTTTTTAAAAAATGCTTGCTGTGATTGGTCAATTGTGGAAATGGTCTTTCTCCTCATATCTGTGGAATTAATATCTGTAAAGCCAACTGGAGCAGTTTCTTCCAAGCCATGAACTATAGGAGGGTTTGTGTGTTGGTAACATTGAGGGTGTTCTTTGAGGTTAAACATATTTGGGTACCCGGTGATGAGGACAAAAATACTTCACAGTGTTCATTTCCCTGTGTGTGTCATTTTGAATACAAAAACCTTTCCTTTGAAAGCTTCTTAGAGAGATTTAACCTTATTCAACCACCCCATGAACCAGCTTTCAGAGCTCCAGTCCTAGAGGCAAGTCCAATGTTGTACTGATTGATTACGAGGACCTTGATTCTACCTAGGAAATGGTACTCGTGCATTTGGGAAACAACGGCTAATATAGCCAGGCAGATTCAGTTCAAACGGACTAATCAGTGCCTCAGGAATCCAGAGTGAGGACACAAACACTAAGTAAACCATGACTTAACAAAGCACTTGCAACTTAAAGTAGATAAGGAAAGTAGTAAGGGCAAAGAATGAAAGCACAGGCACCCACGTGCATATGAACAGATTGTAGCACTCGAGGAACTGAGCTGAAACAAGAGAAAGCTTACCCACTCATTCCAGAAATTGTACTGAAGGATGGCATGATGTTAAGCCCTGGAAAAGCCGTCAATGTGGTTATGCTTCCTCAACTACCTTCCTTTCCACTCACCTTCCCTTCAAAGAACAGTGTTGTTACTCTGTGCTAAGCAGAGAATATAATGCTGGCATCAAACCAAAACTCTAGAACAAGAAAGGAACATGCGTCTAGCATAATCTATTCCCGACATTTTCTATACCCTAAGACTTTTGTAGAGCCCAGATCTCCACTGATTTTCAGCTGTGCTCCAACTCTGCTATCCCTCTAGTGAAAGCTGACCCTGGAGCTGGGACCTTAAGGAAGTTCTAAAGGCACTAAGGTACATGGAAGTAGGAAATGACTAAAGAAGTATTCCCAGCTAAGGAATTTTAATATCACACAGATTTTGGCATTAATAATGCATAGCATAGCTGAATGGTGGTGGCACATACCTTTAATCCTAGCACACAAGAGGCAGAGGTAGGCAGATCTCTGTGCGTTTGAAGCCAGCCTGGTCTACAGAGCAAGTGCCAGGACAGATAGGGCTGCACAGAGAAACCCTGTCGTGGAAAAAAACACCTAGAAGTCAGAGATATGAGGTGAATGACTGAGCTGGTAAAACCTTTGCTGGGAAAGCCTTGAGAGCTAAGTTCAAGTCCCCAGCATGCACGTAAAGTATGCTGAGGTAGGGAGAGATAAGAGGACTCCCAGAGCTCACAATGAGCTTGGCTAGAATCAGAATCAGTGAGCACCAGGTTCTGTAAGAGACATCTCCACCCTCACAGAGTGATAGAAGAAGATTGACCTCTGGCTTCCATACAGGTGTGTACTGGCACATCCAGACACACTTTGAGGGGATGGAAATACTAGCATTGTGGATCATTGTCCAAATACAGTCCATGAGCAAAGCCTTGTAAGATTTCTGAGGCTTTGTGATTAAATTCCAAGTAAACATCACAAGAGTCTTATAATATCTGCTCCTCCATATCATGGGTGTCCTTGAAATGTGCTTTTGTGCCCAGGTGTAGTAGATAGGAGAGAGTTCACTTTACAGTATTCATTACAACTGGCTATTTTTATTTGTTTATATGCCTCTATGGAAAAACATGTTTGTGCCATATGGAGCTTGTCCTTATGATATGTATACTTTGCTTGGGCAAATATTCTTAACCTTCAGTGTATATATTATCTGATGCTCTGAATAAAGTTGGCTATGGAATGAGTTTTTAGTCCTCCTCATTCTTTGGCTCCACTCTCCCAGGTTCATGCTGCCAATTAGAGCAGTAAACAGGTTATGCCTGTAGTCCTAGCATCAAAAGAGCTAAAATAGGAGAATTGATCTAAGTTTAAGATCAACATGAGCTACATAGTCAATTCCACTTTATTCTAGGCTACAGAGTCAGACCTTATCTTAAAAACAAAACAAAATATTGCAGTAAATAAAAAGTCTACAGTAAATGGTTGCAATTTACTCAAAGAATAACATGAGATATTATTATATAACAGTTAAATAATAAAGTTATGAAGACAAGTTAAAAAGTAAATATACTACGTGGTAGAAGCTATATCTCAATAGAAAATATATCACATCCTTATCAGACAATTCAGCCTTCAGTAAAAGATTTGCTGAAATCACTTGCTTGGTTTGATTCCCAATTTAGTGACTGAATGCATTCTGTTTGGGCTGCAAGACTCTAGAATGGCATGAAGATTCTATCTTCTGAAGATATCATGAAGATAACTAAGCTCTGTTAATGTTGCAAGTGATAAAAATAAAAAGCGACCTCAATACATGTCACTCTCAAGGCAAACTGAAACAGCTGGAGGCATCTGTAGGACCATGCAAATGTGAAGGAAATGGCACATGGCAAAACTTGAAATACTCACTACTGGAATGGGCTGTGAGGCAGGACTCAGCCGATCATCACAACATGCATCTGGGCAGTCAGACTTGCATTATTTAATCTTCCATCATTTGCCCAATTTTGACATTTATGCCTGTTTGAAGAGTGTCAGAGTTAAGAGAGAAGGAAATGAAATGTTTAGTGACACAAATAGATCGAGGATGATGTCCTCTAAGACAACCTTGTATTTTGTAAGATTTTTAAAGTTTGCCAGATATTTAGATTTAGATTTTTAGGGAACCATTCCCTAGTACCCTCTCACACCCAACTTTTAGAACTTCCAGTGCCTGAAAAAAATCACCTGTTTTCAGAGGCTCTGTTATTTTTATCTGGTGTTTATTTCTAACACTCCAGATGACTCCAGCATTACTAGTATGAGCTCCTAGGGGCCAAGAGGCTCCAGTCACTGTGGAAATGTCAAGTGGGGCATGTGGTAGAAAGAACATCAACCTAGTCATTTTCTTCAGGTTGAGTGGGTGGAGATAATGAGTTAATGAGTTACTACACGAACGCACTTTGAAATATGATTCTCATTGTGGTTATGACTCCCAGCTTCAATAAACTAATTTCAGATAATATCTGAAGCATCCGTAATTATACAGGACAAGAGAAATTACAAAATGTAATCGGATAAGGCTTAACATAATCATTAGGCTAAATTTTAAGCCAGAGACAAAAATCACAAAAGTTTGATGCCTACTCTCCATTTGGGGAAATTATCAAAAACAAACCACCTGATTTACTGGCATGTATTTGTTTATTATTTATTTTTGTCAAGATTCTCCTGTATTTATTAAGAGTCTCATTTACTAACTGTCAAGAGTTTCACTGTATAGCCCAGGCTGGAATTATAGATGTAATTCTTTAATTACCATTCCTAGTAACCTTGATTCTGAGAAAGAATAATGTTAGGAGAAAGAGGAGGCAGCTTAGTCTATGCTATGACTGTACAACACAGGGAGTAAGATGAGGATGTAAATTTAACCAATGTTTAAGTTGACAGTTCAGCTACACAGTAGCCTAGTGTTCTTTTATAAGTTTCTCATAGAAAAATATCACAAGCAGTATCATTTTCTTGGATCATGGTGATAAGCAATTGTATACAAAGCTCCCTAGTCTTTCCAGTCTACCATATAACCCATGACTCCATCAGTAGATTAAACTGGCTATGATTTCTGTTGATAAATTTGTTTAAATTATTTCTTTAAATTTTTGAAATGATAATATACTAACATCATTCTTCCCTTCCCTTTTCTCCTTCTAAACATTGTCATATACCCCTTCTTGCTCTCTTTCAAATTCATGGCCTCATTTTTCCATTAATTGTTATAACATACATGTAAGTACACATGTTCATAACCTACTTAGTCTGTATAATGTTATTTTTACGTATGTTTTCTAGGCTGACTATTAGTTATTACATAACCGTGCGCTCTTCCTGAGGAAGACTCTCCCACTCTCAGCATTCCTTACTTGCCTGCAGTTCTGTGTGTAGGGCTAAGGCCTCGTGGGCTTTCCTTCGTTCACATTAGCACGTCTCTTGCTGTTGTCCTTGCACAGCTTATGTTTAGGCAGCCATGTTAGGGAGACATTTTGGGTGTAGCTTCCTGCTAAACGGAGACCATTTCAGTAAAGCACAACAAATCCAAATGCAGAACTGTGGATCCAGTTCCAACTGATCTATCTACAACTCTAGTACCCAAGGCTCAATGATCATTGGGGAAAGCAGAAGAGGATGATTACAAGAGCCAGAGGATTAGAGGTGTTTGTTGCTCTGAGGTTGTGTTTCCTGATTATATCTGTTGGTAATTTTATTGATTTGGAAAAAGCCAAAAAAAAAAAAAAAAAAAAACCTATGACCTTGAAAGATAAACATATTCATTAAAATGTTATATTTTATTTATTAGGCATCTGATGCCAAAGAAATCGGTTGATGCCAATCAAGTCAGAAGGATAGACAGGAAGCATTACAAGCATTATCCAGTGGATAAGAGTAAGAGATCAAAAGCCAGATTTTTCCATCTAGACTCTGCCTCTTGCCAGTTTCTGTATATACTGGAGAAGTTACTTAACATCCATGTACCTCAGATTCCCATAGGACCTGAAAGAAACAACACAATAACAAAGTCTACCTTAGAGATTATTAAATGAGAGCAGATATACAAATACTTAGGGCAGTATCTAACACAGAGTGAATGCTCAGTAAATCAGGATGTGAGTTCTGTTCACGATGTTGGCTTCTCTGTCCCACCGCACCGTCTACCAACGAGCCAGCCACGAAGCTTCTCTGATGTGTGTTCTATGTTAGAGACAATGTCTCTAGGAATGAAATTTTTCTTGAATAGTCCTTTGAGGAAAGGAGCTGGCATTGTCCTCTATCAGGTGTTATTCAAGTATATAAATCTCTAAATTACAGGAAAAGGCTTAGTAAGGTTTTGGCTCTCAGGAACAGTGCAGTTCTTCAAGGCTCCTACAATCACCAAACTTGGCAGGTTTCCCTGGAAGTCAGGTATCTTGGGTGCTGTATTGCTACCAGAGGACTAGAGAAAAATTTCCTAACCAGGAAGACTAAGCTGATAAAGTATATAAATATTATTATACTCAAACAGCAGAGCATTGGTGGAATGTTATACAAATAGAAACTCATAGAAAGATCAAAGTAAATAACATATAACTTGCTTCTGGGGCCTGGGGAGACTGCTTTCTGCACAAATGTGTTATAAATTAGATTCTCGGCACTCACACAATTGCCAGGAAGCCATGGTGGCTGGTCTATAATGCCAACACATAGGAGGTTGGGACAGGAGATTCTCAGAGCAAGATAACTAGGTAGGTTAGCCAAATCAGTGAGTTGTGGGTTCAAGTAAGAGAACTTGCATCAATACATAACGGAGAATGAGGAAATGCCTGGTGTCCAACTCTGACTTCCTCATTCATGTGCATATATATCCATATGCCCTTCACATGTGCACACACATTGTTTATACACACACATATATATGCATATACGTGCTAGATAAATAAATAAGTAAATGTTTTTTTGGCATTGTTTACCTACTTTATATCACTGTGATAAAGTCCCATGAACAAAAGTAACTTAGAGAAAAAAGGTTTTATTTCTGATTACAGTTTTACATGCCAGTTCATCATTGAGGGAAGTCAGGGCAGGAACTCAAGGCAGGAACTGAAACAGAGACCAGAAAGAAATGAAGCTTGCTGGCTTGCTTCCCATGGCTTGCTCATCCTGCTCTCTTACAAAATCTAGTACCAGCTTCCAGAGCTATCATTACCCACAGTGGCCTGGGCCCTCCCAATCATTGATCAAGAAAATGGTGCAGAGAATTGCCAATAGGCCTTTCCTCAGTTGAGGTTCCATCTTCCTAGATAGCCCTAGTTTGTGTCAATTAAAAAAAAACTGGCCAGCACAGACACTATATGCATCTTCTATATAAAATATCAATGACACTGGTCCCTGGTTTATTTTAACAATCAAATGTAGAGTGCTAATAAAAGTATTTTATGAACATTTGAGGAAATTTGTAATATGCTCTATAGTTGAATAGGACATCTTGGATAAAAGAAAAAACCCAAATCAATAAATTCAATCCTATAAAAAATCTATCTACATAACAAAATACCAAAGGAAAGGTTAACAGCCAAATAAAAGAATACAAAAAAAATATTTATAATACATGACAAGGATTTATAGCTCCACAAGGCAAGTGGCAGCTAGAAACTGATATAAAAACTGAATGACTCAGAGAAAAAAGTGGGAAGGGCAGAGTCAGAAGAGAGTTGCAAATAGCCACTGAACATATGAGAATGTACTTAATTTTAGTACTAGTTAGAGGATGCAAATTAAATCATTGAGATTCCATTTTTACTGCCTTGTTACCAAAAATAGTGACTATCATCCATGGAGGGCTATGTATAATGAGGAGATGGACACACCATGCAGCCGGGCTGTGTAGTTACAGCCAAGGCCAGAGCTTTTAAATGTGCCCTGACACATCTGCTAAAATCCAATGTGCGGATACTTTGACAGAACAACACTACCTTTAAGAATCTTTTCCACTGAAATGAAAGCACCACTACAGAAGGAGAATATATTTATCACAGCATTGAATAGAATGCTAAAATAAGATAGAAATAATGTTAATGTCTTTCATTGAGGGAATGATTGCAAAATATAAAGACCTCTCAAATGATGGGTATTCTAAATAGACTTAAATACAAGGAACAGCTCTCTTAGCATTAATGTGGAGCAACCCTGATGGAATAATGTTACTCAAGACAAGGAAAACCTTTTAGACTATGTCTGTGCATTTGGGTGTGTGCATATAGGCAGAGTGAGTAAGAGGAATGCCACCTAACCCACCACTCATGCATGTCTCTACTAAAAGGAAGACGGCCCCCTACCATTTCCTACAGATTCTTCTGCAGCTTCTCATATTACACATAGGTATTATGTTGATGTCTTAAAAATTAAGTTAGCATGCAAACTAGTGAGTTTCACTATGGAATTTCCAAGCATGGATTTGATTAGACTTTGTTCTTCTTCATTGCCATCCCCCAGACAGTGTCCCCTTCTGCTCTCACATCACAGATATTCCATTACTTGTCTTCTTCTTCCTCCTTCTACTCCTCAGGATCTTTCTCTCCCCTCTCATAATCCCCTTCCTACTTATTTTGGGTTGGAAATATAGCTCAGGAGTAGAGCATTTTCCTGACATTTTTGAGGCCCTAAGTTAACTACCCAGTGCCTATAAGTAAGTAAGTAAGTAAATAAATAAATAATAAATAAATAATCTCAGAAGGGCCTCTTAGAATCTCCCTCATTTCGTATAAAATGATTATAGCATTAACTCACATAGTTTGGGGCAGATGTAAGCAAGATACATCAGGGTTCTAGCACAGAACTAATTAAATGGTGTAGATGACAGCGTCCTCTCCCTCTGTTTCTCTTCACTCTCCATTGATGCAGGTCAATTATGATACCAGAATCAAGCATAAATGGGAGGTGAAGGCTGATGTGCAAGCATTACTCTGACATCTTCCAAATGGCAAACTGGGATGATTTTTCACTCTGGAATAAAAATCCTCCTGGATGACTTTTTGCTCTCTCCCTCCATCAGTCTAGACGTTGAAAGCTAGAGATCCAAGGAAAACATCATATGCCTCATTGAAACTAAGAGGGCAACACATTACCTAGGCTCTCTACAGAACTCCCTTTGAAATCAAGCTGGGTTACATGGGCATCTGAAAGCTGCCTCTTCTTACCCTCTTACCCAGATTTTTAGCCATGTTTCTTTCTACCCAAAGGTCACTATGAAAGTATGATCAATATGCTGAATTCCCAGTATCCTTTCCCTTGGCCCCTTTTCCAGAAGTTTCTAAATAGTTGCCATAGAACAAAATGGTGTGCCCAACCTTTTTATTGATACTCTCTCAGTCTTCCCAAAGACCACACAAAGTAGTTACCATTCTGCTCTGGAGACTTTGAGAAGTTATGGCTGTAGAATCTTAGCCACATACTCATGGTTCCATTGTGAAGACATAGATAATATTTCTCTAAAGTTTGATGAGTCAGAAGACCCTATGATTTATAGGCTACCAGTTTAATGACATTCTGTCGTTAGCAAAACACCGTGTCAGCTGTTAGTGATGCTGTGTTTCTCTGAATAGAGAAATGCATCAGTGTTTTAATTAGTTCTGGAAAGTTTCCATCTTATAACAAAGCCCTTCCCAAATGAAGGCATATAGAACCTAACACTAGAAGAAAGAGTGAGTTCCTTTGCTTACCTCTCTGTATCTTTTGAAAACAATGGCTTTATTGGCTTTTGAAAATTTTATATAATGTATCTTGGGTGGCGGGACTTTCAAAAAAGCAGAGCTAGAACCAAATGGTATAAAGAGTTAAAGAGCAACAGTTGAATAGGTGTTAAATTGCATAGGGTTGGGAGGGTACAATAAAGGAAAGAATATAAAGAAGGATAAGGACTACTGGCCAGGCAGTGGTGGCACACATCTTTAATCCAAGGACTTGGGAAGCAGAGGCAGGCAGATTTCTGAGTTCGAGGCCAGCCTGGTCTACAGAGTGAGTTCCAGGATAGCTAGGACTACACAGAGAAATCCTGTCTCAAGAAGAAGAAGGAGGAGGAGGAGGAGGAGGAGGAGGAGGAGGAGGAGGAGGAGGAAGAGGAGGATAACTAACACTAAAGGCTTTTTCAAAAGACTTATAGAAACCTTCTGCTCTACAAGTTATAAAATATATGCATGTATTAAAAACTGTTTAATACACACAATGTGGGGTCAAGCTCAACATCCCAAGTAGGTACTTCACACTTAAAAAATAGGAACCCCAGAAATGGGCTACATTTTTTTTATTTTGCTGGTCAATGGGGCCAGTGAGACCTTAAACATTACAGGCTATTATCATTTCTCTTGGTTCCTCTCCAGAATGTAATGGTAAGACCCTATTGCTGGACACCACATATTTCAATTACAGAACACAAAGAAATCATGTTGGTACTCACCTGGAAGCTTCGTACCTCCTGGCTATATTTCACGTGCTAGAAGGTGCTATGTGTGCTATGAGAAGAGAAAAGAAATCCCCTCTCTGTATTTAAGCTTTAATGTGCACACACCTCCATTATAATACTTAGTGTGGTTTTGTTATAACTATTTACTAGCTTGTCTTGGGGGCATTTGATTTATCTCTCTAGCCTTGATTCATTAGAGATGGCCCATTAATTTCTTTAATGAATGCACAAATTAATGATTATGTGCTAAATAGAATAAATGCAACTCCTCTGAGCTTCCCACGAGAGAAAATGCGAAGCTCTCATGTGCCATGAACCTGAGTCCAAACCATGGAGAAAGAAGCCTGCAGCAAAGAGGTTATTACCAGGGCCAGTAGCCTCCATGAAATAAATCTGGAATCAGAAGAGGGTAAAGGCCTGAAACAATGGATATTTTAACTATGCTCATTAATGACAACTCAGAGCACGGATTTATTACAGTTGAAAGCTGCATAAGGGGCAATAAATCAGCACTGCTGAGAGAAGAGAGAGATAGGAGTGCTCATTTAAAAAGTATCCATATGTTTGTAGCCATGAAGTAGGGATTGCCACTGAAGTAGAAGGCTTCCTTTGTGGATTGAATTCATCATAAATATGTTTTATGCCAGTAGTCTTTCCCCCAAATTGTATTTGCTTTCCTTTAGCCAAAAAGTTGGGGGCTTAGTTTATTATTTGGGGGGGGGGAGAAAAGATTGTCTTAGCGAAGTCTCTTCGTGCTTCAAATCCAAAGTATGATTTGTAAAGTACTGTCTGAATCTGCAGAAAATGCTATTTTATTGGCACATATGTTGAAGAGAATAGTTTTTAAAGCATTCTATTTATTTTTCCTTTGAGATAGAACTTGAACACGTGTGATAAGATTAAACAAACAACAACAAACTATGCTCCAACTGTCATTTGAGACTCAGGTTTTCCTGCTCAGACTAACCCAAGAACAATTACTCTTACTCTTGGCTTTCTTCCAGCCAAAGCAGATTAATGGCTCTCACTCATAAATCAGCTTAGAACATTGTACTCCATTGTCTCTTGGTGAGTTCCAGTCACATAGGAGTAAGATGCAAACTCTTTAATGGGGCTTGAAGAGTACCCAGTCACCTGTTCTTCTAACCTAACCAGCCCTATTCTGTCTGTTCTTTCTTCTCATCCGGGTTACCAAGTTCAAGTCACTTGGCTTCTTCTGTTCCTTGAACACATCTAGCTCTCAAAAACCCTTGTTTCCATCTTCTGTCTTTGGCACACTCCTCTGAAATTCTTCTGAAACAATTATTCCAGTTTCTCAAAGGTCTGGTTGGTAGATATCATTTTCAGTAGTCATCTCCCTCAAGTGTATTGCCTTCATTTTATTATTTAAAATAGAAAGAAAGAAAGAAAGAAAGAAAGAAAGAAAGAAAGAAAGAAAGAAAGAAAGAAAGAAAGAAAATATTGTATTAGCTCTGCTTAAGTTCTTCTTAGGCTATGTCTCCCATTACAGCTTTATTCTATAACTCACTACCAACTTAATCATCTCTTAATTTGAATAACATAGATAAACGCATCAAAACTTTGCACTTATGCCCCTACTATACCAAAGGCTTCATGATAACAGAAGCCATATCTGTTTCATTCACTTCCAACAAACCAGAAATAAAGACACTCTGTAGCACATAGATGGTCTTCCAAATATTTGTTCAGAAAATTCCCAGTGTGTGAAACCTAACATCTGAAATGTCAAAGACTCACAGTCAGCACTTTTAAATTCAGTTTATCTTGCTTCCATAAGGAATAGTAGAAGTTAGCTGCAGGGGTCTAACACTGTCCATTACAGCATCACTACAAATTCTACTGGATCTAGACATATCAATAGGCAGGACAGCATGGACTTAGAATATCCTCTTGCAAGATGAAAGTGCCATGAAAGCAAATTTCAAATTTCAGTATCAGAGTACATTCTGCTGATCTCTTGCTTTCTGGATCTACATTTGTTTTTGTTTGTTTCTTTCTCTATTATTTCAAATATTACTTCTCAACCTCAGTTTCCAAGCCTCCTCTCCTCCCAGTCTCCCCCTACATCCCCTCTACCCACGATCTACTCTTTTTCTATTTACTTTCAGAAAAGGGCAGGCCTCCCAGGGAAATCAACCAAGCATCATCAGGTTTTAATAAGACTAGAGACATCCCCTCATATTGAGGCTGGATGAAGCAACCCTGTAAGAGGAAAATGGCCCCAAAAGCAGACAAAAGAGTCAACGGAAGCCCCTGCTCCCAATGTTAGAAGTCTCACAAGACCACCAAGCTACAAAACCATGACCTATGCAGAGGATCTGGGTCAGGTCCATACAGGTTTTCTAATTCCAGTTCAGTTTCTATGAGCCCCTTATGAGCCCTGGTTAGTTGATTCTGTGGGCCATTTTCTAGTAATATCCTTGATACCTCTGACTCCTACAATCTATTCTCCCTGTCTTCTGCAGGATTCCCCAAGCTCTGCCTAAGGTTCAGCTGTGGGTCTCTGCCTTTGCTTCTATCAGTTGCTAGACAAAGCTTCTCTGATGAAATTTTTTTTTTGTTTTGATAAGATATTCAGTATGTTTGTTTAGGAGTTGTCAAGCGATATTAACAGGTTAAACTAGATCCTTATTGTTTCAGGGGTTTGAACAGATGCTCGTAGGTTTTGCTTTGATCTTGCCAAGGTTCATGACTTAAGCATTTGAAATCAGAGCCTCTCCACATTTTCCATAGCCCACTGCACATGGAACCAAGGGACCATTGGGGGTTTGTAGTTCATGGGAAGAATGACAGCGTTGCCACAGGGAAAATATTTTGGCAAGATAAATGCATAGTTGTGATGCAGCAGTTAAGTTCCTCTGTTTAGTCTCTGTGAAAATTAATTTGCAAAGATATTCAGGTCTGTTGTGTGTTCTAGTTTATATGTAAATTAGAAGAGTATTTGAGAGATGCCAAGGATGATGGAATTCCAACATTTTCAGACTAGTTGACTATTAATTAACTAAAATGGTTCCCACTCAATTTCATTTCATTTACATTTTTCCCACACCAAGTTGCACTGGTCAAACTAGAAGAAGACAGCAGTAGCAGACGAGTCATTATCTTCTCTTCAGGAAGAAAGTTTAAATCTTGATTTATCAAGACAGCCATGGTGAATGAGAGTGGAAGAAATCAACAAGAATTCAACATTTGTAGAACAAGAGCAAATACCTCCACATTCTATAACTCCACCTCTGTTTCTGAAGGTGTCGTGGGTGTCTATAAGCCCGAAGGGTGATGCTATTGAGGATGGCTAGAACCTTGGGCATACCTGAGGACTCTGAATAAACTCAAACCTTGCATCCTGGCTCATGGCTATGACCTAGTTCTGCATCCCTAAAACCAGCCAGTTCACTCCCAAGCTTCATGGAGCATCCATTCCTGTTCTCCCGTTCTCCAAGCCTCCACCCTAAAGTATTTCCCTGGCATTGCTTTTTAAAATCCCTCCCTTGCCCATCTGTCCCTCAAGGTCCTTGGAGTGGCTTCTGCGTTTTAATTCTTCAGCATTCACATTACCTCTAATAGCAATCATTGACTTCTCCTACTGGGGGGGTGGGGGGCAAAATCTGAGCCAGTCTATCCAGGCCAAAAGAACATTAACTAGAGCAACATAAACTTTATTTTTATTTTGTGTGTGTGTGTGTGTGTGTGTGTGTGTGTGTGTGTGTGTGTGTGTATCTCTGTGTGTGTATCTGTGTGTGTGTATCTGTGTGTGTTTCTGTGTGTGTGCATTTAAGTGCAGTGTCCACAGAAGCCAGAAGAGGGTACCATTTGATTAGTCTAGATCCAGAATTACAGACAATTGTGAACTTGGGTACTGTGATCCAAATACAAGTCCTCTGTAACAGCAATGTGTGCTCTTATCCTCTGAGCCATCTTTCCAGCCTCTAGAGCAGCATTCTGCACCCACTTTTTCCATCACATCTTCCTAAGGCTCTGAAAAGAAAACCCAAAAGCACACCACATACACTGACCTCAACATATTTGATTTCCTCCTAGACCATTCAGGCCATGTTATCCCAAAGTTGCTCAGTTGCCTTCAAATCCTCCCTTTATCTGACATAGTTAAATTTTGAAGTAATTTCAATTAGACCTTTGCCTTAGATATTTGCTTAAACTGAAAAATAGACATTGATGATATTCCTGAATTATCAGAAGAGAAACAGAAGCATAGAAGCATACGTCTTGCAAGGGTCAGGGTGGTAATTAACTCTGAACTTTCCTGGACATGATCCCCTGATTCTGACAGGAGCCTTGTATAGAAATACTTTTTGGGAAGCAGAGCTTTCGTGGCTAAAGAAGTCTTAAGAGTTGATTCAGGACTTTGCTCTGTGCTTTCTAGCCTCTGCCTGGAAGTGTGACTTCAGGTGGGGTACTTTACTCTCTACTCTGTGGCTTCTATGCCATGGATGTATGTAGGTAAAATGATCTCTTAGGTGGCTTCTAATACCCCCCCCCAAAAAAAATTATGGCTGATTTCAAAATCAGCCATTTAGTCATGAGTAAACTCAGTACCCTTTGAGGTATTGAGCCAATGAGGGGCACAATAAGCAAAGGACATTGTTTCTTGGTTATTCTCTGATTCCTAAGCAGGTGGTTAGAATGAGAGGCAGGGGCCTCGATGGTGAAGAGGGGATATAAAGCCTTGAAACTGTCATAAAGAACTAGTACCCAGTAAAAGCAAAGGCAGATGTTCTCATAAAGTTTTTGCTGTTTGTGTTTTTGTGGGGGGAATTTTTGGGTATGGAGTTTATTAGCAAGGCATGGCAGCATCTGCTCACCGATGGTGTCATACAAAGGCAGCCTTACAGACCGTTTATGGGGTTGGAATTATTTTTGTTAATGATTTTCATGGGAGTAGATGAAATGCAATGGGCACCAGCTGTAACTATGTTTATCATGCAGCTGCCTTACAAAGAAGAAAATACACACAGGCACACACATACACACACATATACACATCCTATAGATGTGTATGCTTGATTATCAAAGAGTATAAATACTGGAGTAACCACAGAAACCAGGAAGGTAAAATGAAACCACGGTGGGGAGTCCTAGAGAAGATAATAGTAGGATATGGGTGATATGAGGAAAAATGGTGAAAGAGGCCTTTAATTAGAAACAGAGAAGGATAAATAACACTAGGATGTTTTAAAAATTATAGGGAATCATATTGTTTTATGTTTACTTAAACTTGTATGTAACACATATAAAGTGTGTATGTATACACACATGTATTTATATTATACATATCTCTCTTTGTGTGTGTGTTTGTGTGTGTGTGTATGTGTGTGTGTGTGGTTTCAATGAAGTTGTAATATTTGGGAAATAATGCTTCCCCTCAAAGCCATGGACTCTCTTGCAGAAACTAATTATTAGCCATGAGAAACCTCCTTTCAAGTTGTTGATCAGGGGATTCCAAGAAACTCCTCAAAACAATATAAGTTATTGCTATTGTCCTTGGTAGCATCCCAGAAGTTGAAAGTAAGTCTCAGTTATGGAAGACACTATGCACTTGGACACATGATCCAGAGACTTTGAGCTGGGGGAAATCCTGAAGCTCCTTCTCTGAAGATTATCTTTCTCATCATACCAGAAGGTTCTATGTAAGCTGTCAAGGGAGGGAAGCAATTACTATCCCCTACCCAAAAGTGACAACTATGAACTACAATTACCAGCAGACAAGACATTTCCACAGGTGCAAAAGTGCTACTCATACCTTGGCAGTAAACAACAGCTGTCTAATTGGACATGAGGCCCATGCAACAGGAGGGAAACCATGCCTGGTAATGGAAAGCTAGCCAACTCTCCATGCCTAGTGAGATCATAGATCCTAGAGAACAACCCACCATTGCCCTTTCACTAAACCATGGCAATTCTGAACTTCATTCTCAATAGTTACCCTTCTGCCCACGAGAAGTATAGCTTTCATATCATCAAAGAAGCTTCTTTCCACGGCAGATGTAGACCACTACAAAAAGCCACAACTGGCACAGCTGTTCAAAGCTGTTCAAAGAACAACTCGTGGTAATAGACCCAGTCCCAATACCTACAATCCCCACAGCTAAGGCTTGAAAACACTGAGGATGAAAAGTACATTTTTAATGCAAGAACTTCATTAAGTACTATAGTTTTGCTACGATGTAATATCTTGTAAAGACATTAAGCAATTTTCAGTGATAACAGACTTTATACAATAAGAAATGGGAGTAGCAAGGAAGGAGAAATCCACAAATAAGTTTTCTTGCTTCTCCTCTTGCTCTTCCTTCTCTTCACTTCCCTCTCTTTCTCCTTCTGGCGGTTGCTGCCATATTGAAAATTCCTCATGTTGAGGAAGCAAATTCAAACATCTTAAAGGGAACAGAACCTCCAGAGGCTCCTTAGAATGGATTAAGCCAAATTAGATATGAATCTCATCACACGTTGGTGTTGAAATATTTGTTTGGGAATCTGCTCCTGCCCAGTGTTGACTAGAAATAATAATAAGGCCATTGAATTGGGGGTTTGAATGGAACTAAACACTCCATTGATCGCAATTGTTCAGAGAGAGACAACTGTTTGCCTAGTGCTTCCCAGATTCCTCTCCAGCTTTGAATTTTAGCCATTGTGATCTGGGCAGGCACAATGGCTGCTATAAGTTAATGGCTGTACTCAGCTAGAATATCTGAGACGGTAAGTGCCCCTAAAATGGATTATGACATGATTGTACTATTCATCAGGTAAACACTCTCTAGCTCTACTCCTCCAAGGCAGAGCTGGATACCCTTTTTCTACAGTATCACAGCATCCCCCAATCCTTTTATTCTTTCTTTGATAGTCAACCTAAACTAAGGTAGAAGAAAATGGTAGGAGCTCACTACATGTACTATGGATAGATTAGTGGATGAATGGCCAAATAATCACAGAGAGCAAAGGAGGAGACATATGGCATCTATACTATTTTTTCTTAGTGAAAATACTGACATGCCAGTAAATGCTAAAGGTAGAGTTTCTTTGTAACATAAGCTCTTAAGCAATAGGTCCTCCCATTACTTAATGAACTGTTAAATACAAGGAACTAAGACCAGAAATCTTGTAAAAATTATACTAATATGTGTTTTACTGCAATACTGAAAGTGAGCTAACAGGTTTCCTTTGCATCTTTGCACTCTGTATTTGATGTGAACCTTTTTTTGTTTTTCCTATCTCTCAAATGATCATATTCTTCAGTTGCTGGAACACTGGGTTAATCACACAATGCTGAACCAAACAAAGATAGAGTCACGTTGCCAAGCTCCTGTCTAGTTTTGACTGGCGGGGGGGGGGGGGGGGGTCATAAAATTAAACCATTCCCTCAGTTTGGTCTTGACAACCCATAGAAAAACACCTTGTATATATCAAATGACACCTTCATAAGCTGCGTATACCTTCAAGACTGGATTCAGTTGATTCTCACATCATTCCTGCTCAGGAGGGGAACAGACCATCCACTCTGGAGTTGTTAAATACTTGGTGTACTTTGAGCATGTGGCAAAGAGAATATAACTTAAAAGATACTATTCATACCAAAGCATGAAACCCCCCCAAAAGTAGGCTACAGAATAATTGTGCATGAAGTGACAAAACCTGACCTTCAGAGACCATGACTACAATATTGGAAAAATCCACCAAGATGGAGGCCTGGGAAAAAAACATGGCAACACGTTGAGGTCTCCTTACCTTGTTGGAATGTCACATAGCACTCTTTGTTTTACCACCTTGTAACTTAGATTGTCTTTTAACACACTGTTCCCCGCACCCTTCCACCCAGCCTAATTCTACAATTTCATTTTATTCCTAGTTCCTTCTTTCTGGGGATTGGTGAACTCAGCTTGGAATCTTTGCTCTGTGGGGAAGCGTCAGTCCCCTGTCAACATAGAGACCAGTCACATGATCTTCGACCCCTTTCTGACACCTCTTCGCATCAACACTGGGGGCAGGAAGGTAAGCTGCCATGTTGCTTCCATGATGATGGAGAATGTTCATTGTCAAAGCTGGGCTTCTGGACCTTAGGCTCTGTGATATGGGACATACAGCAGTAATCACAGGCCTCAAAACTACTCTGAACAAATATAGTTCTGTCCAAATAATGTTATTCTTTTTTCATAAAGTTTGTAAAATTTCCCTTCATAAAATATGTCTTACAACCTGAAGAGATCAGAATTGGCATAAGACATCCTAACATCAAGTTCTCTGCAAAAAGGTGATTTATTTGTCCCACTAGGTCAAAAGGCAGGGAATAAGAGACAAAGACAGGAGATAGAGGGTAAGGGAGAAGGGAGAAGGAACAAGAGGTTAGGGGTGGGAGAGAAAAGACTGCCTCTATATAGAGAAGAGACAGACTTGACCCATAGACAAACGGCAGTTTGTAAAGAGAAAAGGGAAAGCCCATGCTAGGCTAAGGTGTCTAATTTTAATTGGGCATGTTAATTAAGGTGGCCAAAGGGGAGGCTTTTGATTGTTGAACTTCAATCCTTGGATAGCTGAACCTTGGTGGTCAGCCTCAGGTGGGAGAAAGTAGCCAAATAAGGAAATAGACCTTGGTGAGTAGCTTTAGGAATATAGTCTAATGGTTTACCAAGGTAGAGGAAATAAGGGAGAAGGGAAAAGGCTTCCAGAGCCATGGTTTCCATGCCTGGGCCTATTAGAGTCCTTCAGGACCCCAGAAAGTTGTTTGAGATCTTATCCCTTGGTACCCCATGAAGGTCAGTTAAACACAGTTGACCCACCTGCCTACCATGCTGGAACATCCCTCATCTAAGACTCTTCACTTGGTCTTCATTTAACTGCACCGAAGCAGAAGTAAAATCAGACGTTTATCATCCTGGGAAGGAAAACAAACAACAATCCCCTTCGATGATTTATAAGAAAATCAATAATTAATCTTCCTAGGGGCATCTTTCTGGCTAAGAATCCTCCCTTTTGTCCTGAAATGCTGAGCTTTGCTTTGTGAGTCTTATACCAGAACCAGTCCTGCCCTCTCCTCCTGCCAGGAGCTCCTCCTTAATTTGTGAAGGGCATAGTGCCTTTGGGGGCCACTCATTGCTAGACTCTGGTATTTTCTCTTGCTGACTTGTTTCTATTTCACTCGCTTTAACTCTTGGCTAAGATATTGGAGTTGGGGGGAAATGCACACGCATAGAAAATTGTGTTTGAAGGTGATTGCCTTGTTGTGAATTCAAGAGAAATGAAAGGCCACTTGTGTGCAAAAAACGCTAGGGCTGAAATTATAGACATTTGTTATTCCTGGCAGATCCTTCTCCAGAGATGGACTGTTCAGGCTCTGACACTCTTCCTCATCTGAGATCTTTTACCCATCTGCACCAATCCATTTGTACATTATAGTCTTACCCTTGCTAATATATTAGAACATATTTTCTATGCATGCACGTGCACATACACACCAAACACTCATGTACACATAATTTTTCTATGTAGAAAAATTGTCATTGCACCCCAGTACAGGGAAAAACCAGGCCAAGGAATCAGAAGTGTGTGGGTTGGGGACTAGAGTAGGGGAAGGATATAGGGGACTTTCGGGATAGCATTTGAAGTGTAAATGAAGAAATATCTGATAAAAAATTGTTTAAAAAAAGAAAAAAAATTGTCATTGCATGTGAGATTGAGACAATTTAGCTATGCAGTTTTTGGATGCTCTTTTAAAAATTATTTGGGAATCATTTTTTTCATAGAAAGTTTCTATCTAGGTTACTTGGTTGCTCTGATTTTAAAGAAAAACAAAACCAGGCTGGGTGCAGTGCACATCCCTTTACTTCCAGCATTCAGGAGGTAGAAGCAGGCAGATCTCTGTGAGTTTGAGGCCAGCCTGGTCTAAGGAGTGACTTCCAGGACAGCCAGGGCTTCACAGAGAAACCCTGTCTTAAAGAGCCAAGAATCAATCAATTAATTAATTAATTAACTAAAAGATTTAAAAGAAAGAAAAAAACAAAACCATCCTAATTGTTCCACTGGCGGTTTTATCTTACCATCCTAATTGTTCCACTGGAGGTTCTATCTTACAAAATCTAAAACAAAAAAACAAAAAACAAAAAACAACAAAAAAAAAAAAACAAAAAAAAAAACAACTTAATATAGCTGGCACACACACCATGCAGTGCACAAACTACTTATTTGATAGTTGCAAATGCTTGTGTCTATTGGTCAACATTTAGAAGTGAAAGTTTCAGTTTAAATAGACATTGAATTATCTTTTTCTTGTTGGAGAGGATGACAGGGGCATAATTGCATCCTAGGCAAACAATACAATAAATAAAACCACCCAGTGCAGAATGAGGTTTGGTGCCTGGGTTTCATAAACCACCTGGAAGGTAGTCGGCCATGCAGGAGCATTAACCTCAGGCCAGTGCATGGTGGGGGGGAGGGGGGGCAGCAATTTGATCAGATACTGAGTTCTAATGCTGGTGAAGGAAATGGATATTTTCCAGAGTTGCAGAACGCTCAGTGATTCCACTGCTCAGGTCTTTCTCCTCCCGAGTTAGGTCTACTCAAATATTTTCTCAGTTCATCTACTGTGATCATTTTCCTAATTTGTGTGTGTGTGGGGGGGCTGTTTTCCTAATTTCTTTCTCAGCATATTCATTGTTGGTGTCAACAAAAAAATGCTGATTTTTTTTTTTTTTTTGTATCCTGACTTTGCTGAATGGGTTTGTAAGAAATGTCTGATAGTCTTTGGAGTCTTTCGTGTACAGGATCATGTCATATATAAATAAAGACAATTTGACTGGTTCCTTTCCTACGTAGTTACTTCTCTTGCCATGTTGCTCTAGCTAAGACTCCAAGTACAATACTGAAGGAATAGACACCTTTGCCTTCTCCTTGGTGTAAAACAACATGCTTTTAGTGCTTCCCCAGAGTCTAATGTTGACTATAGATCTATTGAATATAATGTATAAGAAGGAAATATGAGGGGAGACATTAGTGAAGGAAGGAAAAACATGGCATTTTTTTTTTCTCAAACACAGTAGCTAGAAACTTAGTTGTACATGTATAGGAGAGATACTTGGGAAAGGAAGGGGACCAGTGGAATAAGACAAGCGTGCTCAACTGACAATGACTTGCATACATGAACACATCATACTGAAGCCCATTATTTTTGTATGCTAATTAAAATACTAGTTTCAAACGGTAGGATCATGTTACAGAATATCTTCATAGAGTTCTCAGGTAAAGAATACATTGAGACTAAAATGGGCAACTTGCCATAGAATTAACTCATATTCCACCTTTTGTGGGGCCATCTTAAAAGAAANATGACTTGCATACATGAACACATCATACTGAAGCCCATTATTTTTGTATGCTAATTAAAATACTAGTTTCAAACGGTAGGATCATGTTACAGAATATCTTCATAGAGTTCTCAGGTAAAGAATACATTGAGACTAAAATGGGCAACTTGCCATAGAATTAACTCATATTCCACCTTTTGTGGGGCCATCTTAAAAGAAAACAGTGCCATGAAAAAAGAGAGGACCATTTCCTTAAAAGGTTCGTGGAAAGAGGAGGTCTGTGGCTGGGAACCTGGCTCACACTAAAGGTCTCTCATATGTTAGGATATTGTTATTGATCTGGTCCTTTCCTTTGTTTATTTTCCAGGAAGTGTTCGGGTTTTTTTCCCCCTTTATCTTTTCAATGTCGGTACATTGTACCTGTTCCAAATCAATTTGCAAAAGCATCAGAGTTTGTGATTTTTGGGAACATTTGCTTTGACAATGAAAATATTTATATCTGGCATGATTTGTGTTGTCAGGGGTTTGATGAGCTCAGAGCTGGCTGGCGGTGCCCTTTACATTTCATGTAAGGCAGAAAATAAAAATGTAGACCATGGCAGGAGATGAAGCACCTGAACTTGACAGACAATAGCTAAATCATGTCTCAAGGTTTAGAAAGCTGGCATTTAATGGTGTGTTTTGGAAGTAAGGATTCAACACACTGCTCTGATTTTAGAGTTTTACCTTAAAGAAATGTCCAAATCAAAAGGTCTGAAAATCACCCTGTTAGATTGGATGTTCTGTAGGATTGGCAGAAGGTGCCATGCTTTGAAGCCAGAGATCAGTTGGACGTCAGTAGGTTAAATGCACCTTAGTAAGTATGTTTCTTGTCACATTTTTATCTATGAACATTATTCTTCCTGGCATTTAAATGTGTCTTTTTGCACAAAACCATGAAGCAGCTCTGCCAAAGCCCTGACTTGTCCTTTTGTGTTTATTTTAACATTTCCGACCTGACACGGAGCTTGGATAAGGATTTTTATTACTATAGGCAAGAGCTGAAAGCAACCTCAAGATGAGAACAACCAGAAATAATAGCAATTAGATGAGAAAAAAAAAAAGGTTCTATAACTTGGGTCTAATAGAGCAATTTTACTTACATATGTTAATACATGTATGTGCATGTTCATGTTTATGCATGCACATACATGTAGAGGCATGCATGCATGCCTGTGGTTGTTCAGGTCAGAGGGCAATCTAATGTAATATTTTCAGGGAATTGCCTTTCTTGTTTTATAAGACAGACTCTCTCACTGGTCAGGAGCTGACCAAGTAGGTTAGGTGGCCAGCATGCCTCATAGATTCACCTGTATCTCTCTCCCCTGAATGGAGATTGCAAGCATGCATGGGCACACCAGTGTGTGTGTGTGTGTGTGTGTGTGTGTGTGTGTGTGTGTGTGTGTGTGTGTGTGTGTGTGTGTGTTGGATAGTTCTGGGAGCTGAATTCAGGTCCTTTTGTTTGTGCAGCAAGCATTTAACCTACTGAGCTTTTACCCCAGTTCCTGAGAATATTTTTTGTTATATAACAGTTTTTTCACCTTTTGAGGTGCTTATTCAATGATATTTCTTAAGAAATAATTTTCTTAAGCCAAAATAGCTCAGCTGGGAGAGGCTTAGACTGAAGAAATAGTTTTCTTTTCTTGAAAGGTAGTACTTTTCAGTATGCCTCATCATACCTGATATGTATGATTTTTAAATATGAAACCAAAGGAACTGTTGGTTGTCTATGGGTATGAAATACCAGGACCCAGTGGCTAGTTTAAAGCCCAGGGTCACACAAATGGCTCTAACTTAACTCAGTGGATATCAGGCAAAGACTAAAGACATGGGATTGAGACAGGCCTGTAAGGAGGAAGGGACACTGAGGACAGCGAGGGACACTGACAAGGATGAGGGTGATCAGAATACATCATACATACATATATATAAAACTGGCAAAGAAGAAAATTAATGATTTTTAATACGATCCCCTTAAACATGTTTTGACCTAATAGATTCATTCTAGATAAAGTTATTTAATCAACTCATGTTTTTAAAAAGTGACTGGAAGATCGTTCAAAACATCAAATCCACTTTGAAGCACGTGGGCAGCCCCCGTAGAAGTGGAATCTCACGATTAGAGATGAATAGTGGCAACAGCTGACCTCAGTGTTCAGCTGGAACCCCTGCTCGCCCCTCGGAAACCCCGTCTCCCACCCCCACCCTCTCTGTGCCCAGTCCCAGGCCCCAACCCCACCTGCACTGAAAAAAACTGAGCAATGGGATGGTGCTAAAGCATCATTTTGCATTTTTTGGCAGCCTATGCAACCCACCTTTTGGACATAGCAAGCTGACCCAAGTGTCTGCATAGGGCCTTAACCTTTGACCATACTTGGGCACAGTCTCAACTCCTGGCTGACATGCCATCGCCCTCTCTGCTAATGTCTGTAAAACCTCCCTGCCTTAGCCAGGGTAGGCAACTTCCCTGGCCCTGGTCTTTGGTACCAGTGAAGCTGCCCCGAACACCGCCAAATAAACCTACATTTACCTGCTGTTAATCTGTCTGATCTGGCCCTTTGAGTCAGCAGAAACCCTGACTGAGATATAACAAGCAAAGGAAAAGAATAGAGCATCTTCATCTCATGACTCATTCCAGTCATCTCAAAGAAGCTGCTTTCAAGTGGAGGTTGTAAGCACAGTGGTCAGGGTAAGGCCCCAGGTACCTACTCCCTGTTGTTCCCAACTTTCTTTTAACTGTTTATTACTTAGACTTGTATGGGCTAAATTACCACAGACATGAAACATGCAAAAGGATATTTTCAAATCACCAGCAGTCCCAAAATGAAGGGGGGGGAGCTTACCAAAATCACAGGGAGGGAGGGAGGGAGGGAGGGAGGGAGGGAGAGAGAGAGAGAGAGAGAGAGAGAGAGAGAGAGAGAGAGAGAGAGAGAAGCAGAAACGAGCCACACAGCCTGGAAGAGGTTAAGAGGTTTAGATCAACTGAAGGACCTAGAAAGGACACTCTCAAACTTGCTGAACTGCCCGCAGAGGGTGCAGTATGCTCCAGGTTCCCAGATTTGTGAGTTGTCACCCATGCTGGGGTGGGCTTTGGTGATGTAGCTGTCTTTGAGTCATTTCTATTCCTGTAAATCACCCAAATAAATCTCATTGATTTACCAAGTCGTACTTTGGTGGGAACTGTGCTTTGGTATGTTGTAGGATACTTATCTGGGCTGAGTAGATGTGTGTGTTACATCTCACCTCCTCAAGAAAAGTTTTGTCTCACACACAGACATACACATAGACACACAGACACACAGACATACACAGACATTTAAATGTGTGTATACAAGAGTTGGACAATAGTCATAGATCGACTTACTTTCATCAGTACACACACACACACACACACACACACACACACACACACAGGTGGAGATGAGAAGGCAGTACCAAGAACTTCCTTCTATTGTTTTGGATAATCTCTCACCAAGCGACCAGCTCACTGTTTCAGCTGAGTTTGCTTCCAGGATCTACCTGTCCCCACAATGCTAGAGTTGCAGCCACATGTAAATATACCTGACTTTTTACATGTGTGTTGAAGCATCAAACTGAGGACCTAATGCTGTACAACAGGTCATTTTTACAACCTCGGCCATTTCCCTAGGTCCTGTTCAATGTACAGGCGATGGCAGACTGTACTCCCTTCCATTTTCTTCACAGGAAGCACAGACAGGGTGACATAGATACTCGTGCTTCATACCACTTATCTCCCTTTGGTTCTTATTCCTTCTTCTGCAGCTTGCAGGCTGCTTTATAGACACTGAATCAACAAGCTTCCTTGGCTTCCTTCCAAATGGGATCTGCCCAAAGAGGGAAGGCAGGAAGATTGGTCAGGTCTTTACTCCCCAGTTCCATCTCTGTGGGTGGCATGGATATGTTAATTTTGCATCACAGTAATCACTGTACTTATGGAATTTAAAGAAGGAAAGATTAATTTTGGCTCATGGTGGTGAAAAGTTCTCAGCCCACCACCATGGGGAAAGCATAGCACATCTCAACTCATGCTACGAGAGGGCTATTCATGCGCAGGACCAGGAAGCAAGGGATCCTGCAGGAAACAAGGGTTGAGCAACACTCAAAAAGACTGAGCTTGTGACCTACTTCCTTCCATCAGTTAGACCCTAACTCCAAAAGTTTCCACACTTTGCCAAGATATCACCAACAGCTGGGAACAAGACTTCAGGACATGAGCTTGTAAGTGCATTTAAAATTCAAACCAGAACAATGAAGCTGTTTGCTTCCCTCATTAAAGATTAGGTCTCTCTCTCCTCTCTCCTCTCTCCTCTCTCTCTCTCTCTCTCTCTCTCTCTCTCTCTNTATATATATATATATATATATATATATATATATATATATATATATATATATGAAATATATATATATGTGTGTGTGTTTATAATTTTACATTTCCATGTAGGCATAAGTATGGAGAGAAAATATAGACTTATAGGAGTTGTATGGCAGTAACTTATTTTTAAAACTATTCGAGATAATAGTGAAATACATTAAAGGAAGTGAAATTATTAATTAACAAGCTAATCATTTGGGCATTAATATTTAAGGGGAATAAGAAGTTGTGTTAGCTAAACAGTCAAGCTTTATTGAGGTCTTGGAATAAGAGCCGGCATTAAAAAGGTATAGGATGAAGTAAAGCCTTCAGAAAGGTCTTTAAATGTCAGATGCTCTGACTCCATGTATGCAAAATTAAAAGAAAATGTAAAGGCAGATCAGGTTTCATCTGAATACGATGCTGTGGTGCTGGTTTTTATTGAGTAGCTGATGGTAAACCTCCACAGGTTGCAGTTCTCACCTATATAAAACTCATTACACTGCCCTGAAACACCACAAGCCTTTATATAAGTTTCATATCACACTGAAACTCTGATACGGAAATGGTATGTAGATGGCTTTGTGTGTATTTCTTCTATAGAGTAGGTCTTTAGTACCTGCCCTGCTGAATAACTGCTTTCCCTCTTACTCATCTGTATTTTGTGGTTTTGGCATATTGATAATGTTCTTTCTCTGATTAAAGTAATAAGGGGTCTACTTACTGAAATCTAACTTTAATCATAAGGAACAGGCGAGCAATGTTGGAGCAGACAGTATGGCTCTGTGATCCTAGAAGACAAGGTAGTCAGGGTACCAGAAAATGCTATGCTTTTAGTCAGATGTGGATACGGAAACTTCAAAGGGCAGAATTTTAAAACATTATACTTAAAATGGAGACGGGATCTTGTTGCTTCCTAGAAGATGGCACTGGAGGGTTGGCAGGTTCTTAAAAAGAAATTATAGTAATACAATTGCAAGTACTGATAGCACATAAAGGAGCTGGTGGGAGGGGAAGGTATGGAAGTGGCCGCATGGGGAGTTTTGACAGGAATAACGTTTCTGAATGACACGTAAGAAATGTGAGAGGGGAACTTAGAACCAAGGAGGAGGATGGAGGCAGAAATTATTCATGCAAACAGCCTCACAGTGAACAAGGTCCAGAATGAATGGAGGCTTCCAGAAGATGAGGAAGACGGTTAAAGCCCCAGTTAGAGGAAGGAGGAGCCATGGATCCAGATAGGCCTCCATTGGGGGAGGGGATGAGGACAGAGGGCTATAGACAGACCTAAGACCTGGGTTTGAATTTCATATTGCCGCCTACTGGGCACATGTGAGGGAGGCTTTACACGTCCTCCCAACACTCACCTTTTATAAGAAGAAAATACCCTTATTAGGCAGGCTGGAATGTAAGCTGTCAAGTGTCAGTCACTAGTGGAGAGCATACTCTACAGCTGTTATCTGATAGCAGAGGTGCTATCATCGATGTTAGCAGAAAAAAACACAACTTAGTCACGTTGGAATTTCTCTGTCAGAGATGCTACTACTCATGATAGAATTGTTAATGGATGCTGTAAGTTCTTTTGGCAATAGATGAAGAATTCAGAGATACCTCACTAGTGTCTCCCAACCCTAGAGAATGAAAGTCTACACGCATGAAAAGGGAGATTCCCCTCCCCCCTTATATATTTTTGAAAAGAGTTGCAGATCTAGGCTGAGCACAGTTGGCTGTAAAACTGGTACATGTGAGAAATATTGGTGAAGCTCATGGCTAGCACACTTGTTCTGAGTAAAGAGCATAGGAAAGATGCCAGGAGAATCCAGCAGATTGCTTAAGCCATGGAGTACTACTCACTCTATGCTGCAGGTTCTAATTTCACTTCTGGGAAAGTCATTGAGAGAGAAAAGTAAAGAAGAAAGAGCAAAGCAACTACAAGAATCTTGTAGAGACTAGATGTGCCAGAGTGAGGTGAGACCTAGGGGGGTCAACCTTCCCAGAGGAGAAGAGGAGGACATAGAGGAAGTGCTCTGTGCATGGGAGAGTGGGAGGAAAAAGGAACCAGATATTTGGATGTAAAGTGAACACATAATTTAATTGAAAAATGATATATTAACCCAAAAAATTGCATGTTGTACTTTATGTGTTTATGTCTATATTACCTTCCCATCCATTTAGCCATCATCCACCCATCCATCCATCTATCTATCTATCTATCTATCTATCTATCTATCTATCTATCTATCATCAACTTATCAGAAAGAAAAATATCTTAAGTAGTCATTTCATCTGCCTGATAACTGTCTTTTTCCCATGAAGCCTTAGATATACAGAAGTAGCCCCAGTGTTTCCAAGTGGCTTAGACCAGATTTCGGTTCGAAACAGGAATCAGAGCTGTGTGAAAATTGAATGGCCCTCTGTTACACTGAGACCACAGAAAATAAGAACTCTGACAAGCACAAAGGACTCCTTGAGATTGTAGAATACACTGGATTCAGATGAGAGCTTTGACTTCATTCTTCACACCTGGAATTCTGTTGACCAGTGGTAAGTCAGGGTACATGAAATGCATTTCCTTGAGGCTGACCATGGAATAAGTATATGAGGGTGTTACCCCTTCCTTAAGGAAATTCCCTTTGAAGGACTACTATGGGCTTGGAAGAAACTTACATTGCTCTCTTTCAATCCCTATAAAGATTACTTCTCAAAGTTTGAAGTGCAGAACTCTATCCTTGAGCATATTTTTCTCTTGGTTGCCTAGAGTGGACAATTCATGCCAAAATGAATGTTGCACAAGAAAAGATTCAGATTAAAGATAAAGAAATGAGGCCAATGTGACTGTGTTTGTTGTTCTTGGAGCAGTGCTTCCAGAAGTGCAAGTTCTCAGTGGGTACCAATATATTAATGAAAGATGTGCTGAACAGGGAAGACTGGGATGCTGTGCTCAAAGTCAGAATAGAGTCTCAGTGCACAGTTGCTCTGTGATGGGTGTCTTCCCGAGGTCTGGACTGAGGATCGCTGCTCACTGTCTTGGCAGCTCCTTGCCATGTTTACCTCTTGATAGCATCCAAGAAATCAGTGCAGTCATTAGGCAGGTCTCTCAAGGAAACACCTGGCTGCTGGTATTCATGGCTTATAAATGTATCTAATTCTAATCCTGCCCCTCTGGTGAGCTGTCAGTTTTGCTTCCCTTCCCTGTTTCTTGATCCTTCCTTCCCCCTGTGTGTCCCATCTCCCCCCCCATTATTATACTATTTCTCATACTCACTCATATCCATCTCTTTCTTCTCTAATATCCTCTGGCTTTCTCTTTCATCTTTTCCAAACCCTCTTCTTCCTCCACTTCTGGTCATGAAAACACATGACCAAGGAAACAATATCTCCTCCTTTGTGCACCACAGTGGAATGAGTTCTTTTCTTTCACAGAACATTGTAAATAAACATGTAAATATCAATCATTGTGTGATTTCAGAGATGATACTTGAGTGGGGGGATAATTCAAGTTATCCAAAACTGAGCATAATTTCTTTAGGAGAATATGGTAAATATTAACTCAAAATATTTAATTTGTAGGCAGAAAGTATTTTTGGAATGGATAAAATGTATGCAGAAATATCATGATTCACAGAGCCATCACCTAACACAGCATTGGGTTTCTGCATATATCATCCCATGGATGAAACTAGCAGGCATTTTATAAATTAAATAGCATTTATAAATAGGTAAAAAAAAAAAAAATCAAGCTGGAACGATGGTTCAAGGTTAAAGGGCATCAGCTGTGCTTTCAAAGGTCCAGTTTCTATTCCCAGCATATGACTGCTCATAACTGTCTACCACTCCAGTTCCAGAGGCTCTGAAGTCTTCTGGCCTCCTCAAGTATCAGAAATGCATATGACTCATTGACATTGTTCAAGTTGCGTACCCATTAATAAAAATAAATAAAATTTAAAAATAAACTAGGCAATAAAATGTGTTATTCAGCCATTGTATTTAATCCTCAACTCCCCTACCATCCCTCTACAAAGCAAGAGAATGGGAGGAGAGGAGTGTGTCCATAGCCCATGGGGAAAAAAAAGTCTTATTAATTGAGATTATAATTACATCATTACCTCTGCTTACTGTCCTTCCAATCTGTGACCTTTTCTTCATTAACTGTTGTCACACACACACACACACACACACACACACACACACACACACTCACATACATAAACATAGGTATTTCTAAATAATAAATACAACCCTCTTAGTCTATATAAACCCATATAGAGATAGAGATAGAGATAGAGATAGAGATAGAGATAGAGATAGAGATAGAGATAGAGATAGAGATAGAGATAGCATGTTTTTATAGTTTTCTTCCAGTTTACATCTCTCTGATGCCAAGGACAAGTAGTTCTATAGCACTCAAGATAAGGAAAATTATCTGGATCCTGATGTAGTGGTACATATCTGAAATCCCAGCATTCTNATAGAGATAGAGATAGAGATAGAGATAGAGATAGAGATAGAGATAGAGATAGAGATAGAGATAGAGATAGCATGTTTTTATAGTTTTCTTCCAGTTTACATCTCTCTGATGCCAAGGACAAGTAGTTCTATAGCACTCAAGATAAGGAAAATTATCTGGATCCTGATGTAGTGGTACATATCTGAAATCCCAGCATTCTGGTGGAGGAAGCAGAAGGATTATATATTTGAGACCAGCCTAAGATACATAGTGAGTTCTAGGCCAGCCTGAACTTACTATAGCAAGGATTTGTCTCAGAGAGATGGGAAAGAGGGAGGAATAGAGAGAGAACAAAAGAAAAATATTAGAATACATGAACAGCAGAAGAAATAGCCACTGATCAAAAGATTTAATTTTTTTGTATTAAAAAATGTACTTATTCTGCACTAATTCCAAGAAGGCTTTCAAAGACACCAATCTCTTCCCAGAAAGCCTGATTATTGGGATGAATAAACCAGAGAAAATGTTCCCTGTGAATTGTAGACACTTTGGATCTTATTAAATGGAACCTAATTCCTGGGAAATGTCTGAAAAATGGAAATAAAGGTAACATCCTCATAAACAAAGCCCCTCCCCCCCTGAGCAGACAGACAAGGACTGACGGACAGAGAGCAAGACCCACACTGGCAAACCTGGGCTTGGAAAATACAATTTTGAGCCAGATAACACAAACAACCGAGCGTCTGAGAGGCTGTCAGACTTGGTGTTCCCTATGAAAATGGAATGTCATGGAGATGAAACTTTGCTAGAGGGAAGATTAAGAGAGTACCAACCCACCTCTTTACAGTCTGTCTTAGCACCATCGTTACTGTGTACAATACTGGAGAAAGGACCCAAACTGCAAAGGATATCAAGATTAGCCACTCAGCAGTTCTATGCACACTGCCTGTTCCTTAAGTCCACAGCTTTGTTCGGATGATGTCATCAACCTTGACAGAAAGTTTCACATCATTTACTGTTTTGTCTCAGACCTTTCTCATGTGTAACATTTACTATGTCATTCGTTTCTGGCCCCTAGCCTTGAAACACACATATTCTAAGAAATACATTAAACAAGTCCATTGTGTAATGTCATATGATGTGGATATGATCTCATTTTTACCAATAGCTAACTACACTTTATTGAAGTATACCTAATGGATATCTACCAAGCTAGCTGTATCTCTCTTGCCACCAAGTATTTTTTTATCATGTTAATATGAAAAAAAAATCCTTTTATATCTAAGGATCTGAGTTCCCCTTTTTCTACTTTCTCCTACAATATTCAGAAATTTACATTTTTATTTATCTTAAAATATATTTTATATGTATGGAGATTTTACCTGCATATGTGTCTGTGTACCAAGAAAATCCTTAGTGCCTATGGAGCTAGAGGTGGGCATCATATCTGCTGCATCTGGAGCTACAAAAGACTGTGAGCTACCACATTGGTGCTACAAATTGAACTTGAATTCTCTAAAAGAACAACCAGCTCTCTTAACCACCAAGCCGTCTCTCAACTCACCTGAAATTTTTTATTGAAAATGGCACTCTTCCTTTACCTATTAGCCACCGAGCTATTTGTATTGTTTTTAGTACGAGCAAGACATACAACTCAGGCTATCATGAAAGAAAGAAGTGGGTGTGATTTGAAGCATGTTACTATTTATTACTTGGCTACTAGATAAGATTGAATGCAAAATAAACCAACTCAGTGTCTGTTGATTATTATTCTGAAATTATTAATCTGAAAGTATTCATTCATGCTGTGTAAAATAGGATACAGTAGGATTTGGGAGAATTATCAATTCAAAATATGTTGTCTCACTCTTCTGCGGTCTGATGCTCTATAAAACCAGTTTACAGCAATGCTCTAAAGAGCAGTCCTCAGGAGAAAACTGCATGGAAACGTGGGAAACGAGTCCGGAGAGAAGTTCAGCAGAAACAGAAGTTAAATCTGACTCCAGTCAGGGTCAACCTGCAGCCACCACTTAAGTGTAAATATTATCATAGAACTACCATCCCCCATGCCGACGAGCCTAGAGACCACCAGTGTATTTTCCAAGAGTGCAACACCATAGAAGAGTATTCACAAGCAAGTGATATTTACATATGGGTGGACCAATGGAGTCCATTTATAAGTTTATATAATTTTATAGTTTTCTTTTTCTCCTTCCTCCATCTTCTCTTGATGTTTTTGTTGGTTGGTTTGGTTTGGGTTTTTTTGTTTTTTTTTTTTGTTTTTTTGTTTTGTTTTTGTTTTTGTTTTTTTGGCTTCTTAATAGTTTCCCTTTTTTAACTTTTTGAAATTTTTATAAAAGACTAGAGCATATTGTGTTCATATCCCCCATCTTGCTAAGTACCCTTTTTCTTGATCTGTCCCCCTCCTTTCTTCTTGTAATTTTTCCTTGTACAAGTAGGCTTATCTAGCGTGTTTGTGATTGCGATGGTCATGCTACATCTAGAAGAGCATCTAATGGTGCTCTTCTTCATCCTCTGGCTCTCAGGCTTTCTACCCCGTAATCTGTTATGGTCCCTAGGCCTTAGAGAAAGTAATATAGACATCCCACTTAAGGCCAAGCACTTGTTTTCACCTCTTTGACTAACTGCAAGACCATATTAAATATTGCCCTATACAAACAGATGCTTCCCTGACCCTGGCTGACAGTAGGACTGGGCTATGGGTATAATCATAAATTTTATGAAGCAGTTTGGCCTACATTCTCCCTTATTAATACATTCTCCCTTAGAGCTTGTGCCTCTATCTAGCCATAGGCTTTTGACCAGATTTATAGTACCAGGCCTCCAGTCCAATGAGGAAGCACTTGATTATCCCCAGGAGTCGTGGCACATTATTACACCAGTGAGCACCTCTTGACTGTTACATCAGAAATGCAGCATGCAGGGTTCTCAGATTGGCAGTTGAAGACTTTTCCCTCTAGCATTCTTCACGGCTCTATGTCTTCCCTCCACTAGCAGCCTGGAGAGCACCTACCTTCTCACATTCCATGCTAATCAACAGAGAAGATGTGCCCAGTTCAGCTGAAGCTTGGTTTCTCTGTACCCTGTATCCAGCCTGTATGCTGTCCTAAGAAAGTCTCAACTAGAGCTGTAAGACAAGCAAAGCAAATTAAATGACTCAGCATGGGAAAGAGAAATGTCAAGCATCCTTGTTTACTGATGTAATCTTAAAGACTCCACCAGAAAACTCTTAGCACAGATAAACACATTGGGCGAAGTGATTGAATACACAGTTAATATATGGTGCTCATAGCCTTATTATATATTAATAAAACACAACTGGAAATCAGGAGACCATCATTCACAGTCACACCAAAAGTAATTAAATTACCTTATGCCAACCTTTAAAAACCCATTTTCTGTATCTTCCTATTTCTGTGTTCAATACCAGGTTGTCAATTTAAACCCATCATGGCAAAAGTGTTCATGCCACAGGAATCCATGAGCACTGCACATCCCATGGCATGTTTTTTCTGCCATGCTGGCTGATTCAAATCCACCAGCATGGAGCTGCTCTTAGGAGTCAGAATAATCCTCAGTGTTTACTGCATTCAATACTTACAAAGGCTGGGGAGCCAATCCAGATGAATCATTAATAATGTTAATCTTAGCTAGAGTTGAAAATAAATTCTTAGATTTATTAGAAAGAGTCTTATTGGAAATACATCTAGAAACCATGGAATCACTTTACTGCCGGATGCTGCAAACTGAGTCACATACATCCTGGATCCAACTTTCTCCAGCTACAGTGTCTGTGGCCTGCCTCACAATGTTTGGAGGGCAGAGGGAACATTTTGGTTGTACGGGAATCTCACTTCTCACATCTCTGTTCTAATTTCTCCTTCAAAATTTCTCTTTATTTCTTTACCTCCTACAAGCCATAGTCCTCCAATATCTTTACCTTTAAGCTTTTATTTAAAAGCTTTATTTAAGCTTTTTCTACACATAACCTGGATGGTCCTGGACTAGTTTGTAACCTCAGGGGTCCACCCCAATCCCTTCCCATGTTCCCTTTCATTGACACTATATTTCCTACAACATGGTAGGCAACGCTGTAAACACATGATCTAGGCATGTTCAAAAAAGCACAGAACAAGGAGGGAGGAATCTCTTAGGATTTTCTAAGCAAGTGATCTTTATCTCACATGCTGTCTTTTAATGATTATTTCAGATTTTTTTGAGTCCATAAAAGTAAGACTGAAAACATTTTTGGGGAAATGAGGGAATGACCCTATACCAGGAAGCTTTGAGTCCACGCTGTTCAATCAATTGGAAGGATTACTGGGTATTTTCCTCAAGAGTATAATATATGACAACTGCCAAGCTTTCCTTTTGTGATTACAAAAAAAAGGACAGATAGTGGAGCAAGCCATATTTCAGCACTGCAGGGATCTAAAAAAAAAAAATGAACTGCTAAAAACGGCCCAGAAGGAATGAATAGCAATAAGACATCAATGTCATCCATATACTGATTTGTGATGAATTTCCAAAGGGCTTAATGCTATGATGCTGTGATATATAGGAGCTCCTGAAAGTTAATGACTGTAAGTTATCCACTTGGAAGAGTATAATGGGGAAAAGTAAGCGGCCACGGATAATATATAAACAAGTAACAATATTAATGTAGTTACCCTGTTCTGTGTGTCCCGCGTTGCTGCCCTCTATATCTTAGAAAGAAAAATTGAAAGCCTAGTGAAAACATGAGAAAGTCAAATGCTACACAAACACTCAGGCTCGCACATCTGGGAAGGCTTTTAGTTCTCCTTAGAGAAGATGGGGACAAACACAACTGAAAGGAAGAATGAATACGCACACATAGATCACCTGTGCAAGGTGAATTACTAACAGCCAGAATTCTCTAATGGATACATTCCGGTGGGAGCAACAGAATCTGGGTGAACTAACGGGGTTTGCCAGTTAAGATGCTGTCTGGTACTTGCACATGGATTTGTGCTTAAAAGAACTGACAGATGATACAGACGCTGGATGAGGATGGTCCATTTCAACCTGCAGTCTGGGTACCTTTTGACCTAGGGGTGTGTGTGTGTGTGTGTGTGTGTGTGTGTGTGTGTGTGTGTGAAAGAGAGAGAGAGACAGACAGACAGACAGACAGACAGAGACAGACAGAGACACAGACACAGACACAGACACAGAGAGAGAAACACAGAGACACTTAGAGACAGACACAGAGAGACAGGGAAACCAGTCTGACCTCACACTCATAGAGGTCTGTCTATCTCTGCCTCCAAAGTGCTGGGATTAAAGGCATGTGCCACTTTTCAAGCTCTTAATGGTGGTCCTGCTTCTTGTTCAGCCCAACACTACGTATGTTCTAATCCTGGTGGATAATGTTATAGGATTGCCTGATTTCCTGCCTGCTACACTCATCCCACACATGGTAGTCAAACATTCCTTAAATGCATTGATGAATTAATATATGATTTTGCCACGTCCTTCATTCATTTTAAGGGGGGGCACTTAAAAATGCCTAGCAGGAGATTTTGTAATCACTCCACCAGCTCTCGGAGTTCAAGCCACAAGAAAACAGTCTTGATATCTAGAACAGGGTGCATATGCTTGCTCTCACTAGCAACCATGGTTGTGCCTTCCACGACATTCTTTTCTGCTGTCTTTTCTCTGTTATCATCTTGGTCTTCCACATCTGAGATAGCTCCTCCCTCATAAACATAGGCTATACTTGGGAAATTCTGATAGATGCCTTTGCAAGTTCCTTGAAGCTCAGGGCCAATCAGGAATCAACTTTTAAAGCTGTAAGCCTCAAAGGACTGGCCAGCATAAAGGGCCTCTGCCTCTTTCTCCTAGGCAGTCATCTGTGAAGTCATTTCATACGATGTGCATAATTTAATCAGACCAAGGCTGACATGCCTCTGTCATTCATTTCTCAGTCTGCCCTTGCTTCTCTGTGGTTAATAATGATGATGATGAATAGAACTATTAGAGTTGTTCTTCTCCCAGTACAGTATTAAGACAGAAAAGAATGTAATAGTGACCCTCCATTCTCCAGAGTTACTAAAGAGTGGCAATCAAATCAAAGGCTTGGTGTCCTCACAAGACCCATGGGCCAGCTGTCCCAGCCCTCCAGGTTCCTGCCTCTGCCTGTCCCCTGGTTACACATGCTTCCTGCATGGCTGACCTATGAGGAGACATGGTCTCTCCTACTTCTCTCACGTTCTAGCATGCTACTTTACTCCTGCTGAATAATGGCACTGTTGCTCCCATCTGAGTAGTAATTATCCTGTAAGCCAGCTGAGGGCCCCTCTGCCAGTGCGTGAATGGTCTGAATGCACTGACTGTGAAGTGACTTCAGTGTTCTCTTGGGTTTCACAGGAAACAGTATAGTTTTGTTTTTGTGGTGTGTGTTTGTTTGTTTGTTTGTTTGGAGGGGTTGGTATTTTATTTTATTTTTGTTTTGTTTTTTATCTCATAGAAACCTCTGACCAAGAAAAAAAAAAAAAACTAAACAAGATCCCTGGGGACTTATTTGGAAGCCATTTGAGGGTCTTTGCCAAGTTAGGGCTCAGAAAGTCTCAGTCACCAACAAAAGGATGCCTGCTCTTAGGTATACACCCATAGAATCTTATGTGCCAGGCAATCCATCTGCATCTATCTTTTCAAATACCAAACACTGGTATGTCTCCTCTCTCTGCTTCTCTTGGAATTCTTGCAGTCGGCTCCCGAGGCCTCTTGCCTGTTTCCTGGGAGTGTTCAGAAACCTTTAGGAAAATGAGTTTCTTAAAGGCCAGAGTCACTGCCTTGTGATTTTTGAAGAATAGCAAGGTAAGCTCTTTGTTGGCTCCCTGTGCACAGGAAGGAAATATCTCTCTGGCCTCCCTTCCTTTGTATATGGCTGACTCCCCTCTGCCCTGTAGCTTCCACCTCTTATGAGTGGTCAAAGCTGCTGGCTTGAGCTTTTATGCCTTAGCTAAAGAGCCAATCACAATGCAGACAGGTAGGCTACCTAAGAGTGCTTTATTTATTTATATTTATTTATTTATTTATTTCTGCTATTTACATGACTGCAGCCTTATTAGAATGGACTGTGAGGTGTAGATGGGTATTGTATCCTTTTGTTACCAAGGCTTTTCAAAAGGTAATGTATGCATTATACTACATGGAGTATATGAAAGTTCAGTAAAATATGATAATGCCGCCACACACGCCGTTCTCCTGGGTGTGATATCCGGAAAATGTTTTCCTCTGACAGTTTTCTATAATGGATGAAAATATTCTCTTTCAGTGCAGCGATTGAGGCGTATTATTGGAGTCAGCTAATCTGCCCCTGAAATGCTGGTATTTGAAAACCAAATTTAAGGCTTAAGACATTTTTGCTTTATGATCATTGACACTGATGTTAGTAAACACACTCTCGCTCTAGCTATGAAGGAGAGAAATGGCAGGCAAGGTTTTTTGCAGTCACCATGTGCTTTTTTAGTAACTTCACCATATGGAGCAAAGCAAATAAACAGTGGAGGTGACAGGATGCATCAGAGAAAGGATGTTCTTGGACTCTGATGGTACTTCAGTGGGTTACATTACTTCTTTTAGCCTGCCTCCTGGTCTGTAAGATGCTGTTAATAATGAACTCTAGTGAGGATCACAGCATATTCTAAGGTGTGCTGGCTAGTTTTATGTCAACTTGACACAAGCTAAAGTCATTTAAAAGGAGGAAACCTTGATTAAGCAAATTCCTCTATAAGATCCAGTTCTAAGCAAGACTGTAGGGCATTTTCTTCATTAGTGATTGATGGAGGTGGGCCCAGTCTATAATAGGTAATACTATCCATTGGGCTGGTGGTCCTGGGTACTATAGGAAAGCAGGCTAAACAGACCATAATGAGCAATCCAGTGAGCAGCACCTCTCTATTGCCTCTGCATCAGCTCATGCTTCTAAGTTTTAGCCCTACTTGAGTTCTTGCCCTGACGTCCCTCATTGATAGAGTATGACGTGGAAGTATGAGCCAAAGAAACCCTTTCCTCCCCAACTTGTTTTTTGCCATGATGTTTCATCATAGCAATAGTAACTCTAACTAAGACAAAAGAAGGGGAAATGGTTTTCATATATAGGCCTACCGCAAAATGCATCCACAACTTATTTTAAGAGTAAATTTTTGTTTTGTTTTATTTTTTGTTTGTTTGGTTAGTTGGCTTGGTTTTGATTTCTGAGACAGGGTTTCTCTGGGTAGCCCTGGCTGTTCTGGAACTCACTATATAGAACAGGCTGCCCTTGATCTCAGAGATCTGCCTGCTTCTGCCTCCTAAGTGCTGGAATTAAAGGCATGTGCCACCACACCTGATTAAGATTTAATTATTTTGAATTTTAATTATTTGTACATGGCTGTGTCTGTCTGTGGGTTTGTGCACATGAGTAAAATGTTCATGGAGACCAGAAGAGTGCATTGGACCCCTCAGAGATGTACTTATAGGTGGTTGGGATCTACCTAACCTGAGTGCTAGGAACTTAGCTAAGGCCCTATGCAAGAGCCTAGTGTACTCTTACCCACAGAGATATCACTTCAGCTCCTACAACTTACTTTTGTTTCAATCCAGAGAAATAGCTAGCCCTGTAACTTATACCAAGCAAGGCTACTAAGAATCATTGGCTTTCGCCAGGCGTGGTGGTGTACACCTTTAATCCTAGCACTCAGGAGGCAGAGGCAGGCGGATTTCTGAGTTCGAGGCCAGCCTGGTCTACAAAGTGATTTCCAGGACATCCAGGGCTACACAGAGAAATCCTGTCTCGAAAAACAAACAAACAAACAAAAAACATTGGCTTTCAATTTGAAGCCATTATTATTCATACTATCAGTGAAGCCTTTTTTTTAATCCATACAGTTGCCAAGAATACTGTGTCTGAAGACTTTACAAAATGCATTCTTTGTATACTTATACTCCTTAGTCTTGATGTAATACAGAAACTCATGTAAATTAATCATATAATTGCTCATGTACCTCATAATACCACATGAAATCATGGTTAATGGATCATGTTTCTTTTATTTGACATCTGGTGATTGCCAATTAAATATGCATTAAAGTTGTTTGCAGATACACTATAAACATTATTATATTATTTGGATACATTATCAAACCAAGAGTATCCAGAGATCCAGATTTTCAAATGACAACTTCTATAGTGTTCCACAGAAAATGAGAACTAAGAAATTCAATTTTTTTTTACAGAATTTACAGAGACATTTCTATCTATATAATAAGTGGCATTTAACTGTGGGTTAGTTAGACTCCTACTTCAGTTTCCATGGTTCTTTTATTCATCCATTTATATTTTCTCTCCATCTTTTGAGCTTCTTCTAGATTGTTCTTATACATCATTTCAATCAATACTCTCAGGCTCCATCCTTCCCACATTCATCTTGAGCCAAAAACTTATGTAATATCCGTTCCAATACAGAAGGGTTCTTGTGACATGACAGCAAAGAGCTAGTGGTCTATGTAGAATAAGCTCCATCTACAACATTTACTTCAAATTGCTTATAATTATTCCCTGGATCTGTTACTATCCCAGAATCCATTCATTTTCTGATAAGCAAAACCAGGATTTCTGTAAACCCTAGAAGCCACATGTAGGAATAAACATCAAAAGATGAGCAATTATAATTCATGAATTAAACTTGGACATTTAAATCATATTCATGATCATTCCCTGATTTAATCTTCACGCCAACTTTGTGAGGTAGTGAAGACAGGTTCTTAACCAGATACTGTCACCACCATGATAGTCAGCAACTTAACTACAAAACTCCGATGGTATGAAATGTGAGCATGCTTTGAGTCTTGCCTGTGAGCCCTCAGGTGTGCTGTGACAGGGCTGACTTCATTTTCGGAGCAGGACGGATGCATTCTGAAGCCTGGAAGGAAGGGGTAGAGCTACCTATTGCCTGTTCTGTTGGCTGAGATAAAAAGTTTTCAGGAGTCAGGCATGGAGGCGCATTCCTTTAATCCCAGCACTCGGGAGGCAGAGGCAGACGGATTTCTGAGTTCGAGGCCAGCCTGATCTACAAAGTGAGTTCCAGGACAGCCAGGGCTATACAGAGAAACACTGTCTCGAAAAACAAACAAACAAAATAATAATAATAATAATAATAATAATAATAATAATAATAATAAATTTTTTTCAAAAGAGAATGTGGAAACATGTAAGCCTCAGTCACATGGCCACATCTCCCTGGTCAAAACGCACATCAAGCTGTGACTTCTACCCTCATTCTTCCCAGAGCTCAAACTGACCTTGAGAACTTAGAAAACCTTTCAAAGTTAATGCGAAAGACTTTGAAAGATAGTAACGATTAGACCAAAATCTGTCCTCCTCCCCCTGATAACAAATACCTTTAAGCTCATTTTGCTTTAAGAAGCTCAAATTTATGAGAATGGCATGTGTTTGTTCTTGGCATTTAGTACAGGATGATGCATGCAGATTTCCTAAAGTAACTCCAGAAGCAATATCCTTAACTCCAAGCCTAGGGACTTAGAGAAAACCCTTTCAACTCTAGACAAAAGATGTGCTTTCCCTACATGGAAACTCTGCTGTCCACTCTCCTTCTAGTGTCTAAACATTTATAGCTACTCTTAACTCATGATAAAACATACTGGAATTCTCTCCAGATCCCATCATCCTATGTTAGTCCATCCTGATTTGACTCTAATCACTTTTGCCCTTTGCTGTAGCTATTACACCCAATAGACACCATGTTGTGTTTTCTTCTGTTGTTAGCCAAATTAAGTCATTTATGGAATGAGACAGGATGGAAGAAAGAACAAAACAAATAATTAAATAAAGCTGTAAGCTCTCAGGAGCACCTGATCAAGAAAGGAATCAGCTCCTCTATTTCTCTGCCATTTTTATTAATTACCATTGGTACATGGAGATTCTCTTTATAATCAAAATTGAATTACATCTTTGGAGATTAAGTTTCCTAAAATAGCTTAAGGGCAGGATCAGAGGGGATTCACATCATCTCTAATGCTCCCTTCCGACACTGTCCCCATCTCTAAATCTCTCCCCCTGCCTGAGTCTAGCCTGAACCCATAAAAGGACATGAGCCCCCTCCTTCTGTTCTTAATTCCCATCATTGTATATCTCAGGATAGACCTGGTTTAAACAGCTCCAGTCACCCAGATTTCAAAAACAACTCAAATACTATAGGCAGGAGCAAAGAGATAAAACAAAGTAGTAGTGAACATTTTATTTGGGTGGCTACTATTTTATATTTTTAGGTGGAATACATTTTGAATTGCGGGTACAGTAGGATGTGTCTTTTTACTATTGAGGATAGGGATCCTTCTCTCCTCTTTGACAGGTAGTGAGCACTGCAGATCCCTAAGATACTTAATAGTCCTCTAAGGAAACAGGAAGCTTTTTCTAGGAAACTGAAGTGTATAAACAACTAAACATCAAGTTGGGCATCCAAACAAAACCTATACCAAGAACATCTGTAGAAGATCTTTAAAGCTGAGTGTTTGTCCTTTGAGTGGACAATTAGAAGTCGACACACTGGCTCCTGTCTCAGTACTACAATTTTGTTCTTCTGAAAAAGTGCCGCTTTTCACTTATAATATATTTCCTACACTTCTTCAATATCTTACCATGCCTCAAAATAACTCCACAGAAAGAACAGCAGACATCAGGTTCCCTTGCTAACATGAAGCAGTCACCTCTGAACCTCACCTGACTTGTGAGGCTTTCGTTTCCTTGATGTCATGGTGGGAAACTGCTTGGTTTCCGGGTGAACAGTCACAGTAACCGCTACAAACCTGACCTCCAGTTCTGAGGTTAGAGAGAAAGGATCAAAGTGGATAGAAGGATCCCTATCCTCCTTCTGCCCTTGAGGGAACTTCCACAGAAACATTTGCCATTGCATAAGTGAGAACCAAAGTTTTCATTTTTAACTGAGAGCAGAAAAGAGATATCTCAGTACATTCTTCACTTTTTGTCTCATCTTTGATGAGGAACGACCCACACATTGACCCCGGCTTTGGAAGACACAGCATGGTTACTCTACAACATGTGTGTGCTGGGTCATGCAGTCACTCAAATAACGATTACCCTGAAACATAAAGGCAGCTGCAATACTGGGTTCTACTGAGGGCTGGATGAAATCAAGGCAAACATCCAGCTATTAAAAAACAAAACAAAACAAGGACGCTTTAATCTGTGAGAGTGACCTTTTTTAGTAATGTCTTTATGTTCATAGCAGATTAGCATAATCAGAGCTTGAGTCTCTCTCCGTTTGGACAGATGTCACAGTACATAGCATCCCTAGTGATTTGGTAAAGTAGGTACTAAACACGTCTCTGGAATATGAGCTGTTATGCTGTAGGTTTTAATCCAGTGGGTGAGACAAGAGTCATTTGGGAGACTCGGAGTCACTCTTTAACTGAACTGACTTTATTTAGTAAGTGCACTTTGTGTCTCCCTAATAGTTACAAAATAAAGTGGCCAATATACTCACCCAATCCTGAAAACCATTCCTATTTTATTTCGGTGTTAAATTAGACAACACCAAAGGTATTTAAAATACAAGTCAAGTATAGGAAGACACAGAGTCGAACCCTCTCTCAGAGGAAAACTCCGCTGCTTAACAAAATCTAATCTACCAAGCAGGAGCTGTCAACATGATAAATATTCCAGCTTTTATTATCAGTTTACATACCAGAGCAGACAAAAAGGAGAAATTATTCACATGCTCAAAATTTGTTAAAATGATGTTGTCTGACTTCAAGTGACAGAGACCCAAAGAAACTCAAAGGATGGAAACTTTGGGCTCTCCAGGGGCCTTCTGATCTCTTGATGCCAGCAAGGTAATTACACTGTCACACACGAGCTCTCCCAGATCCTACATGTGTGGGAATGACTTTTCTCAATTAATCTCCAAGCTTCATTGGGTACTGGGTATATGCAGAAGCAAGGGCAGAATTTCAAATGGAACCAGGCCTCAAATTGCAAGTTAGAAATTTCTTGGCAAAACTAAGTGTAGAGGCACGTGCCTGTAATTCCAGTACTCAGGAGACGGATTGAGGAAGATCATGAATTTCAGGCTACCCTGGGATACATAATAAATTCTAGGCCAATGTAGTAGTAAGATGCTATTTAAAAACAAACCAAAGAATAAATAACGCCCATCTATCCAGACCTTTCTAATTCTGAGTCTGGGCTTCGTTGTCAAAATCTATTATTGTATCTGTGACTCGGGGAAGAATCAATTGCAACTTCTGAGGCGTCAGTTAGGAACCCTTTTGTTTTCTAGCGCTAGGGAATATCATCAGCCATTTTCATCCCATAACAAGATGAACACAGAAAAGTTGCATTGCTGATGGTTGAAATATTTGAATATCTCATAATTATCTGTCACACCAAACACACAAAACAGAGCAGCTGTCTTTAAATGTGGTGAGTGGCACTCCTTAACATTTTTAAATCTCTGAAAGGATAAAGAGTAAAATGAGATTTAGAGGGATTTACTGATCAACCAAGCACAGCTAACCACCAAGTGGCAGAGTAAGGACCTAGAAACAGCTCTAAGACCCAAACGTGATCTACTTCTCATTGCACTCTCTGAGAAGCAAAGGAAGCCCAAGAAAGAGGCTCCTTCATCAAGCCATCATATAACAGAGACAGAGAAGACTTAGGCATGGATTAGAGATTGGGCTCACTGTCTTGGGCATACACTTAATAAAAATAATAATAGAATTTTCTCTGTAAGGATATAAGCAAATTCCAACTGCTTATTTTCAATATCAGTTTTATTATTCCCTTTTGGTCCTGAAGTGAGCAAATAGTATTTGCTGGATAAAACTATTTAGGAAATATACAAGGGAATCTAAATCTACTTCATAGGCAAAGTCTGGGTGAAGCTGGGAAGCTGCACCCTCTGTCCACAGATCTGATGCATTGAGGATGCTGAAGAGCCAAAGAGAAGAAAGATGGCGGCAGGAGAATGCAGCAGAGGTTGGCTGGAAGAGTCGGTTTGGGCACAGGAGAAGTCTTGAGTGTTCTATAAGCTGGTATCTCCAATAAAGAAGTATAGCTTCCTTGGTCACCTGAGGTTGTAATAAGATATCTCCATCTTCATCATATATTTTTGCGCGCATTTCCAAATTTTAAACCTGGAACTTATGCACCCTAGAAAACCCTCAGAGCCCTAGAGATAGACATGCTGCCCATATTGCAGAGTAAATACATTGCAGATATGTAATAGGAGCTGAACCTATTTCAGATGTGCTAGACTCTGGAACCCCACACATGCAAATCAGGTTATGAATTTAATCATTCATATGAGGCAACAGAATTTCTTCAATTGCATAAAAATAGTTTTCAACTCTAGTGCATCCTGGAAAGCAAGGAATGAATGTTTTTCCCTTTCTGCATACCCAGTTTGGAATGAGAGCAGCATCCTCCTTCTTCCATGCTTGTCAAAGGGCCTTGGTAATGTAAGATAGCATCCTTTTCTTTTCTTTCCTCTATACCCTAAGGAGTTTTCCCTACAAGTAAATTATGAATGCTTATTCATAAAAATACAGTCTCGATTAAGTTCCAACACACCCTTGTATCCAGATAGGGAGCTACACATCACATTCACATCAGCAGGTGAAAGTTTCAGAGGAGTAAAATCAATTTACATTTCGTCTCACACCAACAGCCCGATGTCATCTGCAATCTTCAGGGGAAGGTGCTTCAGGTTGGGAGCTAATGCAGATGGGTGCAGGTTTCTCTCCACTGCTGAGTGCTTTTCCTGTTGCAAAAAGAAAAAACACATATTCCACTATGTTCATAGCAGCCTTATTTATAATAGCCAGAAGCTGGAAAGAACCCAGATGTCCCTCAACAGAGGAATGGATACAGAAATTCTTACATTTACACGATGGAATACTACTCTGCTATTAAAAACAATGAATTTATGAAATTCTTGGGCAAATGGATGTATCTGGAGGATATCATCCTGAGTGAGGTAACCCAATCACAAAAAAGTCATTAGATATGCACTCACTGATAAGCAGATATTAGCACAGAATGTTAGAATACCCAAGATACAATTTGCAAAACACAAGAAAATCAAGAAGAAGGAAGACCAGCATGTGGATACTTCATTCCTCCTTAGAATAGGGAACAATCCAATATGTGAGAGTGGGTGGGTAGGGGAGCAGAGCAGGGGATGGGGGAGGGTTTAGGGGACTTTTGGGATAACATGTGAAAGTTAAATGAAGAAAAATCTAATAAAATGAAATAAAAAGGAAAAAAAAAAAAACACAGACATGGGTCTGGAGAGATGGCTCAGTGGTTAAGAGCACTGACTGCTCTCCCAGAGGTCTTGAGTTCAATTCCCAGCAACTGCACTGTTGCCCACAACCATCTGTAATGGTATCTGATGCTTTCTTCTGGTGTGTCTGAAGACAGCTACTGTGTACTCATATACATAAATAAATAATCATTTTAAAACACACACACACACACACACACACACACACACACACACACACACACACACAAAAAAAAAAATAGGGAACAAAATACCCATGAAAGGAGTTACAGAGATAAAGTTTGGAGCTAAGATGAAAGGATGGACTATCCCCAGAGACTACCCCACCAGGGGATCCATCCCATAATCAGTCACCAAACACAGACATTATTGCATATGACAGCAAGAGTTTGCTGAAGGGACCCTGATATAACTGTCTCGTATTGCCTGTCAAATACAGAAGTGGATGCTCACAGTCATCTATTGGATGGAACACAGGGTCCCCAAAGGAGAAGCTAGAGAAAGTACCCCAGGAGCTTAAGGGGCCTGCAACCCTATAAGAGGAACAACAATATGAACTAACCAGAACCCCAAGAGCTCCTGTCTCTGGCTGCATATATAGCAGAAGATGGCCTAGTCGGCCGTCATCGGGAAGAGAGGCCCCTTGGTATTGCAAACTTTATATGCCCCAATAAAGGTGGACGCCAGGGCCAAAAAGTGGGAGTGGGTGGGTAGGGGAGAAGGGCAGGGGGAGGGTATAGGGAACTTTCGGAATAGCATTTGAAATGTAAAATAAGAAAATATCAAAGAAAGAAAGAAAGAAAGAGAGAGAGAGAGAGAGAGAGAGAGAGAGAGAGAGAGGAAAAAAGAAAGAAAAGAAAGAAAAGAAAGAAAAGAAAAAGAAAAGAAAAGAAAGAAAGAAAGAAAGAAAGAAAGAAAGAAAGAAAGAAAGAAAGAAAGAAAGACAGACAGACAGACATGGTGCAAAAGTTCAAGGCTTAAATTTTAGACATCCATACAGAAAACATATGAAGAGTTATGGATCTTATTATAATCTCAGGAGGTCAAGTCATCTATATTATGATGGAGCTGCTTTTGTGCATGAACTGAGAACAAGCTCACACTGTGTGCAATAGGGGAGGGATAGTTTCAGCAGGGTAGTGAGAAGTTACCTATTAAACTGAAGTCATAATGGGCATGATATCAGTAAGCAGGCTCCCCCTAATCAAAATTTGAAAAGCTGTTCTGTGAATGCCTGAGCCAGCAGGGAAATACAAAATGTCTTAACTTCTTGTAGAGGGTTGCAAAAAAGGTTTCCTCTTGAGTCAATTCAGTAAAACACATGTGTTTCTACACCTTGAATTAAGTACCATTTGCCATCGTTCTTACTTGTGCAATTATTTGGTTTATTCTGGAACTCTCACTAAACCCTTATCCTCAAGGATAAAGATAAAGTGTTTCTTTTCACCATGCATTCCCCAGACCCTACCACAATGCATGACACAGAAAAGATACTGGGTAGTTGTGGAGATCAGAATGGCTCTTTTCTAGGAGTCTGCCATTTCATCTTGTTCCTCCAGCACTGTTTATGCATTGTATTATACTTATGCATGATCATATCATATATGATAAGATTTAATTGTCTGGTAGCCCAGTGCAAGCTAACGGAAGCCAACTCTCTCCAATTTCCTAACTTTCATTGTGTTTGACATGCCATCTATTGGGCTTCATAAAAGGCAGAGCAAAAGACTAACACTGCTGATGCTCCTTTGATTTTGCTATGAGGTGCAAGACACTGGATTTATAGCCAGCATTATACAGGACCTTCAACCACAATATTTTAGCCATCTGGTAAACAGATAGGCTTGTCTCCCCTGACATGAGTAATCTTGATTCCACATAGATAGCCATTGTCATTAAGGAAATCACTGCATTGAGCTGAGATTTAGTTCCATGCTTAGATTTTTATGAGCTCATTGTGTGGCCTTGACAGGCCACTGTCCTCCTCATCATCTTCTATCACACAGGCATTGACATAACCTAGCAACCCAGCCTCTGAGGCCTCTTGTGAGGAACAAATGGGGGAGTAGGGGTGAAAATAACGTTACTGAGAAAAGTATAAATCACCTGAGCCCCCTGGAGTGACTTATTTCCTTACCTCGATGATTCATATAGGAGGTGTCTTTCTGTTTCCGAGATGTCTGTAATCATGTTTCCCTTTTGGTGAGTACTGAAATCGTGCCTCCAAGAAAGATCAGTAGGAACTCCTTTTTTTATTATTATTTCAAGAAAAACAAATATACCCTCTGTCCTAGAGCCCCAGAAGACCTATTTAAGCACACACAACACCTAGTTAGCAGTCTCGAGAAGAGAAATTTTACATGGTTTGTTTATTAGACATAACTCCTGCTGTATTTTTCACATTGTAAATGTAACAAGGGCTCCTAAAGGGAAAACAGGAAACCAAGAGCATGGGAAAGGAAAAGGTTCAAAGAAGCTGACCTTTGCAAAGCAAGCCCTGCTGGTAATCGGCAGGACTTCTTTCCAGTTCTTTAGCTCAGTATCTCTTGCCGAGAATAACATTTTATTTCTTGCTCTTTCAATTTCTTTGTTTTATTACAAACCCTTCATACTACCGTCTCCCACTAATGATGGAGACCAGCATCATGAGACTGCCGGCAGGGGGAAGTAAGAGAGCAAATCTATTACTAATGATTCCTAATGAGGTCTCAATAAATGCTAGCTGATGATGTCATCAGCGGCCTCATCATCCTTATTAAGATCACCATGGCTTAGTTCCTGGGTACTAGGTTGAATGTGTAGAGTTTTCTAAATTTTGGATGTTGGGGGTACGTTCTGTGTTGCTCAATCCCCCCTCAAAATGCTACTCTACAATGCCTACTTGGCATTTGACTGTTGCCATGTCATAATACAAAGCACTCTGAAAATAATATTACATGTTATATTGTACATGTTCAATGACACTAGTAATTCCTATTCCCTGTAACCTTGGATAGAACTCACAAATAGAGCACATGGGCGCTACAGTTTGGTTGTTAATCAGCCTTTGAGCACTTAGCCAGTCCCCTGTGCTTACTTCTCACTGTTCCCACCAGTATTTGTAGCTTAGGACATCTATCCTGGCTACACAACCCTGTCTTTTTGAAGTCACCACTAAGCAGAGTCAACACTAAATAGGAGTCAATTCCATACTAGGTCTAATTGTACAAACAAACATCTACAAAGATGGCTCCTGCTTACCTGGGTCCTACAGGACTATCATGGTCCAGTCCAACCAGAGGGACTGGGACTCTGGGATAAAGCAGATAATAAAATCATTCTGGTAGCATACCAGTGACTAAACACATGGGCCCAGGTTAAAACTCCATTCTGTACCTTAAGCATAGGGCCTTGAGGAAGTCGTGTTACCTTCCCAGGCTTCAAATGTTGATGTCTAAGATAAGGATAATAAAAGTACTTTCTCAAAGGACAATGAAGATTTGCAGCCATGTGCTCAGTACTACCCCAGTACCGGAAGCAGCTCAGCGAGTATTCTTAACCTGTGTAGCTATCATCAGCCATTCTTTTCTTCTCTTCCTCTTCTGCCTCCTTCTCCAAATGTCAAAAAGTAGCATCTTCCCACCAGAACACTAATTATGATGAAGAAGAGGTTGTACTGTAGCATGCAAGATGATCCTGAGTGTAAAATCTCTAGTGTGGCACTGAGAATAACTAAGAGCATGAGTAAAGGTATCAGGTTGTGGAAAAAAGTTAATTCCAAGAAGGTATAAGAACCTGTTATCCAAACTGTGCTCTTACCTGACTTTTTTTTTTTTGGGGGGGGGCTCCTCATAAAGGGAGATCCACTGCCCAAAGGGCCTACTACTCATGGGCAATATATAGTTTTATTTCAGGATGGATGGATGGATGAATGGATCTATCCATTAATATATATCAGAACAAAAAAATAGATATTACATGAACCTAAGTAGACAGCGATGCTTTTATATGTTGCTTATAGGTTAGAACTAATTTGAACTTAGATTCTAATAATCCGTTTTGTTTTGTTTTGTTTTGTTTTGTTTTGTTTTGTTTTGTTTTCATGGATGGCTTAGCCAGATACAGCATGTCAAGATACCCAGGAATGCACATAAGTTCTCTGTGTGGAACATCCAATATGGGGCTTTGGTTTAATTATCTGAGAAAAGTAATGGAATAGACACCAGGCACTGAACCAATAAAGGAACTCTCCCCAGTGGTGTCTATTTTTCCTGGATAAAGACTGTAACTTATGGTTTAGACTTCTCACTGTATGTCAGAGAGATTCATTAGAAAACTTGAACTCTCTATCAATCATAAAGTAAGGCTATTAAAGCTTGGTTTTGACCATACTCACTTAGAAGAAGGAAAAAGAAAAAGGAAGTCACATCGTACTTCATTGTATTTTTTTTAAATAACTAGTAAGCAGATCCAAAATCTGTTAAGATTCATATAGTTGGATAAAGAGCCCATCACATTTTCAGGAAGAAAAAAATGATGTTTTTTTTTTTAAAAATCTAGGCTCAATTGTATGAAAATGAATTTAACATGACCTTCCATTTATATCTATAATTCAAGCCCTTCTCTATCCAAGGTTATGAACTTGGCATTCTCTGTGGCTTTTTCTGCTCATTTGAAAGAATGAAAAGGACACAGACAATCTCAGTTTAAATATCAGCTATACTGGTACCTCAGAAAATTGGACATAGTACTACTGGAAGATCCAGCAATACCTCTACTTGGCATATATCCAGAAGAGTTTCCATCGGGTTATAAGGACACATGTTCCACTATGTTCATAGCAGCCTTATTCATAATAGCCAGAAGCTGGAAAGAACCCAGATGTCCCTCAACAGAGGAATGGATACAAAAAATTTGGTATATNATGGCCTAGTTGGCCATCATTGGGAGGAGAGGCCCCTTGGTCATACAAACTCTATATGCCCCAGAACAGGGGAATGCCAGGGCCATTACGTGGGAGGGGGTGGGTAGGGGAGCAGGGCGGGGACGCGGGAGGGTAAGGGAAAATTTCTGGATAACATGTGAAATGTAAATGAAGAAAATATCTAATAAAGAGAGGAAAGAAAAAAAAAACTAAAAAAAAAAAAAAATCAGCTATACTATAGCATAGCACTGGGGACTGGGGTTTCCACACTTCTCTTAATAATTTCGGATTGCTGTAACAGTACTACAAACTGAGTATCTTATGGACAATAACCCCACAAGTTGTGTGCTCAAGACCAGGTTAAACCCACGTCTAGAGTACACACTGTCATGTTTTCATTGTACTCTCACTTGGCAAAAGGACAGAGAACCCTCTGGAATTTCTCTCATAAGGTCACTAACCGTAAAGGTTAGTGTATGTGAGTGTGACCTAATGAAACCTCAGAGGTGCCACTGCTACTGTCCCACTAGGCGCGAGGACATCAACTTTTATTCTGACCATTGCATTCTCTTGGGCTTATCACCTGTGTCAAGTAGGATCCCTGTAAGGATTAACTCAAGTAACACTGAGCAATCAGTAAACATCTGCCAAATAATTAGGTCCCACCAAAGGCAATATGGAGTCAGCCTTTAATTCACTGGAATAGCTACCTGAGTTAATCATCTCACACAGGGGGAAAAAAAGGGAAGTTCTTTCCATCCCAGTTTTGGAGACCTCAGTTGGTGATCAACTGGAAGCTTTGTGACAGGACCAGAGCCACTTACTTCAGGAAGGAAAGCTAGTATCTTCCTCTCCCTTTTGAGGACACATGAAACCACCTACTAGCTCCTGCATCTTAGAGATTCCACTGCCTCCCAATGGTGCCATCTTGAAAACAAGCCTGTGATACACAGGCCTTCAGAAGACATTCACGATCCAAACTAGAGCTATTCACTTTAGTGTTTAGCATGACTGGGATCACTACCAAGCGACTGCCACTATTCCATTATTCCTGTTCTGTTTAGAATCCTGCCATTTGGTTGCATGAAGCCCTTTAACTACTAAAAGTGTAAGCTCCTATTAGACAGCAACCACAAATCCCACTTTTCATCCCCTTTGTAATGTCTGCTCCCCAGGGATAGCTTAAGGGCTTTTTAGATTAGCAAATATGACAGAACTATAAACTGTTCCAATAAAATTCAAGAATGGAGTAGAGTAAGCATCTGAGAGCGTTTGACATTCTAAACATTTGGAGTGTTCTCATTTGCCTCCATTTGGAAACACTGTATCTATGGCATCTGCTTCGTCTCTTTCTGTGGGGCGAGGGAAGAACACCATTCTTAGTAACTAGAGGATGACAGGGGTGGGGAGGAGGTGGGAAGCATTTCCTTGTTTGGATGATGGTTGTTCATGGTTTAGTCAATGTTCTTATTGGATTACTATTGAAAAGATAATTTCATGCTTCATGAAGTGGCAAATTTGATTCATACACTAGGAAGGCAAAAAGAACAAATGTGATGTTGACAGTAATAATTACACCTCACCCCCCAACCCCCAAGAACAGGGAAGAGTAAACATTCCATAGCACTTAGGCATGAAACATACCTTCTGTGTACCACCTGCTCATCAACTGCCTGCGAACAGGACATTACAGGATAGCAGAAGTCTTTTATTGGGATTTATTAGCCTGACCCTATTGTAAGTAATAGATGACTACATTTTGTTTGCTTGCTCAAAAGCAGATCTGCTACTTGTTAACATAAAATTACCCAGATTTACTTGTGTGTACATACAGATGGGTCAGGAACATTTTCTTCATCTCATGTTGTCATTGTACATTATCCGGCTCTAAGCCTTGACTTTGATTTTCAACGCCGGAAGAAGGACTTTGTAGAAGCAAATCTTTCCTTTAACTCAGATGCCCCTCCCCCCAGATCTTTACACCTTCACTCTTTCCTTTGTTCAAATTTATAGTGACCATTTTACTTTTAATTATTATTATCACTGTCTATCTGTGTGCATGATACACATGTGGCATGTGTCCATGGTACCTGTGGTGCAGGTATGAAGAAAATCGTGTTCAGTTGGTTCTCTCCCTCCACCCCTACATGGTTCTAGGTGTAGAACCTGGGTCTTCAGGCTTGCATAGCACATGTCGGTACTGTCGAGGCTTCTCAGCAGCCTGTGATTGTTTTCAATGATGGTCTCATTGCTGATGCTTCTAGCTGAAGAATTCCTCTTGGGTGTATTTTAAAAGGATGACTTGCCCCTCTCTAAGGTTACAGTTATAGATAATCTCTTAAAAGGTGGAATTAAAAAAATCAGCTTTAAAAATCTATGCTAAGGCTCATTTGAGGGAGGGTCATTAAGGTTACTTTTGTGCATGCTTGGTCCGAAGTCTCTGAAGCCCATTTGGTTACACTAAAAAGCAAAGGCAGAAATGGTACCTGTGGAGAATGAAGCCACTGCTTCACATGGCTCTTGGGGCTTAGACAGCCATGATACTGGTAATGTTTCTTTCTGGCTTTGAGTACTAGGATGCTCAGCAGTGGGTTTGTGGTATACATAACCCTAGTCAAAACCTTTTGAGTAATGTAAACCTTTCTATAGCCAGGGTCTTCCCGGCACCCAAATCTATATCTGCCTTCCATTTGATTAACTATCTACCTGAATAGCCTTTTCTATAGTACAAAAATAATGTTATACATTTAGACTTAAAGACAACCATGGTATAGTTAAGTCACAGTGATAATTAAGTTAGTTGCTCTTGACAGTTTAGCCTTCTGCAGCTTCTAGATTTTTCTCTAAACACAAATAAATATCATGTGTGTGCATATATATTGAAATTCAGTTTCTCTTTTCACCACCAATATCCCCTCCCCCCGCCAGCATGGAACTAACTTGGTTTGCTCCTCCTGTAAATTATTTTTAGATCATTGTTCTCCATACATTATTTGAGATTAGGTTATATGCTCTCCTTTTGAGTCAGAGTATACTATATAAAATTAGTCTCAGCAGTATGTAACAAGAGTCTCACCTCACACAGAAATTATGGGTGATTCCAGTTTGTCCTCAAATGGATATGGATGCTGGAGACAGAAGCCCTGACTCCCCTCACACACCAAACACAAGGGATAGAAAGTAGTTTCTTCAGGAGTGTCCCCATGGTGAAGGCCCATGGGAATGCAACATTGAATATTTTCTTATCTTAAAGCCTGCTGAGAGAGCCCTTGCTGGGGGATTCTCAGAGAACCATTCTCTCAGCTTCACTCAGGGGACAAGGTGCTCCAGGAGCCTTTTAAGCAGAGTGGTTTCTTTGAAATTCTTTCTCCATCTGTCCCACCCATTTCCCTACCCATGCTTGAGGTTCCTCTAGAATTTTAGTAGGAAAATATATTTCCTTGGTTCATCTTTTCACCAGTTTTCATTGTGAAGTACTTAGCTTTCAAATAGTATTCATATGTTACCATTCACCTTCTACCTTCTAAGAATTCTTAATTTTCGGCTCCAACAAACACTCTATACTGTCCCAACAGTGTTACAGCTTCGTCCTTAGTTTTATATACTTGATGGCCCTGAGATATGACGTAGTAGTCCTGCATAAGCAAATATTGAAAACTCCAAATTCCTTTCTCTGTTGCTCATTCTTCTGCTGCATGTGTCCTTTGACAAACCGAAATACATGTACAAACATGCAAATAAAACTACACAGACGATAGACATAAATGCCGATCTATTAGGCTCATACATACAGGATTTCTGAGTGTTAGAATCTAGATGGTATTTATATGATATTTAACTTGTTAGTGAACAAGTCTATGCTGTTTCTGTCGTTTGTAGGATTCAGGTCTGTACTTTGGGTTAACTCCAAGCAATTCACACCCAATATCTGTTTACAGTTCATCTCATTCGGCGGTTGGTTGGCTAGAGAATCCTGAAGTTGAGAAAAATCCATTTCCATGGATTTCTAACTTCTCCACCAGAAAGCCACACACTTTCTGTTAGATCGTTCTCAATCCATGTGAACACTTAACACTTGATTTAAGTCTGGGTGACAGAATGCCTCTCCTCTCGAACAGTGCACAAGCCAGTATTTCCCTCCTCGCTCAGAATCCTCCAGCAGAGGATTACTGCCCACATTCCCAGTCATAAGGGTTCTTACTACATCTGGACCAAGAACCCTCCAGTGTAATCTCAGCTTTAGGTTTATAAAGTGTATGGTCTCAGTATCTATACAGCCAGTTTCTGTCCCTACAGAACCTACCTCATGGTTTACATCTGTCTCCTCATCTTACTTCTCATCTCATCCATGTGGCTCTCTTGGCATCTCTGTTGTGTCTACTACTATTTCCCAGAATCCTCTCTCTTCCTGTCAGTGTCCAACCTCCTATTTCCTGCCTGAGCTCATTAGCCATCAGCTGTTTTATTGACAGGTGGTGCTTATAAGAGATTCCACCTACACCTTGTCTTGATTTCACTATAGAGAAGGAACTTGAAAATGGAAGACCAAAGCATAGATACTTCGGCCCTTCTTAGAAGAGGGAACAAAATACATGGGAGGAGAAACAGAGACAAAGTGTGGAGCAGAGACTGAAGGAAAGACCATCCAGAGACTGCCCCACCTGGGGATCCATCCCATATACAGTCACCAAACCCAGACACTATTATGGATGCCAACAAGTGCTTGCTGACAGGAACTTGATATAGCTGTCTCCTGAGAGACTCTGTCAGTACCTGACAAATATAGAGGTGAATTCTCTCAGCCAACCATAAGGCTGAGCAGAAGGTCCCCAATGGAGGAGATAGAGAAAGGACTAAAGGAGCTGAAGGAGCTTGCAGCCCCATAGGAGGAACAACAATATGAACCAACCAGTACCCCCAGAGCTCCCAGGGACCAACCAAAGAGTACATATGGAGGGACCCACAGCTCCAGCCACATATGTAGCAGAGGATGACCTTGGTGAATATCAATGGGAGGAGAGGCCCTTGATCCTGAGAAGGCTCAATGCCCCAGTGTAGAGGAATGCCAGGACAGGGAAGCAGGAGTGTGGGTAGGTTGATGAGCAGGGGAGGAGGGATGGGATAGAGGGTTTTCAGAGGGGAAACCAGGAAAGAGGATAACATTTGAAATGTAAATAACAAAATATCTAATAAAAAAAGAAAATGGTAGGTCATACCAACTATGGTCATTCTCCTAAAAGTTATAAAGGTTAGAGAATTTATGTAACTAATCAAAATCACACCATTAGTTAATCAACTGCTGAAATTCTAATGGCACCTATGTCTTTCTCTGAACTCATGTTCCTTTTTTATTTGTTAGATGGTTTCTCTCCTTCTGAGATAATAGAGGGCAGAATTAAACCAAGGTTGAAGGAGTAGTTGAATGGTTTGTTCTGTTGACTTAGTGCCTATGTGCTTGAATCTATGTAAGAGATACTTCAAAAGTTGACAGAGTCTACTTTGAAAAGTGGTGGAAACTGCTGATGAGCTCTAAACTAAATTCCAGCATTTACCAGTATATAACTATGAATCTATCACTCCACTACCCAGACCTCAAGTTTCACTGTGTGTGTGTGTGTGTGTGTGTGTGTTCTCTATGTTAAGCTACAGAGTGCAGCTAAATTCATTGCCAAGAAACACAGCCTCATTCTACTATTCTCCTTCTCAGACAGCATCAGTTCTTCACAGTGGATACTATAAACTGGCTTTCCTTTAGTGTTCATTACTATAGAATCATGAGATATGAAATATTCCATTCTTCAACCTCTAGGAGTGGCATGGCCATTTCTGGCCACTGGTGTTGAAAGGAAAGCTACCAGAAAGTCCATCAGTGATTGACCTTTCCGTTGCCAGCAGCACAGGGGTGAGGTTTGTAGGAAACATCACAACCATAACATGAAAAGCATGAGGATATGCCTACCTGTGGGAAATAGTAAGTCAGAGCAAACAGAAAGGCCCGTGGTCTCTCATGGTACCTTTAGTCATTCTGCCAAGACCAGGCCACTTGCTTCCTGGGTGTGTTCTTTTATGGAACAAGTAAGCTCTTCCTTATTAGACTTATTTTCTGTTTCATGTTTCTTCCATTTATGGATGAAGACATCCTTACCGATGACAGTTCACTTCCAAGGAAACAACAAAGGAGTCAGGTTATACGAAAGAAGGTCTAGATTCTGTCCTGTCCCTTCCTTCCAGTCTTTTCCCATGATCTCCTTCATGAATTCTAATGCAAATTGTTTTCTGTTGCCACCTCTAGTTCCAGGCAAGGGTGAAGTGAACCCTCCCCTTCAGCAAGTTCCCTTTGTTTCTTGACTGGTGCCTTTTCTCATTCCTTAGTGTTTTAACCTTCCAGGACCCTCAGCAGTTCCAGTGTCTGCTTTCACTTAATTATGGATCTCATCTTTACCTCTGTGAGTCCCATAAGTCTCTGTACTCAGCATCAGCACCACCCCCTCTTCTAATGCACACAGAGCCTTAATCCCACTTAGTGCCCAGGTAAGTCTTCAGTGCACTTGGCGTAATTAATAGGAAACAATATATTCACCTGTTCTGATATCTTTCTTTTTGTTTTAACCATCAAAAATAGTCTTCCATTTCTTTCCTTTGTCCCTGCTGTCTCTTACACCTTTGTCAATCATAGCAGCTTTTTTAGATTATCATTCCCAAGCCATTGTTAACCTTCTTAGGAAAAGAAGAAAACCCAGAAAGGAGAAATACCCTTGTTTACCCAGACTGATCTGTAGAACTAGTTCCAAGCCGCCTGCTGTGCACTGAACAGGAGCAAGTTTTAATTCTCTCCTTGGCAGGCAGGCAGATTGGTCTGTGCTTCTGGCCTCTCTGCCAACTAGCTTCAAATTCAACCACCTCTAAATGGAGCAGCGAAGCTTACAAACAGTGAGCGATCGTGAAACTTCCTCCACATAGTCCAGTGCATTGTCTGTCAGATGCTAGTCACCCAGTAAGTACTTTAATTATTTTTACTCTTAAAATTAAAATATAATTGCATCATTCTCCCATTCTTTTGTTCCCCTGCGACCTCTTCTATAAGTTCCCCTTGCTCTTCCTCACCTATTCATGGCTCTCTTTCTCTTTAATAGTTATTATATATTTACACACACATACTACACACACACATGTGCATGCACACACACACACACACACACACACACACACCATCCATTTGAAACTATTTTAAGACCACATTTCCATGTACTCATGCTTTACTTTGAAATACTGCTCAGTCATTTTTTATTTATGCATATTATTCATACTGACTACTTCTCAAAGAGATTTGTGGTAACTAAAAGCTGCAGGTACAACATGACCAATTTGTCACTCATGTGAGGTGAAAAGGATAAAATCCAAAACAAAAACAGCTGCATGGTAGGAAGAACCGGAATGAGAAAGTTCACCTCACTTACTCTTCCATTAAACTATAGCTTTATATTTCAAGAAAAGTAGAAAAGGGTCAGGAAGATTGATAGAGTGTAAAATATGTTACATTTACAAATTTGAGAGCTCGGGACTCAAGGCAACGTCTACTGGCATTGCGGTCTGCCCCTTCCCTCAGCTTCAGATGATGGCACAGGCAGGATGCTACTCACCTGCCCATGCTGTTCCCAGGTATGAACCATATCACCCAAAGAGACTTATCTGTGATTGTGTTTATAACCAACATAAAGTAACTGAGACATCTCATTCTGTGAAGTTGCCTTAAGCCAACAGCACGCTGATGGAATGATAGGAGAGAAGGAACACTAGAAATGACCCCTTTTGTACCATTCTTCCTATTCACGTGAAGAAATTGGGAGAACTTGACCTTCTAAGACAGTTCTTACTAAGGCTACTTTCTCAGGGTTGCTTAGTCTCTGGGACCAGAATCAGAGAGTCTCAAAGGTCACAGTCCTCAGAGAATCTTCTTGTTTCTTTTTGGTCTACATCTCATCAACCCCTCTTCTGCATGTATACCCTACCTCATCCCCACATAGCCTTCGCCCCACCTAGGTCCTCACAACTTCACTTGTAATGAAAGGGTAATAATTGTACATGTAGATGTTCTCAGCTCTCCTTTAGACATCCACAGACATGTTTGCAAATAATGCTTGGTCACATGTTTTGATACTTTAATAGTAGCCTTCCTGATCTTAATGCATGTAGAGGAAACTTTCATTTGGAGTGTACAGCTGAATATTAAGTGTCCTGCTATTGTTCTTGGAAAAAAATAGAAATGCTCCTATGAAGGAGTACACTTAGGAAGTAAACTTTTCTAATTAAAGATAGTCCCCCAATGAACCATGCTGTCCAGGAGTTACCCTGCCATCCACCTGAACACCTGTGTACTTAATTATTGATTACCCATACATAACCACCAAACTGTGAGAGAAGAGACAGTGAATTCAGAGGCACAATGTGATATGAAGATGTTCACTTTGTCCTGGGGTGTCTGTAGGGGCCCACATTTGGGATTCTCCCTTTCAGAATCTAGCTACTATGTCCAAGAAGTCCAAGTTCTCTGGAAAGGCTGAGAGGAAGTATCTGGATTTGGCAGCCAAAGCTGGAGTTCCCAGCTGTTAGGTTTGGATATAAAATGCCACCAGGAGCCCATGTGTTGACGGCTCGATTCCCAGGCAATGAGTGAGGAAATGGGATCTACATGGTGAAAAAAAATCTTCTATGCTTGGTGTCTACTAGGAGGTGATGAGCTTTCTTTTGCCATGTCTTCTAACCATCATGTTTCTGACTCAACACAGACCTAAACACCATTGAGCCAGTTGACTGCGGACTGAAATTGCTACACCTGTGATCCATAAGAAGTATATCCTCTTTTACGTTGACTGTCCCAGTCCTTTTGTCACAAGAAGAGCACAAATTTGACCAGTACACCAAGTGATATCAAAGTAGTTGCCAGTCTTGAGAGTATGCCATTATTGACATCCATCCCAAAAAGCCTTCAGACAACACCCACAAAAAAGACCCCACGTACTCCGACTGATACCAATGGTCTATAGACTTGAAGGATAGTAAGTCCCTGTTTTAGGTCACTATGTTGTGAAGCAATCTGTTACAGAGCAAAGGATATTGGGAATAGTAGGACATACTAAAAGTTTATTTTCTCCTCAAATTTCTACAAATCTCAGGGGCAAACAATAATCAATATCTAAGACCTAGAAGCTGGTCAAAGTGGAATTTATTTAAACTTTCTTCCCATCCTGCCAAAGATTGTGCCATTTCCAGTCAAGTTATTTCTTTCATTCCACTCTTAAGCGAGATACTAGGGACAGAAAATCTTGAAAGAAAAATGCAATTTAAAAATATCTGTTGAGATAGGTATTTTGACATTTGAAGGAAGGAAAAACAATTTAGGATGCTTTAAGAGCTTTTCAGTATTGCCTTTCATATTATGTCACTCTGTGCTACAGAAAATAGTCCTTATCTCCCCATCTAGCTATTTAGAGCAATCTTCCATGGCATCATGCACCCTTTAAGGGTATTAATTGGGGTGGACATTGAGAATTTGGGGTTGCAGAATGCTTATTATAGCAGCAAATCAGGTGGGCTATTTTTCTTTTATTGTCTCTGGCTCCCACTCCTCCTTTCTCTCTCTTCTTCCCTTCCTCTCCCCCCTCTCTCTTTCCCTTCTCTTCTCTCCATCGTTCATAATCTTCCTTTTCTTTTCTCACTCTGCTCTTCATTCCTCCCTTTATTCCCCTTTTAAATCAATGTTAATTCCAGCTGTTCTTTATTGAGGATATTAAAGAGAAAAAAATCTTATTTTAGAAAATTAATAAGTATGAAGTGTCATACTAGGCAATCACACATGCACATGCGCACACACACACACACACACACACATACACACACACTTCACAAATACACATACAGTAACTGCATTGGATGCTCAGAAGGTGAACCAAGAGATAATGCATGTGGTGTATAGGTGAGAAAACTGAAGCTAAAATCAATAATGCAATAATAATAATAATAATAATAATAATAATAATAATAATAATAATAATAATAATTGAGCAAGAAATAACTGGTAGAGCTTGGATCTATAGAATCCCTTTCTTATTTATTTACAATCCAGTCATTGCCCACCTCCCAGTACCCCCTCCTATAGTTCTTCATCCAATTCCTATTCCCCCCTGACTCTAAGAGCATATTCCTCGCCCCCATTAGGCCTGCCCACTCCCTGAGGTTTCAAGTCTCTTGAGGATTAGGCTCATCTCCCACTGAGGCCAGACCAGACAGTCCTATGCTATATATGTGCCAGGGGCCTTGGACCAGCTCTGGTATACTGTCTGGTTGGTGGCTCAGTGTCTGCGAGCTCCCAGGGGTCTGGGTTAGTTGAGACTGCTGATCTCTCTATGGGGTCGCCTCATCCTCAGCTTCTTCCAGCCTTTCCCTAATTCAACCATAGGTGACCACAACCTCAGTCCGATTGGATATAAGTATCTGGGTCTGTCTCAGTCAGCTGCTGGTTGGACTTCTCAGAGGACAGCCATGCTAGGCTCCTGTCTGTAAGCACACCCTAGAATCAATCAGTAATAATGTCAGGCCTTGTGCCCCTCCATGAGATGGATCCCAAGTTAGGCTGATCACTGGACCACCTTTCCCTCAATCTCTTCTTCATTTTTGCCCCTGTGGTTCATTTAGACAGGAACAATTCTATATCTGAAATTTTGACTGTGGGTTGGTAACCCTGCCCCTCCACTTGAGGCCCTGTCTATTACTGGAAGAGTTCCCTCTTCCCACTGTTGGGCATTTTGATTAAGGTTGAGTCCTGTGAGTCTCTCACCTGTAAGATCTCTGGTACTTTCTAGAGGGTTCCCCTATCTCCCACCCCAAGAGGCTGCACATTTCCATTCATTCTCCTGGCCTTCTGGATTCTCTCCTGCCCTACCCCCATACCTCATCCAGGTCCTCTTTTCTCCTCCCTCTTCCTCTGCCTCCCAAAATTATTTTCTTCCCCCTTATAAGTAGGATGAAAGCATCCTCACTTGTGCCATCCTGATTTTTAAACTTCCTATAGACTTCCTACAGTCTGTGGGCTGTATCCTAAGTATTCTGTACTCTTTGGCTAATATTCATTTATCAGTGGGTACATACCATGCATGTCCTTTTGGGTCTGGGTTACCTCACTCGGATGATATTTTCTCGTTCCATCCATTGGCTGGCAAAATTCAAATGAACCACATTTTCTGTATCCATTCTTCAGTTGAAGGACATCTGGATTGTTTCCAGCTTCTGGCTATTACAAATAAGGCTTCTGTGAACACAGTAGATCACATGTCCTTGTGGTATGGTAAAGCATCTTGTGGGTATATGCCCAGGAGTGGTATAGCTGGGTCTTCAGGTAAAACTATTCCAATTTTCTGAGGAATGTCCAGTAGTTAGAGCAGGCTACCTTTTCATTTTTAGGACTTTGTTATACATTATGTATATTAACCTTTTTTTTTTTGTTTAGGTGGTGTGTTAGTATGCTCACAGTGACTTTTCTGGTATATGGAAACTTCCATTTATAAAATCTAAAATGCTTTTAATTTTTTTGTTGTTTCTGGACTTTCTTCTTGCTTTGAAAGACTTCGGTAGCATATAATTATAAACACCATTCATTTAATGACTGTAGAATTTTTAGATTTATGACTATAACCCACCTCAAAAATTTAGTCTATTATATTACAAATTGATCTTTCTTTTCAGTTACTTAATCTATTAAATAAACCCCATCACTACTAATTTAGACTATAACTAAGAGCCTAAATGTATTTGGGTCTTTTGTGGTCTCCTTTTAAAAATTAATTTATTTTAATTGTATGTGTTTGGATGTGTGCCTATATGTATGCATGTGTACCTCATGTGCCCTCAGGGATTAGAAGAGGGCATTGAACACCCTGGAACTGGAGTAATAGATGGTTTTAAGCCTCATATGGATTTTGGGAATCAACCCTAACCCTCTGTAAGAACAACAAGTGTTCTTGGACATCATCTCTCCACTCACTGTTCTTTCTCTTAAGTTTCTCTCGTCATCTATTTATGCATCAGGGTTGTATGGTGTATTTATTTCCTTGTTTATATTCTTCACACTTCTACATAAGTCTTTTATATACTTTATTTTTAAATATTTATTTACTGAAAGCTATTGAATATGCCAATAATCAAATACACACACACACACACACACACACAGAGAGAGAGAGAGAGAGAGAGAGAGAGAGAGAGAGAGAGAGAGAAATGTCAAACAAAATCCAATTACTATCTAACAAAATACTTTGCAGGTACTTAACTATTATTGGTAGAAATTGAAATTTTTAAAAAAGGAAATCGAATCAAGGAGAAACTCATGTTTTGATGGAAAATACAAAAGAAATAAGAGCTATGCCTTCTGCATTTCATTTTAAAACGAAGAAAACAATCTAAAACATTTTCAGTGGTTGTTTTTATAATATTAGCAATGGTTGTTTTCAGACTAGGAGTTTAAAGAAATTTGTTGTTAGATACATCCCTTTATATTTACCATAATGAGCACATATTGTATTTGAAGGGGAAAAATTAAATATTTTCAAAACAAAATTCTAACTGATTGGACCCTCATTTGGGAAGAGCACTGAGCTTGTTACTGTGTGAATAAATTTGGAAAACATTTATTTGGCCCATATGTTGTATCAAAATCCTGGCTGAAGTATAGCTTTACCCAAATTATCCTTCATTCTAATGGAATAATCAGAGTAAATGTGTGGGTCAGAGGACAGTGAGACAAAGACTTCTATAGAGAGAAGAAAGCCTACTGGTGGGTACTTGCCCATCCTGTAGATGGAGACCCTGATGCCCACAGAACTCAGTTCTCTGACAGAGCTCACTGTATCAGTGAAAGCTGACTTGGGGGGAAATAACTAGCACTGGGATATGGTACTGTGGGCTGTGGTCCTACCAGCTCAGCGGTGATGACTGCTAGCATCCCTACAGAGCAGACTGACTTCGGGATGTTTAAGATTCCCGGGTTGTATTTTCTCCTCTTCCATGAGTAAAGCAGTCACTTCTAAACTTGTCTGCTCATCGGAATTGTATGAGGAACATTTCTAAATGTTAATTCTTAGCCCTTATCATGAAGACGGCGCTGCATAATTCCAGATCTTGCAGCGAGCTTCCCAGCTTCTACAGAGCACTTGCATGCAGCACAGCTTCGAGAATCATGTTTGTGGGCGTGCTCACCTCTCTGCACATTCTTAGGAAGCATCTAGTAGGAAAGGTTACAGAACAAAGGGCAAGCACTAAACAAGAAATGATCCATGGAAGGAAGGCTTGCAAATGACGTTCTCGTGTTGATTGACACAGATTGATTGATTCAGAATCTGATTGATTCAGAAATACATTTATAGACAGATGCTGTCTCCCTGACCCCTGAGGGATTTACCAAAACACCTGAGGGGCAGTTGGCCAATGAAATATGTGCTTTTCAAGTCCACGTGTCTTGAGACCAATCTTTCCCTAGGTAGTTTAGGGAAGAACTGAAAAGTTCTGTTAATGTATTACAAAGAATACATGCTATGTGTTTTTAAAAGGAAAAATAAAGATGGAGCAGGTTAATTGAGAAGGTTTAATTATTATAATAACAGCAGCCATTTACTGGTCATTTGTCTTAAGCCAAGAAAATCCTTACCTGCTTTTAATCTCTTAAATGGTCATAATAGCCCTATCAGGTGTATGTATATGTATCTATGTGTGTCTGTATGTCTATGTGTTTGTCTTTTTTGTGTGTGTTTCCTTAGGCAGGGTCCCTGCATCCTATACTGAATTCAAACTCATTACATCACTGAGGATGACCTCGAACTTCTCCTGATGCTCCTGTCTCAGCCTCATGTTTGCAGAAATTGAAGATGTGCTGCCATGTTCATTGTGTGCTGAGCTTGGGATCAAGCCAGCTTTTGGCATGCTAGGCAGTTGTTCTACCAACTGACCTATATCCTAGACCCACGTGTGTTTTGTCTTAATGCACTGCTTCCCAACTGAAAGCAGTTTGGGCCCTCCAGCAGTATTTGGCAATGCGAAAATGGTTTTGGTTGTCAGAGTCTAGCCAGAAGCTGTTACCGGGATCTAATGAGCAACCCGAATCTGGTGATTCTGGCAAACATTCTGCAGATCAGAGAGCACCTCACAACAGAGGATGCTCCTACCCAAAGATTCAAGTCTGGGGAATTCTGTACCAAAGAAATGAAGACTTGGGATGACAACTATATGTGAAAGTATGTGGCAGCATTATCCATAAATCACTGAAAAATGAAAGTAACTGCTTTCAGTTTTAGTTCTTCACTTACTTGTTCAGTTATATATTTATCTAGCTGTGTGTTTGTGCTTGAGTGTGCATATCCTCTCTGTCTCTCTGTCTCTGTGTGTGTGTCTCTCTGTTTCTCTGTCTCTCTTCTTCTTCTTCTTCTTCTTCTTCTTTTTCTTCTTCTTCTTCTTCTTCTTCTTCTTCTTCTTCTTCTTCTTCTTCCTCTCTCTCTCTCTCTCTCTCTCTCTCTCTCTCTCTCTCTCTCTCTCTCTCTCTCTGCCATGACATATATGGGGAGGTCAGAGAACAGCATGTGGGAATTCGTTCTCTCCTTCCACTATGAAAGCCCTAGCGATGGAACTTAGGAAGTCAGCCTTCACTGGCTGAAGCAGATCACTGATGTCTTTGAATGGATGGGTGAATAAATTCTGGTACCCCATACAATAGGCAATAAAAGGGAATGAATTCCTTGCATACTGCAGTGAATAAGAGCAGCACCACAACTAAACCTTACAGGCTGACATTGTGCTAAGTGATAGAAAGCTGTCTTGAAAGTTACATACTCTACGATTCCATGGAAATAACATTCTGGGAAAGGCAAGGAAGAAAACATGATGGAGAATTAACCAAAGATTTCCAAAGATAGAGAAATAGTGGGAAGAAAGAGTTTACACCCAAGTTAACTCCCTGAGGAAGTGCTAGAGATGGTTAGATTATATTGTAGTTACATTTTGTTGCTGGCCATATGAATGCAATTGTGTGTTAAGATTCACTAAAATCCACCCCAAAGGTAAAATTTGTTATACATAAATCATAGTCTAAAATTAAAAGAATGTAAGTTTACAAGAGAATAAAAGCTGAGATGCAGACTGGAAGTGCAATGTAAGGAGGATGACCCAGGTCCTTGTGGTTGTGGGAGCAGTGCTTGTCTTCATTCTGTGAAGCTATCAGTGGTCAGAGCACTGAGCTGTAAATTAAGGTCAAAGGCATGTGTTAACTCAATTGATCATGTTTCTCTCAAAACTGTTAAGTAGGGGGTACTTTTATGACACAGCAACTCTGCCTCTGTCTATGTACAGATGCAGACCTAGTTCTAAGCTACAGTACTTGCTCTGACCAATCTCACCCAACTGGATGCCCGCAAGCAAGTATGAAGACCTATCGGTCAGCACAGAACCCTAGTTCCAAAAGTGCTAGCGACAGGAAAAGCCAACAGCTAATGGAAGTCAGAGAGGCAGACAGTGAATTTAGAATTGTAGTTGCTTCAACTTATAGCTACATTTCTCTTTTGCAAACCTCCATCTAGTAGTGCCTAACTCTAAAATGAAAAGTTGCCTGGAGTACCAGAAACAAGACTGGGGAAAGCTGTCAATGTCCTCACGTTATCATCTGAAACAAGGTTAATGGAAGGTGCCCGGTTTATCATGAGGATGTCTAACGCTCTCTCACATGGTTTTCTTGGTATAGGGGTCAGAGGATATCCTAATCTGGCTGTCACCTGACATTTAAATCAGAGAAGCGACTACAATTGCTTAGGAAACAACTTGAAAATAACTTGGCTTTTTTAAAAAATGGAAAAAAAAAAGATAAAACAAAGAAAGAAGAACTAAATGTTTAGTTTGGTCCTTTAAATAATCACTCCAAGAATATATGTTCATCTTGGAGGGAAAAAAAATCAACTTTAAAGTGATATGATAGTGGCTGGACTCTATCTCTGCTAAAACTTCATTAAAGAATATATGTCAAGCTCCTAGATCCTAAAGAAAAAACCTTAACAATAAAAGCCATTTTCTATCGGTTTCAAGGAAAATTATCAACTACCACATAATTGTATATACACTGGTCACAGGTTACTAATATTCTTTACTTCCTTTGAGTATTTACATCTATAAAATTGACTTAGGATAGCAGGCTGGATTATTTTTTTTTCAGAGCCAGAATATATGTTGCCAAACATTTTATGTAGAAAATGCAAAACAATTCATGCCAATTATAAATCACTGTGATTTGCATCTTTCTTTCTTTCATAAAGAAAGGCTAGAAGATTAGCTAGAAAGAAAAGACAACCTGTGTTTTTAAAAGCCTGTCACATGCCAAGCACGGTCCGGTGTTTTGGGGTACATTATCCTAGGTGTCTCTATAACTCTTCCAAATCCTGCTTGTCTGTTAAGATCTGGGTATAGAGCATTAATTTATCTCTGGCCATTTTAAGCAATGACCTCTTTTAGACTATAATTTAATGACATTTCTCCTTTTGCTTTCCCACATTCAGACTCTTACATATACCCCTCCCATTTACCTTCAAGTTCCCTGAAACTTCTTTCACCAATTGTTATCAACTCTACACAGAGAGCTATAGGTAGCTGAGGGCAGGTGGGAATAGGAGAGGTGGCCTTCTCCAGGAAAGAGCACAGCAACTGGTTGTCCACTAACAAACAGTCAGACATGTCTTACATACTTACAGGTAGCATTATATGGACTGAACAAGTCATATTTAGGAATATGTGTGCATGCACATATGTGCATTGTACACATGTGTGTGCATGCGTGTGTGAATGTAAAATATATGATTAAAAGGTCTAGAAGAGGTATCACATCTGAATCACCAAGTCTAACTTCTAGTAAAAAGTTGTACACACCATGGAACTGTCTCCTACAACCAGAAGCTGACACAGGTGCCTTCCACTACCCCTGACAAACAAGTATAGAGTTGGGAACTTTGCTGTAGAAAATCCTAGTGTCTCCACAGTCTCCAAAATAAAAAAAAAGCTGTGAAAAGAAAAGTTTGGCTTATTTCTTTTATCTTCCCAAACTGGGGCTTATTGTTGATGGAACTTGTGTCACTCGGGACAGCTAGGTGCAAGGTGTCTGAGAATCATCAACTTTATCTTCCTAGGTGCAGTACAGAGAAAATTAGAGAAGGGTAGAATGGTTATCGAATGCCAACAACATAGCACCCTCTACTCTATGAGATAGCTCAAGGTATTCTAATTTTTGTACAGACTCCCAGGAAAGGGTGACAGCTTTAGGAGAGTCACACCAATTAGAGGGCTGTCCTGGCATTTCAAGTTGCGTTGCATAAGGTTACCAGTAAATGAGTACTTTATTCTATATGCGTTATCGCAAATGTCTTCAACATGACCTTATTTAATCTTCCTTGTAATTTTATTGTGTAAGTGCTACAATTTTCATTTTGCTGGTTGGTTTTTATAGAAAAAAATGAACTGCATTAACATAGTCAATAATAATTAGAATCAGAATCTCAGGTACTGTCTTAGTTGGTAATCTATTACTGTGACAAGACGCTATGACCACAGGAACTCTGACTTAAAAAAAAAAAAAAGAAGCATTTAATTGGGGGCTCGCTTATATTTTCAGAGGTTTGGTTCATTATCAGCATGGCAAGAAGCATGGTGGCAGACATGTAGTCATGGTGCTGGAGAAGCAGCTGGGCTTTCTACATCCAGATCTGTAGACAGGGTTTGGGATTGGCTTTTTAAAAACTCAAAGCCCATTCCAGTGACACACTTCCTCCAACAAAAGCATACCTCCTAATCCTTTCACCACTCCCTGATGACCATGTGTTCAAATCTCCGAGCACATAAGGGCCAGTCTCACTCAAACCACCAGAGGTACTACTCTCCCCTGATTCTCTTTCACTGACACCACACACCACTCTTGATGGTAGATACTTGATCAGCATCATTGCTAATCTCTGACATATTTCCTGAGATCCCAATATCTTATACCTATGCAGTGAGCTTATAAATGCTCTCAAAGCTACTTGTATCTTCTTGAGTAACTAATTTGGAATATTTGTAGATACTCAAGATCTAAATTCCCTGTTTAGGCATAAAATGTTTTATAAACATTTTTAATGTTTATAAAAAGTCTAACAACCAACTCCTATGGAAATGAGGACCTTGATTACTAGCTTCTACCAGTTTCTATGCTATAAATCATCCCCCCCCCCATCATGGCCATTTTATAGCTACCAATAATATATAAACTCAACTAGCTTACAGAATTTCTGATAATTTTTCAACTGGCTGTTGCAAAACAGAATGACCCAGTTCGAGGGAAACATTTCGTGGCCCTTGTTTTCCTAGAATACAGTCATGAGGAAGTTTGAATCCTGTCCATATAGTGAGATGTCTAAACACTAGAAATTTCTTAAAGAGAAGGAAGGCAGTAGAAGAAAAAAATTAGATCTCTGAAAGGAAAAGAAAACATACAGTTGGCAAGCCCTAACAAGATTGGCTTGATAATATCTCAGGGAATCAGTTTGAGGTAGTGTTTGTTTGTTTGTTTGTTTGTTTGTTTTCTTTTCACCTCTGAGTTAATCATGAGGAAAGTAAAAGTTATATATTCCACAGGTGAGCTCTCTCAGTGGGTGGATACATGACACAGGCAAATAAAGTCTCCCATCCATTCTGCAGAATAGCCTCTACCCCTTTTGCCATCAGGAAGAAGGGTCCTTTCTATTTTTCCCAAACTTTCTTTGGTGCTTGGAAGAGAGACACTCATGACTGTAATCTCAGCAATAAGATGGCAGAGGAAAAAGGACTGAAGTTTCAAGTCCAGACTGCTATGTGTACCTAGGCCCTGTCTTGAACTCAAAGCAAAAGACTGAGTATAATTGCTTCCTTTCTTATCTCCTCTCCCAGTCTGACGTTCCCTGATTTAAATGATAGTGTTCTCTTCTTCTACGCTATTAAAATCCCTATTCTTTCATCTAGTTTTCAAATTGGATGGGACACTTTCCCAAATTCTCTATAGTACAAATTAGTCATCCTTAGATCATTTTCTTTCTTCAGGGCATGTATTTCATTTTTCTTGGTAATGTCACTGATTTTTGCTCGCACAGGATTTGCTGACTAGATGGTGCGTCTTTGAGGATTGGGGTGGTAGTTTGTTAATGTCCAGGACTCTACCATGGACACATAGCAACTGGTCTGTCACAAGATGTTCATAAGTGTCACTGGCATTGCTGATAAGTATACAGAGAAACAATTGACATTTGAGTGTGTATTCCAAAAACTACCTACCTAACTAAATAAATAAATATATAAATAAACAGAATGAAGACAGAATGAAGGAAAGGAAAGGAAGGACAGAGATAGACGAAAAGAGTGGGGAAAGAAAGGAAAGGAATATCCACCTCCTAACACCTTGACTATGTAAGCTGAAGTCTGGGGATATATTTTTCCCATGACCTGAGGCTAAAATCACAGTATGGACGAAAACACAAAATCCCTTTAAAGCACCTTGGAGCTACCTGCCAGAGTCACAGAATAAGAATAATCTGCCCTGTGTTCCCTGCATATAATTCATCTTTTCTAGGGATACACATGTTCTCCACAAGAAGCATTCTCTAGAGAGACGCCCTTGGCAAGGCCATTGATCAGAGACCATAGCTTCATTTCAGTCCTATGTTGCCAATACTTCCTCAGTAGCAAGTCCTTCTATAATGCAAACACCTTAATCACTTTGTGTTTCTCTGAGCATGTCAATAAGTGCTCATATATAATATATGTATGCTTACAGCATATATAATATATATATGAACGTATGTGGTGTTTGGTACGCCATGCCTGAAAGAACAGCTGATTTATTTTGTAGCTTTTATGGACTGTTTTATTATTCTCAACAACATCACATCCATCCTCTTTGCATGCATATTTTATAGTACCTTGATGGACTTATTTGATTCAACCCAGTGTTTTGATGACAGCGTGGCCATAGGAGGTGCACATTAACCCACACAAATCATTCGCTCAAGTCACTTTAGAGTGTGATCCTGCCCTCAGGTAATTTGTGAACTGCCAGCTCTTTCATGATGTGCAAAATAGCATAGCCTGCCCTATAAAGCCATGAACCAAAAAAAGCTATTGGCAATTCCTGAATCAACAGGGCAGTCTCCAAGGAAAGGCTGCTAACTATGTAAGTAGAGTCAGTTATTATCAATTTTACATTGTTGGCTCCGCACCATTGACTTCTTCTTTTCTGGCTTTTAACTTCCTTATATGGAAAGGGTAAGACAGAATATTATGACTGTAAGTCACATTCCTGAATCAAAAATAATAAAAAAAAGAAATGTGCAACAATAAGACTAATGTGCTTAATAAGACTAAGCCGGGCGGTGGTGGCGCATGCCTTTAATCCCAGCACTTGGAAGAAGAGGCAGGCGGATTTCTGAGTTCGAGGCCAGCCTGGTCTATGAAGGGAGTTCCAGGACAGCCGGGGCTACAACAGAGAAACCCTGTCTCAAACAAACAAACAAACAAACAAGACTAATTAAATAATGATCTATGGGATTGTAAAGATGGCACCATGAGTAAGAGCCCTTGCTGCCTTGCTGAAGCAGCAGCATGGGGCCTGAATTTGGATCCTCAGCATCCACATAAGGAACCAGGTGTTGCCTCACACACCTGTAAAAGTGCTGGGAAGGAGGGAGAGTGGAGACAGGACTACTGGAGCTACTAGCTAAGCCAAAAAGATTATATCTCCAGGTATATCTAGAAAAATGGTCCCAAGGTAATAAGGCCAAGAACAATAGAGAGGAGAAACAATGTCTCTCTAGCCTTCCACTCATGTGCATGTGATGCACACACACACACACACACACACACACACACACACACACACATACATACACCTGTGTGCGCACACACACTGGCAAGAAAGTCTATGGCTTGAGTTTAATAACTCCCACCTTCTTCTTTACCCCATCTTGGTGAGTACGGACTTAGATTCAAAAGTATCTTCCTCCTTTTTGGTGCCCTACAATTCATTGGCTCAATTATATTGCATGATAGAACAAGAAATGCTTTTTAGAATTGGTGTGAATGTTCATTCTCTTGGACGTCTGGACCTAGGCCATCTGGCCTTAGATGAGTATCATTGTTAGTCTTTATTATTTCATTTTGACACAGCCTTGAATTACTTGGGAAGACGAAACCTTAACTGAAGAACTGCTTCTCCCATATTGACCCGTGGACAGGCCTCTGGCCATTGTCTTGACTACTAGTTGATATTGGAGCGCCAATCCACTAACTCCTAAACAGGGAGTCTTGAAGAAAGCTAGCTGAGCATAAGCCAGACAGAAAACCAGACAGCGGTGTTTCTCCATGGCTGTTTCCTTCAGGTTCTTAACATAGGTTCCTTCCCTTTCTTCCCTTAATTATGGACTGTGACCTAGAGGTGTAAGATAAAACTTTCTTCTACCAAGTTTATTTTGGTCAAAGTGTTTTATAACAGTAACTAGAAGGACTGAGACCCTGTTCATTTTTAAATGGTGCTGTATTAGTGATAGCCTGTTTAAATATGCCAGGTGATTGTGGAACTTGTTTCACAGAGGTCAGTGTTGATAACAGGCTATCTGCTCATTCAGCACATACACACTGTTAACATTTTGTTGTCTGTCTATTAGCAGTGAGGTGCTTACTAAGTCTACTAATGATCTCTGTCTTTAAGTCCTCCCCAAAACCCATGGCATAATCACCAGAATGCTGGTGAACATACATACATGTGCTAGACATGGCACTCAAGAGAGCAGAGCTCCGCTAAACACTCAAGAGTCCCTTCTTCAAAAAACCCATGATCTTGCCAGGGATATTAACATGCTAAGTTCTGATCAATTCCTCTGTGGAGTGCAAGAGTGCCATGGGAACACAATCTAATGAGCAGCTTCATTTAGGATACGTGAAGCCAGTCTTCTCCCAAGATATGGCAGTGTCCCCACACAGAGACACACACACCCTCCCAATAAGCTACTCTCCCTTTCTACCTCATTCTTTCAGGTAGCTCTGTCCGTGGTCCTGAAACCCTGCCTAATAAATAGGCATCATGTGGAATACTACCAAAGATCTAGAAGGGATGTTCCCATTTTAAACTTTCTAGTGAGTTTTGCGTTGGTCCTAACAATGTCTTATAGTAACAAGGCCTGAAGGACACATGAATAAATTTATACATAGGGAAACTAAAGTCTGAAAATGCCTAGTGACTCAATCTGGATCACAAAACAAGTTCCTGACAGAATCAAGACCAGATCCCAAACCTCATGACTTTTAAATATCTATGATGGGCCCTTCTTACATGTGGATCATTTACTATGGCTTCTGTTACCCATAGTAAATATGAAATTGAAAATTTGAGGAACAAATGATTTATCAGTATTTATTTGTATGCTATTCTGTGTAACATCATGTAACATTATCAAGATACCATTATTTAGTTCCTCCCATGCCCAGGATGTAAAGCACCCTTTTGTCCAGTCTATCCCGCTGCTACATGTTACCTACATGTTAGTAGCTATCTTAGTTGTCAGACAAATTGCATCTGCATTGCCACTTATGTTAAAATAACCCCCCCACACAATTCCCTGACGTGAAGGTATGTTCTTACTATAGATCCTGTCAATACCAAGAAGACACTATCTGTATTCCCTTGTTAAACTTTGTCCTTTTCAGTTAAAAGAGGAAGTTTATGGCTTCTCATTGACCCACCCACGTTGCCAGCATGGCTACTTTGGGGATTTTGAAGAAGGAAAAGAGATACGCATTAATTTTGTTGCACACCTCCAACTAAAGTTAGAAAAAGTTAGAGTCCCAGTTGTAGCAAGTACTTCAGTAGGATAGAGAAGCCATTAAACCTGTATGTTAAGACACATATAATATATATGAAGTTCAGTACTCATAGATTCATGGTTCAATGTCCATGGATTCGGTCAATCTGAAGGGTTTTATGACATACTCTTCATACTTAAAGGTGATTGTTGTATTCTTTCCACCCCAGTGAGTTCTCACTGAACTGCTTATACCTCTAAGATCTTTTGTATGCATTGTGAAGTGTTTGTTCTTGTGTTTGTGATGAAACAATCACTCATGATTATTCAATGTTCAAGACTAAAGTTCTCATAATTAACTTTAATCACAGTGAACTTCTCCACCTAAAGACTGTTTTTATGTCTACTCTTGAAAAACAATGGCCCTTTCTAAAATTGAATTCCCTTTGAGTTTCCTCCTCTTTGTAATTTATATTTTATAACTATTGTAAGGCATCGAAATCATCTTACTTCACTGTATTTTAATATCTCTAGACATACATATATATTTGTAAATGTGTCTTCATTTAATGTGAGCAACATAATTTAGATTAAACAGCATTGTTTTTCGTGTGTGTGTGTGTGTGTGTGTGTGTGTGTGTGTGTAAGAGAGAGAGGGAGAGAGAGAGAGAGAGTTTTCATGAAACCTTTTGTAAAAAGCTTTGAACTTTAAAGTAAATTTATCTTTATTTGAAAGTGATCGTAACTATTCAACACCAGCCAAAAATTGACAAAAATTGAGAAGGGTGGGAGATTGTGTGGACACTGAGCGATCCCATCAGAGTTGCTCATAGGTTGACTTAATTAGGGTTTCTACTGCTGCAACAGAACACCATGACTATATAGCAAGTTGGGGAGGAGAGGATTTATTCAGCTTACATGTCTACATTGCTGTCCATCACCAAAGGAAGAAAGTTAGGATAGGAACTCAAGCAGGGCAGGATCATGGACACAGGAGTTGATGCAGAAGCCATGGAGGGATGCTGCTTACTGACTTGCTTCTCATGGCTTGCTTAACCTGTTTTTGTATAGACCCATCCCAGGACCACCAGCCCAGAGATGAACCAAATGAGTTGGGCTCCCACACACACACACCATCTATCATTAATTATGAAAATGACTTACAGCCAGATCTTATGAGGGGATTTTTTTTTTCAATTAAGTCTCCCTCCTTTCAGACAACTCTAGTTTGAATATCAAGTTGACACAAGTCTAGCCAGCACATGGGTGTTCTCTGTAAGGGGACATCTTCAGTACAAGCCAGATTTGTCAAAATAACAAGTCATCAGTCTAGGTAGCACTAGGCCAGGTGAAAACCACCAGAAACTAACAGTTTTGAGAGGAGAATCAGCTAAAACAGTATTACAACACTTTAAAGTTTATTTAAATGAAAGCAAGAGGATCAGGAGAGATAGCTACAACAATCAGACATGAAACCGGGTTGTACTTTACCATAGGGTTGATTTAAGAGCTAAATCTAGTCATTTAGACATCAAGTGCCTTCTGGGCACATTATGCACTTACACAGAGCAGGACAGAGCAGATGAAGGACATCATGCTCCTTTGACAGTAGGTCAGTTTCTCCTAGAAGCAACCCCACAATCACACATTTATAACCCATGGCAGTAGAAATAATTTGAACATTATTAGAGAGTCAAAGAGACTCTAGTGCTTTCAGTAAAAACCTTTAAATTCCCATTTCATTAAAAATTCTTCTCTGCAGCTGGTAGCAGAGATTACCGTGGTTCACCATCTGTGCAGATTAATGTTTACAAAAAAAAAAAAAAAAAAAAAAAAGGTGGAGGAGGGGAGTAACAGATAAGATGAATGGCTTCCAGATAAACAATTAAAAAATAAATAAAATTTAAAAACCAAAGTATATTTTCCTCTGTCTCTCTGTCTCTCTCAGCTCTGTCTCTGTCTCTGTCACTCTCTCTGTCTCTGTGTGTGTGTGTGTGTGTGTGTGTGTGTGTGTGTGTGTTATACTTGTTTTACTTAAATCCTGTAATCGAATGTTTAAGGGAAACTCAGGCTTATTTATTTTTAAAGACTGAATAATGTAGAAACAGTCGATCATCATCATGCTGTGTTGATGTACATTTTATGTGAAATTCATTTTTTGAAACGTCTTCAGAATGCATTAGAAATAATTAGGTGGGATTGGTATTTCTCAATTACATTTCCTTCTGGAAAGATGCTTTTTGTGTTTGCAGCTTGGCCTCACAAGCCAGGACCCCAGGTTCTGTCCTGGGAGAACAGGTTATGAATTGCTTTTAGGTGTGAATCTTATCTATTCTAAGAGTACATCTCATTCACAAATAATGGCAACAGGCAGAGGACACTTATGGCCTGCGCTTAATGGGTGTCACTGGTGACATTTTAAAATATGAAGTGTCTTGTTATATTTGTGTGTGTATATTTTCCTGTGTATCCAGATGTGCACATACATGTGGCATATAGAGGTCAGAGAACAACCTTGAATGCCATTCTTCAAAAGCAATACTCTTTCTTTTTTGAAAGAAGGTCTCTTGTTTGGGATCTGGGGTTCACTGATTATTCTAGGAAAGCTAGCCAGCAAGCCCCAGGCATAGACTTGGCTCTGCTTCTCAGCACTGGGCACCACCATGTACATCCTTTGCCCCCTTGCACATGGGTTTTAGAAATTAAACTGATGTGTTTTTTCTTGCACAAGTACCTTGTCTTAACCATCTCCCCAGCATTTTGTCTTGTTCTCCTCACTTGCTTTGTAACAAGAACTCTATTCACTTTACTTATCAATAAATATTCTTTGGTAGCCTGTCAGGTTAGGAACAATATCTAACCCACTCTGGAGAGCTCATCTTACCACAAACACAACTTTTTTTTTTTTTTCACTAGAAGTCAAGAGTCCTAGACAGTTGGGGAAGGTGTGATTTAGTAGATCCATTCATTTATTCATTAACATTTCTATTGAACATCTACTACATTAAGACATACATCAAGGAAGTAGAGATACTGCTAGGAATCAAACTGCACAAGTTCCCTGCTTACATTCTACTGGGAAGAGATAACAAATCAACAAAAACATAACTTACATAGAATGCCAGATATCAGTGAAGGCCTTGAGAAAAGAAAGGAGTCAGGGAATTATACTTAGAGACATCAGGCTGCAGCAGAATAGTTGTGATGCTAACTGTTCCAGTTATACCTCCAAAATAGACAGACATACAGACCCTGATGGCATTTGGTTAGTAATAACCTAATAGAAAAAAATCAATTCTACTTATGCTCATCTCTACCATCTCCTAGATGTTTGGTCCCAGGGAGGGAATTATGCCTTTTCATGCTGGTCTCTCCATCCCCACCCAGAATATCATGTGACACAGGACTAGGCACTCAGTGATTGGTGAACCAAACTTCACTTGTCAACCCTCTCTGGAGAGCCAGTATGCCCTTTGACACTTGCAATATCAGCTTGAACTAACAGTTCCACCTCTGTGCTTCAGTTTGACAGGCAGTAAGTTTCCAGCCTGCGGGTTGCTTATTGATTTGACTAATAATAAGTAATGAAGTGGCAACTGAAGGGACATTAATATCATGCAGAGACGAATGAGCACCAGGATTTGGAATGCTCTCTTGCATTGAGGCGCCTCTGCCACTCAGGGAGGAATTGGATTTTCTTGCACAATGTTTTCTGTTTCACTTCCTCAGCATCCAGAGCTGCAAAATCCCAGCTGAAAATGTGTGAAGGCAACAGCATAGCTTTATGTTGGAACTCATAGTCTCTCCTGCAATAGGAAGAAATGGTGATCATGGAAGGAGCTCAATGAAAGTTTTAAAAAGCTATATAGATGGAAGAAGACCAAAGATTTTGAGGGCTGCAATGCCACAAATAAATCTAACCAGGAAAGGGGTGGAAGAGAGGTCATGGGAGCAATGGAGAATACAGTTGGCCAACTATTTCTTTAAAAAACGTTGATTATTTAATCTCTGATGAACTCAAGTATTTTCTAAGAGTATACCAAGTTTTGTACTTACAAACCAATCAAGATGCATAATCTCTGTCCCCATGTAAAATATATTTGGCTGGCCACTGGCTCTTGCCCCTATATTGTAGCTTGTAATCATTAATTTTCTAAGCAGTAAGAGTAGAATTGCCATTCATGGTGAGCATTCCCCAATGATATAACTTCTTCCCATAAGGCCATTCTTTTTCAACTATCCTTAATCCCAGAATAATGCCACAGAATTGTTTAAATCCTTCATAATAGCTACATTCAAGATACAAACCATTGTAGTGACATGTAGCTGCTGGGGTTTTGCTATGAGGTAACTCTAGTTTGTCCCCAGATACACTAGCCAGATGACTAAGCTATGGGAGCTGACCACACAATAAAGATCAATTGTGTCATTAAAGAGTTAAATCTTTGGGCTATCTGATCTCAGTACAGTCATGTGGAAGAGAAAATGGTTATGGAAGCTCATTGCCTGATTGTCTGGCCAATTATTTGAACAATCTGGCAGGAACAATGGAACCCCAGTAAAAGCTCTTGACACTGAAACTTGGGTAAGCTTTTCAAATTGCCAGAACTCTGTGCAAAGGGAGATTTGCATGTTTGGTGGTGATGAATGACTAAATTTGTGTTCTAATCACATGTACAGTTCTTTCTCACATCATTCTAGTGAATTCTTGAATCATGATGAAAGCTAAATTTGCCACCAGATAATTAAAAAATAAAAGAGGAGACTCCCCAGACTCAGGTGACTTGGCGCCAGAGTAGGAGATGTCTTGACAGAATGAAGCCTTTTACTATGAGATTTGGCTTAACTTTCATGAGTTCCTCAGATATCTTAGTCTAGAAATAGATCTGAAAAGCCACAGTCTCAGAGCAGTGAGAGCAGTTTGCACACAGATGTGACACGAAGAGTAAAGGAGGTGCCATCTGCCTCATTGTGGCACCTGAGTCTGGTGTTTGTATTGCTCAACATTCTGTTACAGCTAAGTCCTGGGAAGCAAAGTTTGGCATGTAGAAAAAGGGGGTTGTTCAAAGCTGTCCTCGAGGAGATTATCCACTACAAATCTATTTCAGGGATTTCATGATATAAAGAACTTTTATGAGATATAGAGAAATGGCAAACTGGGACAGTGGTCAGGAAGACCATGCTTTGGGGAAGTCTTGTCCATAGGCTGTTTTTTACTTCCCTGGTGGAAGCTCACAATGGACTCTGATCTCCCAGTAATTGATCAGAACCTAAGGAAGGGCCTCTCTTAAGAAACAGAGCTAAAAGGGTCAGAGGATCAGAAGGCAAAACTAGGGACAGGGAGCAAAAGCCTGCTTCAGATAAGCCCATCACAATCAACAAGAATCAGAAGTGACCTGGGCAAAGTAAAACTTCAGCTGAAGATGTACAAAGGACAAAGTAATGGGGACAGAGAGGGCACCATAGTGTTCAATTTCATGGTCAGCCCTTGCCTTCTGTGCTGATATTAGTAGCAGTTGTCGTAGCTAAAGTCCTCTAGCTGATTGTTTTGTGCAATGTGCTCACCAAGTCAATTCACTGACAGAGCTGAGGTTTCTGTTTTCCAGTTAAGAATCTGAGGCTTGGAAAGGTTGTGCACTTTGGAGAACACCACTCAATTATAGGTCCCCAACCCTTTTTAACACATTTTTCTTTATGTGGTACCTAAATGTTTGTGTTTCCCTCTCTGCCCAATGCCCATACTGATACACTCATTCCTAAATTCAGAGTATTTGGAGATAGACCATTCTGGAAATATGATTATGAGAGTAGAACCCTCAACCTGGGATTAACGATCTTCTAAGGGAGCTAGTTTTGTTGTGTTTTCTCACCCTTTTCTCCTCTTCCTCTTCCTCTTCCTCCTCCAAGATTGCAGTGTTATGGAGGTTCTGGAAGAGTGGGTTGAACTCTAATGCAGTGTGATCTTGCTCACTGCACTGGATACACAAGCATCCTAAAGAGTTTCAGAGCAAGAATGGACCTCCTCCTCCGCTGTTATAGATTCAGCTTACACAATAAAATAGCCTTACTAGCACTTACTGTAGGCAATAAGCGGCCTCTATACATAGGTGACAGCTCCTTCATATAGATCAGGATTTCAGAGAATTAAAAATGTCCCCCTGGATGCCTTATTTTCATTGATTCTGTCTCCATCGCTAAGAGAATTAAGATAGAAACTAATATTAGCCTATTGCATACAACTGGCTGTACTGTCTGGGTGATTCTGTGTTGACCCCTTTCCAGCCCTGTGGATTCTATCATGGGTCATTTTAAGAAAGTCATGAATCTGGAATTCTTTTCTGATGTAGCCTTTGGTGACTTGCCTTTCTCTGTAAGCCTTTGAAGTGTCTAGTCATATACATAAATGATCTTTTATTCAACTCTTTATTTTCTGTGTATGCATTCACTGTTCACATTAAACTTCTTTTATGTAAATTAAGTCCCACGATATGAGTGAAACAAAGCAAAGCCAGATTAATTGGCTAATTTTCAAAGGCTTATTCTACAATGATTGCAGCTTTTTTCCCCCCATGAATTTTTTATCATGCTCTTTTCTTTTCATTGTTGAGAGTTGCCTTTGAAACAATAGTATGTAAAGTTGGTGTATAGAAACTTGACCCAAATCATCTCACTTAAGAAAAGAAAAACCACACATCTGTGATCATGACCTATTTCTCTTTTTTTCTACCAACTCAGCAGGTTTAAAATGTAATAGAGGAGAGTGGGAGAGAATTTTTCACAGGTGTTGTTTTTGCTAGTGTCTTTCCAACCTTACACACACACACACACACACACACACACACACACACACACACACACACACAGATAGATAGATATAGATATAGATGTAGATGTAGATGTAGATGTAGATGTAGATGTAGATGTAGATGTAGATGTAGATATAGATATAGATACAGATACAGATACAGATACAGATACAGATACAGATACAGATACAGATACAGATACAGATACAGATACAGATACAGATACAGATACAGATACAGATATAGATATAGATAGATGTAGATTGATATAGATGATATAGATGATATAGATGATATAGATGATATAGATATTATAGATGATGTAGATATATATCCCTCCCTTTCTCCCTTTTCCTCCCTCCCCCTCTCTCTTCTCTTTATGTAGAATATGTTTTTGTGTCTGTATTTCTATTTCTCTCTCACACGCCTGCTTATTTTCACCTTTGTGGTTTTAACCTGTGAGTTTAGAAATATGGACCAAAAGCAAAAGAAAAATGAAGAAAATTAGGTAGTCTGAGTATGGAAGAAAGTTTAAAGTAATTCTTGCCCATGCTGCAAACCTGTCTTCTCTAAAACTAGCAGCCCCCTGCCTCTGGTTAATCACTTTATCTGGTGGAAAATTCACTGCCTTCCCAAGTAATCAATCCTCTGAGTATTTTTTACCTTTATAAAATTCATGTTTATGTTGAGCATAAATTTCTTGGTCCCCTGTCGGTCCTTGAAAACCTGTTTGTTCTTCATCTCCTGTCTAGTTCCAAAAGGGAAACTGAACATGCCTCAGCCCCTCCCTTCCTTCATTCTTTCCTCTTTGGCTAAAAGGAATGGCCTTCCCCTCTTTCCCTTCTACTTTTGTAAAAATCAGGAAATAGAAGACAGTTTCCATTTTTTGTTCTTTAGACCTCCAAATAAATTGAGGTGCCCCTTTTTGTAACAATTCTGCAGGAAATGGAACAATCACTTTCTTGCTAATAATAGTATTTACACACAAGGATATTGTATGTTTTGACCAGTCACAATCTTATGAATATTTTATTTGATTAGTCTGGGTGTATGGCTGAGTATGCATGATCCAAACATGTTTTTTTTTATTTTTATATATTTTTAAATAAAAGTATAATTACATCATTTCTCCCTCTTCTTTTATTCCTCCGACCTCTCCATGTATCGCCAACCTTGCCTATTCTCAAATATCTCTTTTAGTTTTATATATATATATATATATATATATATATATATATATATATATATATATATATGAAATATTAACATATAATATAGTTACATGTATTATATAATACACACATACACACACATGCACAGATATAGATACAGATATACAGAGATAAATTAGATAGATAGATAGATAGATAGATAGATAGATAGATAGATAGATGATAGATAGATAGATAGATAGATGATAGATAGATAGATAGATAGATAGATAGATAGATAGATAGATAGATAGATAGGATAGATAGATAGATAGATAGATAGATAGATAGATAGATAGATAGATAGATAGATGATAGATCTAGTTTGTTTGTTACTTACATGTATATGTTTACAGGGCTAACCACTTGATATTGAATAACAAATTTAGAGGCTCTTTCCTGGAGAATACTATCCTACTCTCATCATCCCTTACTTGAAATTTTTGAAAGTTTTTATTGTCATATATTAATAATACATAATAATGGCATTCATTATGACATTTGCAGATAGGTATTAATTGTGACCATATTCTGCCCCTCTTCTGTCTCTTCACCACTGCCCAACTCTCTCCCTGTACCCAACTAGTCCCTTTCTATTATCTTGTTATGGTGGGGGTGGTGATTGTGTGTGTGTGTGTGTGTGTGTGTGTGTGTGTGTGTGTGCGCGTATGTGTGTGTGTACACCAAAGAATTTAGGATTTTATGCTGGAGAACAGCTGAGGAGTTATTTACAGGAACATGGACAATTCCTGTGTGTTTTCAGCTTTTTGACCTCTGGTTAAAGAGAAATTCTATTGCTTCTCAATGCCAGTCATATTAAATATTAAAAAATCAGCCTGTCTGGGGATGCTCAGGAGGCAGTAGCCACACCAAGCATTTTAATGGATCTAGAAAGGTGTGGATAATAGTAAAGTCACAGAATGACACTGACAAGGGACTGGTACCACTTCTACATCAGAAAGAACAAAAGGAAGAGATATGAACTAAACCCAAGAAACTTAGCCAGGACAGCCAGATGCCAACATCTGCGACAGGCATATAATTCGGTTATGGCTGGTATCTCAGTGTTGAGAGGACACAAACCCCTGAGCATCTTTGCTGTTGCCATGTCTCTGATCTCTGAGGGATCATGATGAGCTGTTGATGCCATGCTGGACAAGCTGGGTAAGCTGCATGCTGCCACGGCCAAAGTAAAAAAAAGGCCAGGCCAATAACATTGCCTGGAACGCAGAGCAGTGGCTAAGGTATCCTCCTCCCTGTCAACCCCTCCCTCTCAGGTTCCCTCTAGGACAATTGTTCTCAACCTTCCTAATACTATCTAATACAGTTTGCCATGTTGTGATAACCTCCAATCATAAAATTATTTCACTGCTATTTCATAACTGTAATTTTGCTACTGTTCTAAATCATAATGCAAATATGTGATATACTGGAGGTCTGCTATGGGACCCCTGTTAGGGGTTTGTGACTCACAGATTGAGAGCCATTGTGAGCCTCCCAGTGGCTAAGTGTGTCAAGGATTCAACTGGCCAAGCTTAAGTATGTGAGTCTTGGCCTATCATGAACTCCTGTGGTTGAATTGGAGGGTGACCCCATAGGAATGCCAACAGTCTCAACTAACCTGGACACCTGAGATCTCTCAGACACTAAGCCACCAACCAGGTGGCATATGAGAGTTGCTCTGAGGCCCCTGACAAATATACAGCAGAAGACTGTCTGTCTAGCCTTAGGGGGAGAAGAGAAGTGAGGCCCCACGGAGTGGATAGGCCTGGTAGCGGGAGGGAGAACATCCTCTTGGAGACAGGGGGAGGAGGAATGGAATGAGGAAGTATGGGAGGAGGGACCAAGAGGGGGGCAATGGCTGGACTGTAAAAAAATAAATAAAAGTAATAAATAAATAAATACATAAATATATAAATAAACTAAAATTTAAAAATAAAATAAAAATCTTTGAAAGCTGGATTTAAAGCCAAAAGACAATAGCCCCACAAGTAGCATAAGTGATACCCTACATTAAAATTTAAAAGAATTTTGTGTCTTTACTGACACAGTATGAGATCTGCCCAATATACCCTATAAGTAGAAGAGAGTAGGAAGAAGTAAATCAAGTGCTTAGTGCACTACCTGAGTCCCATGCTCATGTTCTTTTCATTTTTCCCCCAACCTCAATTTACCAAAATGGCTGCTGTCAGAGCATCTATTGTGAATACACCCAAAGGCATTTTAATGGGGGAGAAAAATCAATAGCTGTTGTGCTGTAATCATACATCTTTGACATATGTATGTATATCTCACTGGAATATATATATATATATATATAT
>LR750163.1:493371-604886 GCA_902729485.2 Mus minutoides | reverse complement strand
CTGAGGAGAGCATGAATACTCCAGCAACATCTAGAAGTGAGTGTAGTCACCAGCCAATCACCGTCCACCAACTTTTCAGCCAATCATCTTCCACCAGCTCTCCAGCCAATCATCCTCCACCAGCTCTCCAGCCAGTCATCTTCCACCAGCTCTCCAGCCAATCATCTTCCATCAGCATTTCAGCCAATCATCTTCCACCAGTTCTTTCCTGTTCTATCTTCTGTGCAAAACTATAGCATACAATGGCACACCTACCACCTCCATCCTTAGCGTGCATCCTCTTACTACCTGAATTGTAGTGAGACTTCCAGCTACTCTTTTTTTTTTTTCTGGATGTTTCTGAAAAAGAAAACATGAGAATATTGTAATTGAAGCCTTAGGACTGATTGGTGAAGCAAAGGGAACTACAGATCTGTGCTCAAACCTCTCTGGGATTTGATATTTCTAAATAGGAAGGGCTTATTTCATATGGTCAGTGCTAGGTCCTATAAAAGCATCTACCATTTAAAAATTCATGCTTGATGAGTGCTAAGCCCAAAGAGTCTGAAAAGACCTGAAAAAGGGTTTCCAAGAGTGTGACTGGAAAGGATGTAAGGAGTAAATAGAAGCTGCTCATAAAGAAAAAAGAAACCGATAAAGTTCGATTATAATAAATTAGAATAAAAAGTCACCTTGATTTCTACCAGTGCACTTCACTTCCTGCATCCCTGGAGCCTGGCAGGGTCCTATAGGAACAATTAGTTCATCACCTCTCACTGTGGCCAGACCACAGCTCTAGACTTTGATTAAAACCATGTTGATTCTGTATGTATCATTGTATCTCAGTCTCCCTAGCCCTCAGAATGCTTAAAGTAAGTAAATCACCAGATACTGATTGCTCCCCAAATTAGTGAGGGACATTTAAGAAGTTCTTTAGACTAGATAAAGTACCTTTGGATTATCTTGAGTACTCATAGAGGCTCTAGGCAAGAAATAGAAATGTTATTCCTATTTCCATGTGAGCAAACTGGAGCTCAGAGGATTTATGTGGTGAGCCAAAGAACTCATCAATTGCAGATGCTGTTTATTTTGGAATTGTTATTGTTGGTGGTGGTAGTGTTATTTGAGAAAAGTTTCAAACTATAGCCCACCCTGTCCTGTAATTTATTATGTGATCCAGGTTAACCTTGAACTCCAATTGACTCTCCTAACTCAGCCTCCCAAGTGCTGAGTTTGCAGACATGTACAACCATACCTGGTGCAATCAGAGACTCTCTTAACGGGTCAAGCCTTGTACTTAGACTCCTGGACTCCAATACATAAACCTTTCTGTGATCCATGTGAGACCAGGCCCATGTGGCATAGAGAATCATTTGTCTTGTTGCGTGGTTGGATCTTCTTAGTTTATTTCCAATTCTAGCCTAGACTACAATCGTGGTAACCTCTGTAGGCCATTATTCCAGTGGTAACCTCTGTAGGCCATTATTCCAGGATGAAGGGGAAAAGACTGTCAACAAAGCAGCTGAAGAGACACCCTCATACCAGTCTACCATGTGACAGCTACGAACCTGTCTTCATGCTCTCACAGATGGGCTAGGCAAGGGCACATCTTATTATAGAATGGAGCTCTGAAGAAGGACAAAGCAACAGGTCAGTATATGGCGCCAGGATTCTGAAGAAAACATCCACATCATTTGTTCAAACAAATATAGTCATGAAATTTCCATTCTGCCACAGACTCGAAAACCCTTCCCTGAGGTGGGAGAGAAAATGCTGTCAATTCAACAATTATGATAATAACTAACTTTTATTGGGCATTCATTTTGTGTTCCCATTCTGCAGACAGGAATAATAAAATGTCAAGAGGCTGTTAGCTGTTCCCATAGGAATTTAGAGGCAACAGTGGGATTCAGTCCTTGTCCCTCAGAGTCTGGCATCCATCCATTCATCCATCCATCCATCCATCCATCCATCCATCCATCCGTTACCATCACACAGACTTAATTCAAAATCTACCATCAGCCTCTTTTCACTAGCCACTGGAATGATTTCAAAATGATGTTTTTCTCAGTGGGTTTGCACAAATGTGTGAGTCATAACAATTTACAGCATTCCAGCAGAGGCAGGGACCAAGGCACATTGGGGCCAAGTATTTTAATAACTTCTTCTGCTAGCAGTTATAAAAATGTAATTGTTGCTGCAGGTTCAAAGAATTAAAATATGGCAAGGTAGAGGTACTCTAAGAGCCAGTTTTCGGGGCTAGGGCTTTGCCCTTGTAAACAACTTTTATATACCCTGTTGGAGAATGCATAATGAAATGACTAATATTTGCAGCCGGAACTGGGGCTATTATACAGAAGCTGAGTGTTTTGTAGCTTGAAATCTGTTCAGGGCAACACTGAGAACTGGTAGAGTGGGTAGGCGATGAGGACTTCTTGTCTCTGCATGGTCACCTTTTCCTCATTCTCTCCATGAGATTGGTCTATAGGAAATCAAACAGAGAGAGCACCAGGTGACTCATTCCATGACTTCTTGGTGTGGAATGAAAATCTCCTCTGTTCATTTTGCATCTTTTGTTACCCATGTCTCTTCACTCTTGCTCCTGAAACTGGAACATATGGTTTTCTTTGCTTTTAATCTTCCCCAATGAAAACTTCAGGTAGAACATTCCAGGGGTCCACCCAGAACTCTGCAAGGCTTGATTTTTGCATCCTAATGAAGGTATTCGGAGAGATGCATGATCCCTTCCTCCTCTGCCCCCTGATTCCTGTATGAATAGTTATAGTTGCAGTTCTCAGTTGTGAGCATTACCCAGCTCTTCTTCCCTTGAATTACAGAGGGCAAGCCTCTCCCAAGGGCAGCATGATTGAGGCTAAAGAGAAACTGAAGAATTTCCCCTTTAATATCAACCCTGACTGTACTAAAAATGAGCATTTCCTAAGGGGAGACACTATCGCAGAATCACCGAGATGGTTCTTATGTAGGCTTTTCTGCAGACAGTCCAAGAAGTCATAAAATTATGAAAACAGAATATTGAGCTTGTATCATCCACCATCGCTGATACAGTACAGACTGTAAAGACAGAATGTTCTATTTGGGGCACTTTCATATGAAGACGGCTATGGGAATAAGAATGTCAGAATATTTCTCTTCCCCTAAATAGAATAGTAGTTTACAACTAAAAATAAGGAGAAAAATACACAGAACTGTGTCTGGCCATACGTGCCATGGAAGGAAGATGGCCTAGGAATTGCCTGTAGGGGGTGGGGTTACTCTATAACACAGCCAGTGTGATGCTAAACACAGAGGTAAGCAATACCCATGATGATGTTGTGTAAATGTAAGCCATGTTATTGGTACATAGAATGGGCAATGCAGTCTAAAAGACACGTATTAGATGTAGGAGAAAGGCAGCTTTTTAAATCCTACTGTCTTTTCTTTAGTCCTCACTCTGCTTTGGCAATTACAGTGCCATGGATCCTCAGAACTTTGATGTTTCCAACTCTAAAATGGGGATAATATTACCCTTTTAAGAGAGATGTGATAAGGACAAGTGATATCCTAACTGGAAAATGCTTGGTGACGGCAAGCAGTTGGACTGTGGCCACTAATGTTAGAATGGACTACAGATATAAATCAGTAACTTCGGTTAATTTGGAGAATAATAATTCTTTTAAGCTTTTATTTACCAAAATACATCTTCCATCCACATTCAATATATAATAAAAGTCAATCGCTCTATCCCTGTCTACTATAATACACATATGCAGGCCATGGTCTAGCCCCCATTCACTCTAATTTATTATCCTGAACTGTGAACTTTACCTATGCCAATCCAGACCTTCAAAATATCAATTTCTTTCTCTATATGATGAGCCATTTCATCCATGTGTCCAAATTCATACTACTTCCCCTATCCCTAGGGCCTGTGTTTTGTTTTGTTTGTTTTGTTTTGTTTTGTTTTGTTTTGTTTTGTTTTGTTTTGAACAAGCCCTAATTTCAAGTTCCTTGGACCTAACTTTCCATTATGCCTGGATCTCAGCATGCCATGGAATGAGGTTTTGCATCTTTTCCTCTGCCCCATAGGAATGGGTGGAGCCAATGGGGACAGGAGTTGTGATAGGCTTGTCTTTGTTTCCCTCCCTGTTGTGGGTCAAGTCAGGTGGTGTTGCTTGGAACCAGCTGGGCATTCACACTACCCGATGACTATTCTCAATTTCATAGTTGTTGATTTGTGATTGTGTGTCATAGTGCTGTTTTGTGCTCCTTGGTGACCACTTAATTTATAGCTATCTGTCCTTCTATATTAAGTGTTTCTAGACTCCTTGCGGTCTCAGGCAAAGCATTCAGAGAGCTGGGGAGTTGCCATCATCATTTTGCTGAGATGTTTCCTTACCTATTTTTTAATGAAAGACCCTTAAATACCAGAATTGATATCAGAAAACAAAGTAGGGTATCAGCTTGCAAAGTGTCTGCTGGTGCTGGTGCTGGTGCTGGTATGAGGGACTAAATGTCACTTCCTAAAATGTTAGACTTGATATGCTGTAGGAAAACACTTTTGAAAAATACATTGTTCCCTCTACAGGTAGAAAGTTCTAGCAGTAAAGGGCCAGGATGGGTCATTCAGCTGAGGGGCTGGAAATTCGGGGAGCACTGGCTGGTACAGACTTCTAGTCTTATCTGCAGCCTAACCCTCCTATGTGTGCCCAAGGCTTGGGCACCGACTTATTTTGAGCTAGAAACACCTTGCATCTCTCTCCTCCATCCTTTCACTGGTGAATGGGGAAATTACTTCCACAGACAGCCCATGTCCTTGGGCAACTAGGAAGGGAAGAGGCACTGTCAACACAGTCTTCAGGCTCAGTTTATCCAGCTTTTCTCATTTACTTATTACCCATACATAGAGTCCAGATTTTTGTCATTTGAAGAGTCTTCTTAAGGAATTCATCATTTTGTAGTCACCTCTTTTTATTTCAAGATGCCACCAGATTTCAGCACTACTAAATGCTTATAAACACTTGGAAATTAAACGATTTATAAATGGAAAGCTAGCACTCAGTTACCCATGCATATATCACCTCCCAGCAGCAGGCTAGCTCAGACCAAGTCCCCTGTGTATGTCCTTTCATTCCCGTGAGATCTAGACACCAGCTCTGTCCTTGTTCATTCCCTTTGTCTTCTTTGCCAGGTTAGTAGAAGGGATCACAGATGCCTTTAGAGTTTGTTTTGTTTTGTTTGTATGAAGGTAGAGCACACTATATTTTGGGTTTAATGTCATTGAAACTGACGTACCTTACAGTCTGTGGCATTGAATAGTTTGATCTTCAAAAATTTAAAATAATATTTATAATCTCACTGTTGCATGGTTTTTGTTTGTTTGTTTGGTTGGTTGGTTGGTTTTTCGAGACAGGGTTTCTCTGTATAGTCCTGGCTATCCTGGAACTCACTCTGTAGACCAGGCTGGCCTCTAACTCAGAAATCCGCCTGCCTCTGCCTCCCAAGTGCTGGGATTAAAGGCGCGCGCCACCACGCCCGGCTGTTGCATGTTTTTTAAATGTTATGATAATTCAAATTGTACAAGGTGATTTTTAGTGGAATAGTAAAAGGAAAGGCACCTTCCATTGGATTCCTGTCATGAGCCAGACTCTATGGGCTTTGTTGGTTGAGCGAATTATTACTCCCCTCTTTATAATAAGTCCTCATGTAGTCATATTCTTACTTGAGTGTGGGGTGATTTTAAACCCAAGCTGATGTTCTCTCCACTTCTGCCTTGGTCAAAATTTGTTCTCAATTTCTCCTGTATTCTAGTGAGGAGTAAGACAGGCTTCACATAAACATAGACGAGAATGGCACATATCCACCTTGGGGGTCTCTCTATGCTTGCATTTTCTCCACTAAAAATATCGTAAGACACTTGTGAAGAGGAGAACACTTAGAACCCTGACCCAACATTCACCAAATTTGAGTGACTATGTTGATCTATAGTTTGCTGAATCATCTCTACTTTGAATCCCTGCATCCTCTTGAATAGACTCCAGTTTCACCTAACAAATCATAAACCCTTTACCCAGAAGTATCTGCAACACCTATATCGTAGGCCTCCTTACAAAGGAGCAGAGAAAGGACCACACTTTCAGGGGCCTCTGACCCTCAAAGGCCCAGGACGATGGTTTGAGCAGAGGCCTTCCTCAGAGTCTGAAGATGTTAGGAAATGACTCCTCAGCTATCCTTACTTATCTAAACTTCCCAGGCAAAACAGAATCCACTCACAGGACTAGCCCCCAAAAAATGGGCATCCAAGAGGTTTTTTTTTTTTTTTTTGACATGGTTCCCATGCAAAATACATTTCACTCTTCCCTGGAAGAACATTCCCCAGGCACAACTGTACTTCTCAATGCCTGGGATAATTCTATATCTCTTAAGTGAGCAGAAGACCTCCTGGGAAATTTGCAATGCCCAGTAAGAGTGAAGCTACATCCTCCCCTTCTTAGGTAAATTCATTTGTCTGGGCCTTAGGTTCTTATTATATATGACAGACAGACCAGAATTACCTCCTTAGAAGAAAACTAGTAAACTGGTCAACTGAATTAGCATTCATTCAGAATCTGGTGAAAGAGGGAACAACTCACATTAGTCAAGCGCAGGAGACCAGAGGCTGGAGATCTTAAGCCCGTGAAAGGGCAGTACAGGGACTGAGTTGGAAAACAAGTTTATACATCAAGTCACCCAAAGCAGGGGAGCATGGATACCAAGAATTAATGAGCATAGAGAACATCCTCTCTTGGTCTTGGGGAGCAGTGGCCTTCCAGAAAAGACAAGCCACATCTACTTAATGGTTCAGTAGGATTGGCATCTCCGGGAGCCAGAGCACCCACGCATAGAGTAGGCTACTGACCAGTCCAGGGACAGCAGCCAGAATCATGCCTCATTTGCCAGTCCTGCCCATCTAAGCAAAGCAACCTACAGCGTTGAGACTTCCAGCATGAAGAGATAAACAGTTTTCATCACTCTGCTCTCTATCTAGCACTTTCTGGGTTTACTTATATAGTTTTATTCTCCTAAGAATTAGGGGATAGGTAATATCTACTTGTATAGGTAGTGTGATACAGAAGTATCAAATTTGGATAATACTCACAAAGAGGTGAACTTGCCTGAGCACCTACTTTGTGCCATTGTACCTTGTGCACTGTGAAGGAAGCAGCGGCCTCCCTTCACTGAAGCTTCACAGCCACTCTAAGGAGGATGCTCTCATTTTGCACGTGGTAACTCCCACGAACTGAGACTTAGAGATAAGCAGATTCTCCAATGCAGTATGGCTCTTAGGAGGCATATCTAGACCTTAATCTAGATCTTTACAATAGCAGAATGCAGCTACTTACTACACACAGTTGGATTCAGAACTGAACTTAAATCCTAGCTGTGTAACTCTGAGCAAAATACTTAACCTTTCCAAAATCCATGATCAGGAAATTCATTATTCTTCCCTTGAAATTTCAGTGACTGTTAGAGCTGATCATGTCTACTCACTGTGGTAGGATGAAGATAAGATCACTGGTAGTCTCAGTCTCCTCTCTTTTAACTCACTGAAGATGGATCTGACTGAAAAGGGCTGGACTATGGTCATAGACCATCCCCACATATACATGCAGCCTCACAACTATGGACAAATGAGGACTACAAGTGACAACAGGAGCTTTGTGACCTGGATTCTATCTTGGGATCTAGATGGCTTAGGGCTGCATCCACTGGGTCCTGGTCCATCACTCTTGTATTTCCTTTATTATTGCATGGCCAAAAGAAGTATAGCAGATTTTTAAAACTATTTCCAGATAGGAGTGTTTTTGTGTGCATGTAACTTTCTGGATAACAGCCGGATAGGTAGATTTTCTTTAATTTCTCTCCGACTAAGATTTAAGATGAGACTAAGAATGGGAACAGCAAAGGGACTCAAGACTTTCTTTTTTCACAGCTAGTTCTTACTAGTTCAATAAATACTTGTTGGTGACCCAATATTTGCCCAGTAGTGAGGGAAAAGGTGGTAGATAAAGGTGGTAGTCTAGGTCATAATCCTAGACTTCTAGATATTTCCAAGCTAAGCTAGGAAGATTGCTCAGTGGTGAAGCACTTGGTATGAAAGTATAAGTACAGGAGTTTAGGTTCCAAGAATCCAAACAAAAGCCAAGCAGGCACTGAGTCTGCATGTGATCCTAGTACTAACGAGGCAACCACAGCAGATCCATAGGTCAGGCCGAGTTGATTCCCTGCGAGATACACTGCTGCAGTATGTAATGTGTACAATTATTACATACCCAACATCAACATGAGATTTCCATGTCTCTGTGTGTGTGTGTGTGTGTGTGTGTGTGTGTGTGTGTGTGTGTGTATTATATATAATATATTACATAGATTATATCTATGGATAGATAGATAGATAGATAGATAGATAGATAGATAGATATCCATAGATATAATAGATACAGAGGCATGAAAGGAGAAGAGTCAGGGAGAGGTAAGGGACCAGGGGAATTAGTAACAGTGAAGTATAATACCATTACTTTGTATAATGGTATAATTAGATACCCAACATCAACATTAGATTTCCATATATACATACACACACACACACACACACACACACACACACACACACACACATACACACACACACATGCATCCACACCCAAGTATTCTCACATACATCTGTAGATAGGTGATAGATAGATAGATAGATAGATAGATAGATAGATAGATAATAGATAGATAGATAGATAGATAGATAGATAGATAGATAGATAGATAGATAGATACTGATTCCAGAAAGTTCCAGCCTAATCTGGAGAACTGGCCCTAAAGTAATTTGCTTTTGTACAGATTTTTGTAAGGTAAAGTAAAGAGGAAGAATATAAACAAGGAAGGGGCAAGGAGAAGGGAGAGGCATGAAAGGAGAAGAGTCAGGGAGAGGTAAGGGACCACAGGAGTGAAGTATAATACCATTACTTTGTATACAAGCTTAAAACTTAACAACCAAAGTGGTAAAATGATATTGTAAAATTAAGAGGATATTTCCAGTAGTTTTTAACTATAAAATTATTCATGTGCATTAATTATACATATTAATGTGGCTTTCTGTGACATTTCCACACTTGCATATGCTTTGCCTCTCTAACCACTCTCAATCACACTCTCCTCTTTCCCATCTTCCCCCAGTCCCCTTCCCCCTCCAGACAGTCCTCCCATTACATCCACTATCTTTTTCCTTCTAATCTCCACATATGAGAGAAATCATGTGATACCTGCCTTTTGGCAATGGCTTTATTTTGTTTAAAATACCAGCTCTACCCATTTTCCAGTAGATGACATGAGCTGGGTTGTTTTGTTTTGTTTTGTTTTGTTTTTTTATAGCTCAATATAACTTCTTAATGTTATATCAGACTCTCTGTATGTGTGCATCTCTAATGAGCATCTGGGCTGAATCCACTGCTGTCTGTAGTGAAGAGTGCTGCTCCAAGCCTGAGAAGGCAGGTATCCTGTGCACATCAACTTCATGCCCTTCAGGGAGGCTTTGGTTATGAGCCACTGATCTTTATCGTCTCTGTGCCAGTATCATGCTGTCTTGGCTGTCCTGGCTCTGTGGTAAATTTTGAAGTCAGGTATTTGATAATCTCAGCATTGTTCTTTTTGTTCAGGCTTTGGATAGTCAAGGTCTTTTATTCTTCACAGACTGCCATGTGAGAACAAAGAAGGGGAAAGTAGTGCATTCCATTTGGCAGTGAAGTCAAGGAACAAAATAAAATTTGTTCCTTAAGCTGTGGAACTTCCTAGGTGTCCCATATAATCCTTCCTCTCAGAAATGATGGCATCCCCTCTTCAACCAGGACCCACTCTCTTCTGCACAGAGGAGCTGTTTTATTCCATGACTGCAAAAACCCTATTGGATGGGAAAAGTTCAGAGGAGCCTGGGTTTGTCATCTCCACCTATGAGCTAAGCTGGTGTTTCTTGAGTATTTTCTATGGTCGGTACTGTTCTAAGAGCTTAGGATACAGTGGTGTGTGAGGTTCTTGATTTTTGAGGCTCCTTCCATGTGTGCCTTGGCCTCTGCAAGTATCAATTACCCCGCCATGAGGGAGGTCAGGAAAGTAGCATCTGCCTGGAGAAATCTCAGGAGCTCGTTTGTTTGTTTGTTTGTTTGTTTGTTGGTATTCAAGCAAGCTTGAGCTCTTCCTCATTTACCAGCTGCCCAGTGAAAATAAATGCAATCCAGTCTGACTTTGTAGCTTTTGTCCTTATGTGTAAACTCTATTTGTTGATGCTATATAAATTTAATGGATGCTTCCAAGTCCATTTAGCCAATATGGGTTAAAACAGTGAACTAGTTCTTCATGTTCCTGCATTTTATATACATTATGACTCTGTATATGGAACCATAAAACTCAGGACAGATTTATTCACGTGCTGCACTATATATTTTCATAGAAATGTTTTGCTAGGTACCTGTAATATGCTGATGTATGTGAACAGTTTTCATAAGTTTATTTCACATAGATCTCTCTTAAATTGCATGTGAGTGACATTTTATGGCTTAACTCTTGTTTCCAAGACACAGCCCCGGTTTGCATCACTGCTGATGGTATGTGTGCTCCTCTTGTTTTTGATGCAGTTCTTCAGGAAGCTATCACTAAAGATTCCAGGTTGGCCTCTTTCCTGGAGAAGCCAATCCATCTCTTTGTGTGTTGCAAAAAAATGGACTTGAATTATTCAAATCCCATGCCTTAACTGAGTATGGCATATTGACATAAAGACATGGACTGGTCCCATTCTTTGTGTGGTCAGAGCCCGTGGCATGAAAACAGCAGTGAAATAATGTGGCCCTTTTCCTAAGTGGTTTTTCTTCACCTGGCATTGACGCAGACTTCCTGACCTGCAATTCCATCAAAGTAAGATGGAGAAGAAAGACATGCACATTTGCCAAATACCTCATATAATCCAGATTTGTGACACACTTTGAAGATTTTCAGTCTTGCTTAAGGTCTCTACATCAGGAAAGTTTGACTGTATTAAAGGAAGTTGTTGCAGGGAGGTTAAAGAACTGGACCAAGGTCACATAGGTAATGAGTGGTGGGGCCACTGAGCAGCTAAACCCACCAGTATCCGGGGCTCACAAAAGGATTCCAGCAAGCCAAAGGCAGCACTGCCTTCTGCTTACCTATAGCACAACATCCGTTTCAACAATCACTGAATAAAGATTTATTTAATGAATGTGCCCTATGTGTTGAGGACTGTGCTCACTGGGTACCGCATTTGAGCTAGGCGGAGTAATGTTTGAGTTACAGAAGGATTTTATGTTACCTCCTTCTCTACCTAAGAATATCCATGTAAGGTTACTACAAATGAATGGCTTTGCTTTGCAAGAAAATCTTAGCATCAAGAGAAGCAAATTCCTCTCTGTGTTCCCAGTTATCTTGATATACGTAGATAAGGTACCCCTTGAACATTTTGGAATGAATCAATAATGGGTAGATTTACAACTTGTCTGAAGAAAATACCGTATATATTTATTTACATACCTTCGACCCCCACAGTCCAGTGCTGTACTTTGTCATCTGTGAATCTTCAGTGCCTGGCAATGGACTCACCATAATTCAGAGCTTGATATATGAATATATTGGAGAGAGACTAGGCAATATCAGGGCAATTTGGGCACTATTAGGAATGATCAGTCTAGTGTCAAAAGAAAGGCAGAGAAGAGAAACAGGAAAATGGGAGTCAAGCACTTACCTCAAGAGTAAAATTTAAACTGATACCCCCCAAAAAATCAACTTAGCAATCAAGTTAAGTAGTATTTTAATGCCATATTTTACATAATCAAAATAGGATCTGACAAAGCCAAAGATTAGCATATGACAACAAGATGAAAAGTCATAACTCATGTTTGCTTAAAATTTTTATTTTTCACCCCTGTTTTGCATTAACCTTGTTTTTTAAAAAGAAAATGCACCAAAACGTTGTTTATTTCCATCACTGAAATCGTGGCACAGATTAAATTTTATATCCAAGATGGATTTTTCTCATCTGCTTTGCCTTAGCACTTGCTGTGTAGAGCCAACACTAACAATAGAAAATTCTTGGGTATCTGGTTATATGAGATGTACTTTGTATAAGAAAAGTCAGGGAAATCTCACAGAAGCCTATCTTCAGGAAGGTTCACAGACAGGATGACTAAAATATGAGGAGGTGATATTGCCTTCCTGGGGTATCACACATAGATTGCAGATGTGTCCTAGATATTGCTTTTCTTAGCCCCCAACAGGTACTGCCCAGAACCTGGGTATATGGAGGGGTCACAGGACAGCTGCCTCCTGCCAGAAGCAGCCCCATGCATTTAACCCACCATGCTACACCAACATTATATTCCAGTGAATTCTAAATTCTAACCATTATCAGAATCAGCATGGTTTTATGTTTCTGGTCCCTATGCCACCAAGATAACAGCAATTTTCAGGTGCTAACAACTGTAAGATACATCCCAATTTCAGAGGTTCTGTAATGTGAAATTTTAAAAAGTGCATTTTGGAATGGTAAAAAAAAAATACATTATGATTCTATTCCAAGTGTTGAAATTCATTCTATTCCATGGTGTTGAAAAAAGACAGAAATTCTACTTAAGGGTATGCTGTGACGATAAGAACAACAGACTTGAGTGCTATGCATATCTCTAAATATTTACAAGTCTGTCTACCACCTGCAACCCATCAAAAGGTGCTATACTTTCTACAATGGAAAACTTCAAACCAGTGGCAAGGGAGAGATGCTACTTTCCCTTAGGAAGGAGGCTGCTCCATTTACCTCCAGAGAGAGGGAAGATTACAGTCCTTACTGTCTGGATGTATTATTCTTGAAGAGGTTAAGAATCCCATCTACTTACAAAGTTACTTAGATGAATTTTAAAAGGGGAGGGGGTGAGGATTGGAGAGATCTCAGCTGTTAAGAACACCTGATGCTCTTCCAAAGGACCCCAGCTCAATTCCCAGCACACATATGGCAACTTACAACCATGTGGCAACTTGGAATCTCCAGTTCCAAAAGATCCAACACTTTTCAGGTCTCCATGACACACAGTCATACATGCAGGCAAAACACCAATATGCATAAGATAATAACTTTTTAAAAAATTTTTAAAAATTAAGAGTGGGTCTAGAGTAATGAGTTAAGAGCTCTTGAACTGTGAACCTGAGTTCAAATCTCGATACCCACATTACAAGTTTAATGCACCTGAATCTCTAGAGCTATGCAGGGTGATTGCTGAGAATTTCAGGAGAAATGGGAGTTCCAGGGCTTGTACCATTCCCCATGAGCTAGACCCACCCACATCAATCCTTACTCAAGAAAACTTGCCTATAGGCCAGTCTTATAGAGGCATTTTCTCAATTGAGAGTCCCTCTTTCCAGACGACTCATGTGTCAAGTTGATGTAAAACAAGCAAACACAACAGCTAACGTAAGACTCAAACATCGCTTTTCCTTAGCCATATCCATTTAGAGCAGATCTATGAGAAGCTGCAATGATTCCCTAGCTAGTGTTCAGAATCTAAAAGAATAGTCCCAGGTTTATGATCTAACGCGAACAATCCATATTGTTCTCCATCCAACCAACTTTCCCAACCACCCTACAACATGATCAAAGGTTACTGCATTCCAAAACGTATTTAGATTTAAAATACACATAGTGATGCATTGATCCAGGTCAGTGATGAACTCCTCAACCTTATAGGATATGATAAAACAAACAAAAAAAACAAAAAACAAAAAAACCACAGATGAGTCTGCCTTTTATGGTTTACTTTTTTTAAATGCATCTACCAATCATATACACAAATCAGTGCTAGATCCATGTGTTCTTCTCCAAGACCATGAGCTCACGATGCTAAACCCTAAAAAACCCTTATATTTTTGGGTTTCTTTTTTTTTTTTTTTACTTTCAAAACAAAACTCCAAAATTTTCTGCACAAAAGAAATATCTGCATTGATGGTCTGAACCATTGAGAGGTAAATATAAAGAAACATTAGCTGAAGCCAAAATGCCCAGTTCATATCCTACTCTGCCTCAATTTCTTATTCTTTTTTTTTTAAAGATTTTTTTTAATGTATATGAGTACACCATTGTTCTCTTCAGACATACCAGACAGGACATCAGACCCCATAAAGATGGTTGTGAGCCACCATGTGGTTGCTGGGAGTTGAACTCAGGACCTCTGGAAGAGCAGTCGGTGCTCTTAACCACTGAGTCACCTCTCCAGCCCCGCAATTTCTTATTCTTAAGATGGGGATAATCATAGTATCCACTTCCTAAGGATGAAATGAGAATTGAATGACCTAATACTTACAAACACCTGACAGCACCTCATAAGGAAGATTTCTTCTGTGTCAGATCGTCAGTGGCCCCAGATAAGAATTCCTATGCTTAGATGGTCATCAGCACTTACCCACTCAACTAAGGGGCAGGACTCTCCACTATTGAGTTTACCATGCAGGTGGATTTGATTCTCCTTCCATATTTGGTCTCCTTCTTGTCCAACACTGAACAGATGTAGTTCTCACATTGAATGTGGTTCCTGTGCAAGTCTCAATAGTGATCAAGCCTGAAAGGCAAACAGATTCTAAAATTAAAAAAAAAAAAAAAAAAAGTATATGTTTGGCAAGCTCTTGCATCCCCTCTGGACTGCCATCTCACTTTGTACATATTTGCAATGGTATTCTAATCATATGGAATTTGTGATATTTTCTTTTTGCTGGATCCCCTAAGAGATAATGCTCAACCCTTATATTATCCTTCTTTGCCCACCTAGGACCTCCTATTCTGTATGCAGTATATAGAGAATACCTAATATATCTGTGTTAATCAAGCAGTAGCCAGTACCTGCTCTGTAAACATGAGTTTTATCTTCTCTGCTCCACTCTCAGTAATATTCACCCTCCTTTCTGTTCTCACTTATTCAGCTATGGAAGTAACCATTGCATGCAGCCTCAGAGGTACCAACCAGGAAGCCATGGAATGCATGCACACATAGATGCTCCCCTGAGCATCTTCTAAAGCCTACTGGGTAAAATATCAAGCCTGGGGCCCACCTCCCTGAGCATGGCTGTGGGACCAGAGAAGCTTCTGATCATTTTCAAAATATCCAGAGTAATAACGCCAATAAATTTCATTTGTGAGAGTGGCAGTCGTTCTTTATTTAGAATCTTTACATCTCAGTATAATGGGCCTTTATGACCATGAGCCCCATGAAAGAAAGAAGCCCACTTTTTAATCTGTCAGAGAAAAGAGGTAGATAAGGAGTAGGAATGAAGTTATAAAGAGTTATCAGAGGCTTGGGAGAAGAATTCACTGCTCAGCTCTCAGGGCGGCTTAATGTCATTGAATCTTCCAGAACTCAGGGGTTGGGTAAATTGGGTCTGAGGAACAAAGAAGACTGTATTCGGTGTATTACTGTAGGATGTCAAGCCAGAACTCAGAGGCTTAGGCAATGAATATTTATCATCACACAGACCCTATGGGTCAAGAATTTGGAAGCAGCTAAATTGTAATTCTGGTTCAGAGTTTCTCAAGTAGAGTGGTCAGTATATGAACAAGGTTATTATGTGACATCTTCTCTTAGAGGGACTGTGACATGGGATATTCTCACTGGAGGAACCACAGTCATGTGATATCTTAAATAGGATCAGAAGTCTATATTCAAGCTGTGGGGTCTCTCTGTAGGCTGAGTACCCTAATAACAGGATATGACAGCCTTTTCCTAGAACAAGATGTCTGAGAGATAGGAGAAAAATACCATGACCTTATAATATAGACTCTGAAGTGATGCTATGTCTGTGTCCTAGGCTTCCTTATCAAAGTACCATAAATTATCTGGCTACAGCAGTGTATATTCGTTTACACGTTTGAAGGAGAGAAGTTCAATGCCATGGTTCAGTGATTAAGAGCATCTGGTGCTCTTCAGGAAAAGCAGAGACCAATTCCTAGCACCTATACAGTGTCTCAAAACCACCTATACCTCAAGGTTCAGAAGATCCAACACCTTCTTCTAACCTCCAAAGATACCAGACATGAATGTGGTACACAGACATCCATGCAGGCAAAACATGTCTGTGTACCACATATATGCCTTGGAAGGGAGACATGAGAGTATTAGGAAGGAAGAGTGAGAGAGGAATTCTTCAATTATATTTTAAATAAAAATTGTCAAACATAGTAGTATATATCCACTTTTCTTAATGATTGTTTTCATGAAGACATTTTCTTTCAAGTATATCACAGATATCATATTCACCCTTCCACACCCTCCTCTCTCCTTGGCCCCCACTAATTCTTCCCTCTTCAAGACAATCTCACTTCTGCTTTCATGCTGGTGTGTGTGTGTGTGTGTGTGTGTGTGTGTGTGTGTGTGTGTGTGCATGTGCTTTTGGCTGTCTAAGATTCATAAATGAGAAAAGATGTGATATTTGTCTTTCTGAGACTAGCCTAATTGTCTTAATATAATGACCTCCATCTGTACCCATTTTCCTGCATCTGACTTCATTCATTCCTCTTCATGGCTGATTGAAACCCATTGTGTATTTACAGCACATTGCATTAATTAATCCATTCACCTACTCATGAACCCCCATGCTGGGTTCATACCTTAGCTACTGGTAGTGGTGCATCAGGAAACATGTGTGTCCAAGGACCTCTGTGGTCTACTGATTGATGTAGAATCTTTTGGGTAAAAAATGCAGGCATTGTATAGCCAAATCACTGGGCGGTTCTGTGTTTACTTGGATGATGTTTACTTGGATGATTTCCATAGTGGCTACATTAACTTACAATCTCACTCTCAGTGCACAAGGGTTTCCTTTCCATCCATTCCTATGAGCATTTGTGGTTCATCTGTTTTCTTGGGGATAGCCATTCTGACTAGGGCAATGCTGAATGTAAATATGTGTTTCCTGATGCTTCAGGCTAGTGAATACTTTCTTCTTATGTTTATTGACAGTTTCTACTTCCTCTTTTGAGAATTGTCTGTTCATTTTGTAAGTCCATTATTAATAAATTATTAAATATAATTCATTTGTTAATTGGGGCAAAGAGTGAGTGATCATAGCAGACTTGGAAATACACACCTGTAATTGTTCTTAGGAGGCAGAGGCAGGAGGATTACCACAAGTTCAAGTTCAACTTGGACTACATAATGAGTTCTAGGAGAGTCAGAGATACATAATGAGACCCTGTCTGAAAAAAAAAAAAATTTTAAATGAAGAAAGAGGAAAGAAAAAGAACAAAGAAATGGTCTAGTTATATCCCCCTTTCTAAAAATCACATGATTCCATCATTCACTCTAAGCTGGACTTTCTCAACACAATCCTACAGAAGGTATTTTAGAAAATGCCAGTACCACACCGTTGTCTGTGGGATCCATGGCCAGCTCTTCTGTGACTCCCAGATGGTTATTCTTCTTGAAGATTTCCTTTTCTTCGAGTGACATCTGGCAATAATTTTTGCTGCCACATCATTTACCAATAATTCTGTCTTACATTTCATTGCTTCTTTAGTGTAATCTTAAAATAAAACTTTCCTATCTTCTACTTTCTAGAGAAAAAAATTTACATTGCAATCATTTTACAGGGAATTTTGTAAGATTTCATTTTATGACTGGATGAGAGACCAGCAGTGATATTGACGATGATTCTAGTGGCAAGTCTGGCTGATTTTTGAGAGGGGATTGGTTTGATAAGTGTCCCATTTGGGGACGACTGTTTTCTGACTGTTGTGAAATTAGTTCTCTTGAAAACCTTTCAACTGTGCAAACTCCAATCATGAAAACCCAGATAGCAGAGACTCCATGAATTTTTCTCTTTCTGCAGCTCCATTTCTCTTGTGCATGTGTGCATGCATGTTCGTGTGTGTGTGTGTGTGTGTGTGTGTGTGTGTGTGTGTGTGTGTGTATGCTTGTGCATGTATGGATGTATATACAGATACAGATACAGATACAGATACAGATACAGATACAGATACAGATACAGATACAGATACAGATACATGCATGTGTATGTGAGCAATTTGAGTCTAGAAACCAGTGTCAGGTGACTTTCTCAGTTATTTCCCACACATAACTTAATAGAAGGTCTCTTCCGAAACTGGGGGTTCATTTATTCAGCTAGACTGGCTGTCCAGTGAGCCCCAGGGATGCTCCAGTCTCTGCCTTCCCAGCACTGGGACTATCTGTATACATCATCACTCTCAGCTTGTGTGTGTGTGTGTGTGTGTGTGTGTTGGGGAAATGCATTCAGGTACTCTTGCTTTCATAATAAACACTTTCCCTAGAGAGGCCTCTCCCCATCTCTTAGAGCACAATCCTATCTCATTAAAAAGAGAGCATTAGAATATTTATCTCCATCATTTAAGCAAAAAATGTAAAAAAAAAGAAAAAAAGAAAAAGAAATAACTAGGCAAAATTGTTTTGAAAGAAGATATATTGTTGTAGGGAAAAGGTGGTAAATATGATTAGAAATAATTCCTTGGGTGCTTGCAACTTAAGCTTCTTTACTGAAAATGCTTATATCATTTCAGAGAACTAGAAGATATTATTGAACCTTGACACCAAGAAACCTTTCACATACTAAAAAGAAAAGAGGCCCTGGGTGATTCCAGTTTAAGCTGTCCTGTAGCAAACATTAGGAATTTGTTCTTTAAGAGTCTTGTGGGATGGTTGGAGAGATGACTCGGTGGCCAAGAGCACTTCTTGCTGTACAAGGAGATGGAAGATCAATCTCCGGTACCCACCGAAACCATGCAATACCCATGAAGGACTATAACCCCAGCACTGAGAAGAATTGGGACAGGAGAATGATTGGCTGTCACTCTAGCTAGGTCAGTGAAAAAATAAGGAATAAAGTAGTAAGTATAATGGCAGGGCCCCAATGTCTTCCTCTGGCCTTCTTAAACATGTACCCAAACACATATCTGCAAATATACCACGTGGACTTGCGTGCATGCACACACATACATACACATGCACAAAGTTTAAAATGAAAATTCTGTCCTATGGAGGCTTGAAGCAGTGTGGAAGGCAGTTTGACAAAATGAGAGGCTATTCTGTGTTACAAATGCAGTGATCCATTCAAAAGCTCTGTGCTAAGAGAAGCTCAATTAGACACACCTTTCTGAACCATGCTACAGGCCCAGCCTGTCATAGTAAGCTGCCCCTCCCCATTAAAGAATGGGTCCATTCCTGGCCTTGTCTAACCAGTTGCAATGTGCTTGAACCTTGGAGTTTCTTTGACATCTCCAAAGAACAGATGGGTGAGCTAGTGCAAGTGCCTCTGTGGCTCTCTCCTCTTGCAGCTGTTTTCGACCCTCACCTTTCACTGATTTCCAGGTGAGTTGTGGTCGCTCCTGTGACTTTCTACCAACTCTCAAGTTCAGTGCAAGCACAATGGTTGGCAACCCTGGTGTAATCTCTGTAGTTAACTTTGCATTTCTAAACAGCTCAGTAAGCTTAACGTGTAAGCATTCCCCCTTCTTCAGACTCTAAGAATAACTCACTTGCCTCTCCACTTTGTTTTCTACAGCCCTGAGGAAGTTCTGCATACTCCTCAGATGTTCATTTGTAAAAAACAAGACACTAACTGAAGACAGGGGTTTAGCTTAGATGGCTCCACACATAGTTACTTTCTTGGACTGAACACTTCCACTTTAATAACTTATTGATTTATTGATATGACTTTTACTAAAAGCTGGAATGGTTTAATATGCATGAAAAATAAATGATCTTATATATAATATATATGCCTTTCTCTGTGTAAAGGCATAGCCATGAAAGTGCTCAACAACAAATGTCATCTCATCATCTGCAAAGACCATCTCCAACAAGAAAAACTGGTGACCAAGACTCCTCAAAGCTCTGCACGGTGCCGGTGCAGCACGCAATGATCACCCATTGAGAGCTCTGCTCCTTCTAATTGAGCACAAGGAGACCTATCACAAAAAGGCTCCACTTCCATGTGTGTAGTGGGTACACAAGGGATGCTGCTTCCATGTTTCTGTAGCTGTAGCACAAAACAGTCTGACCCTCATAGCTTCAGCTTGTTGTAATTATGCCACACATTCCATGACCAGAGCTAGAGTTCTTAGCCCCAAGCCAGTTCCTATTGTAATCACATCCTCTTCTCCCTCTCNTGATGGATGTGTGTGAGGGCCATTAAATAAGAAAAAAGGGCTATAATGGTGGATCACCAGTATCAGTACATGCATGTAGATAAAGTTGCATAGAATGGAAAAGTTACATGTCGACTGTAGAGTTGATGTAGGGCCACGAGGTTCTGAAGAGAAGGGAAAGGGAGGGGGAGGGGGAGAGGGAGAGGGAGAGGGAGAGGGAGAGGGAGAGGGGGTTCTTCCTCAGGATAGGCAAAGGGGACTATGCTATACAGGAAACTAAAGATTCTGCTGCCTGACTAATGGAAATGAAAAGTCATTTCTGTCTAACCCTTTTCCCATCATGTACCTTCCCAGGATGTTAATCCAGTTCCTGACCAATCCACACAGCTGTGTGGGCCTTTCTAAAGTAGACCCAACTCCTTCACTTCCTGTTGATTTAGTGCATATATGTGCTTGCATGTCTCTGTGTGTATATGTATGTGTATGTATTCATTGTGTTTGTGCATGCATGCATGCATGTGTAAACAACATGTAAGTGTGAATGGAGGTGGAATTCAGAGGCTGACATCAAGCGTCTTTCTCAATAGATCTCTGCCTTATCTTTGACACTACTTTTCATGGAGCCTGGAGCTCATCCCGCTTTGCTATCCAGCCAATGAGTTTAAAAGCTGTCTGTCTCTACTCTCCCCAGGGCAGGAATTACAGATGAGTGCTAGCTTTTTCATAGGTGCCAAGGATCTGAGCTCAGGTCCTCATGTATGTGTGGAAAACAATTTTACCAACTGAGATGTCTCCCCTTTTTGACCATAAACTGCAGTTTGCTTTCCCAAGCTCTGCCCTGATCTGCCCTGTCACCAATTTCACTTTAGTGTTGATCTGTTTGCTTTAAGGTATCTGGAATCATAACCACACATTTTGAGGCTGTAATTCTGGTGTTTTACTTCCATACTCGAGCCATCTGGACCCGTGTTTCATGAAGTCAGTTCTCTGCTGCTGATGCCTTTATGCTGCAGTTCCCATTTGTACTCTCTTCTGCACATCCATAATCCATGGGACTCTAAGAACCAATCTGTTCTAAACTGAAATCGTCATCCTTTCTATCCTCAAGCGTAAACCTACTCTGCAAATTTGCAAACATAGGAAAGAGCCCAGTCTCTTTGTTTGGTTCTGTTCTGGTGTGTGTGTGTGTCTGTGTGTCTGTGTCTGTGTCTGTGTCTGTGTATGTGTATGTATATGTGTATGTATGTCTGTGTGTGTCTGTTTGTGTCTGTTTGTGTCTGTGTGTGTCTACGTGTGTGTTGCGCATGCATGTGCTATATGCATGTATATGTGTTTGTATGTGTTTGTACATATGTATATGGATATGGATTACATGGGTACATATTCAGAGGAAGAAACAATGCACTCCACCCTGTTCTACACTGAGTCGCTTCATGCAAGCACTGGGAACACATTGCTTATTAAGTAGCGAGCTGTTTGGTGCTAATTCCTGGAGTTGGTTTTCATATGATTTTTCTGCCAGAACTATCTTTGATTTGTATTTGAAGCTTTCTGATTTTCTATTGCATTTCTCTTTCCCATTTAGACCTCTGATTTACTGTTTTTTTTTTTTTTTAGATAACTGATCATAGGTCAACCTCTTCCCAGTGAGCTCTAAGGGGCACAGTATCCTAGACCCCAGTGTCCTGCCATTCTTTCATATGTATAGTCATTGCCTAGTGCTGTGACCAGCAGACCTTGGCCTCATACTCTTCATACTTGATGAGCAAATCAGTGGTACATTTCTGCTTACCTCTTCTTCCAGGTAGGATCATTTGAGCCTTAATGGTCTGCACATGGCAGGAGAGCAGTGAACATGTTCAAGCATGTTCTTTCTTAACAAGTATGAACATCTCCAAAGACCCAACTTCATGCATTTATATCTCCTCCAACAAAAGTTTCTGTGCTATTATACACTGAAAACTACAAATGTTGTCTCTGATGTTGGTCAAACATGTGATCATACGCATTGTCTGTTTCACAAAGCAACAGTACTGGGTTCTTCCCAGGGACTATTCCCTTCCCAGCCACGAACTTTTGACCAAGTTTACAATACACACATGAACACCCTCATGTGAAGCAGGGTTCAAATGCAGTCAGAAAGTAGCTGGTTACTTCCATAGAGGCCATGCCATTATTTTACCTGAGCACACCTTGCCTGGCAGGGTGGTACTGTAGATCACAGGGTTTACAGTCGGTGAGTCTGTTGGTGCCTTTTCTCCCTCCACAGCCTGGACTGCACCATCTGGCACTATGAAAGCTGGCCAGCAGGGAAGGAACTTCTGGCTGTGTTCCATCTTGATTTCTCTATCTCCTGCAACCAAAGTGCCTTTGGCAATGGGGTCTTATCATCTATTCCTGATGTTGGTTGGCATAAAATTTTGGAAAGAAAAAATAAGAATGAGAATAAAATTATATTATGAAGAAACCTGTAAAGGTCACGGTGGGCAGGGGGAAAGGAATGCTCTGATTTTTTTGATGGGCAAAGTGGTAAGAAGGAAGATAGGAGCCATTATAAACAGAACCTTAATGTAGGGGGCTACCGCCTGCAGTCAATCTACATTACAAACTGGGTCCTCTGGAAGATGGTCTCTGGGACTAAAACAAGAAAATAGGGTGGAAGAAAAGACAAATGCCAAGTCGTCACACACATTCCGATCAAAACGTCTAATTTATTTTAGGGTTCTTCTTTAGTTTTAAGAGGGAAGGTCCCCCCCAGTCAGTTCTGCACAGGCGCCTGGAATTTGGCGGGAAGCCTAAAGTACTGTGGGATGTCCCAGCTGTAGGCAGATGAACTGGGAGGAGCCAGGGTCCAGGGTGCTCTGGAATGTCTAGGCCCTTGGTCTTCCTGGGAGAGGCACAGCTACAGACAGCAGGGCACCAGAATAGCTCAGGTGCGATTTAGCAAGACAATGAAAGCCACACCGTGTGGCTTCCTACGACTGGTCTGCACACCAGCCTGGAGCAGACTGGTGGGGGAGGGACGTTACACCTTAAGGCTAATGCATGGGGATTATTTGTGTTTTTCAGCTTTCTTTTTCCTGCCTGGAAAAGTACAGACTACATAGAGGTATTCGCTAGGTAGAAAGGAGGGCACTTACTCTCCTACTTTGTTGAATTTCTATGGAAGTTTTAATAATGAATCAAGTTATCTTTGAAAATAATTACTAGTCTTTAAAGGAAGCATGAAGCCAAATTCTTCCACGTTCATCTCTGTGCATCAGCTCAGTAGTTCCATCCCTTATGACACAGTTGACACACAAGCCACCTCAGATATTTATCTCTCAGAATTGCGAAGCCATAGCAGTTCTACAACCCACATTTAGTCTCAAGGGGAGCTTAGATGCAAATGGAGGTTAATTCCCACAGTGCTGGTTCCATCTGGGTCTTTCCCACAATTAAATAAATCATCTAATACACCAAGAATATATACTCAAAAAAAAAAACACAAAAAAAACTAGAACTGAGACCCAGACAAGATAACCCAGGGGGAAAATGATCTAAATTTGGAATCTAGAGCTGGGAGCCTCCATTTTAAGATGTCATTAGCTATTTCCTTTGACTTGGAGAGAAGACAGGCATCTCTCTGGAGCAAAGTTTTTTTTTTTTAATCCATTAATATATATTTCCAAGAGAAGTAGATTAATGGATGAATATAAAGTTATGATCTTAATACTGAACCACCTACTCCATAAGAGTTTTTAAACAAGGCAATTAATTATGCATTGGAAAGATAAAATGCTTCAAGACACTTGGCCTCCTATTTTTAAACCAAGGGTGATAAATACTATTGACTTCAAAGTCTAGAAGCATATAGCATCTTTCATCATCCAAATTTGCCCTTGACCAGAAGAGAAGGATTGTTAACTTGAAAAGCAGGTGCTATATTGAATTTTATTAAATGACTACCTGGTTAGAAACTCCAGGGATCTGGCTTCCTATGGGAAAGAATGAAAAATAAAATTTAGAAGTTAAATAATAAAAATTTCACAATAACACTGAATTAGTGGCAGGTCATCACAGTAAGACTTTGTACAGATATAATACATGAAGCATATAAAATCACTCACATGTTCACATTTGATCATGCACACATAAAAGACACTATTGAGAAAGTAATGGTGCTAACTCACTTTCAAACCAACATTGGAAAAGACCAATGGTTTGGAATAAATTTGGGTTCACTTTCTGACTGCTTTCAACCTTGCAGCCTTAGACAAATGATTCTACCACTCCAAATCACAATCGCCAGGCCTTAACAAATGGATCTAGCCCTTCATATCCAGCATCATGAGGTGGTCCTGAGGATGAAATGTCAGAGCTGCAGCATCCGTGCAAATGATCACACATTTGCCTTGCAAGCTTAAGACCTGAGTTTTGTCCCTAGAGCTTACACTTTAAAAACCTGAGGCACGGACCCATGCTTTTACCTTTCCAAAGCTAGGGAGGTGGAGACAAATGGGACTTCTTAGCCATCCAGCTTCATCTGTTTGGTGACTTAAAGGCCACCATCTCCAAAATAAGGTAGGTAGTACCTGAGGAATTGTCTTAGGGTTTTAGTGCTGTGAAGAAACACACTGACCAAGGCAACTCTTACGATGGCAAACATTTAATTGGGGCTGGCTTACTGTTTCAGAGGTTCTGTCCATTACCATCATGGCAAGAAGCATGGAAGCATGTAGGCAGACACGGTACTGGAAGAGTTCTACATCTTGATCCGAAGAAGGCCAGGAGGAGCCTCTCTTCCACAGGCAGCCAGGAGGAGGCTCTCTTTCCACACTGTGTGAAGCTTGAGCATAGAGACCTTAAAGCCTGCTACACAGTGACATACTTGCTCCAACAAGGCCACACCTCCTCCAATAATGCCATGCCTCCCAATAGTACCACTTCCCATGGGCCAAGCATATTCAAACCACCACAGATATGAAACCTGCGGTTGATCTTTGGCCTCTGTATGTACTCTTACATACAAAACATATACAAAATTGAAATCCAATGTTAATCCTCACCCCATCACCAGTAAGAATAGAAAGGTCCTACTTTTAAATTCCATGGTACCCCAATGATAAAAGAAGAGGCTCGAGTTTTCTGGAAATACAACTGACAAAAGAAAAATAAAAAGAGAAAAAGCCCATCCAAAGATATGACAATCCTTCTGATAATTTTTTCTGGAACCATGGAACCAAAAATTGTTTGTTTTTACTATTATTGGCCAGAATTGTGTGTGTGTGTGTGTGTGTGTGTGTGTGTGTGTGTGTGTGTGTGTGTGAGTTAGTCCATGTGTGCTGTGCATGCATGCATGCGTGCCTGATCTCTGATTACTATGCAGATACAATTTTTTCTGGCATTATAAATATTCACACAATATTTCACATTCTAGTCTGACCCACTCCAGCCTTACACCTTCATACCTGCTTCCTTTCTCCATTACCCCTTTACACCTCACAGTGGTTTACTACCTTATTAAGAGCCCCCAGTGAAAATAACTTGTTTAGACAGTATGTATTACAACAGAGAGTCAGGATTTTTTCTCTCCCAGGTACTCAAGTCAAGGATGTCAATCTTTTGAAGGTATTTCCTGTTCCATACCAATTCCTAGTAGTTACTGAGTTTTTACTGTAGACTGTGCTGTAAGTAGTAGATGTGCTGTGTGCACATGTGTGTGTGCACATGTGTTTGTGTATGTGTGCATGTGTGTTTGTGCATGCATGTATGTATGTGTGTACTCACACATGCATATGTGTGCATTCATGTGTATATGTTCATGTGTGTGTACATGTGTGCATGTGTGTGCACACTCACACATGTATGTGAATGCATGCATACATTCATGCATTCATGTGTGCGTACACATGTGTGTACAAGTGTGTTTGTATATGTGTGTATGTATGTATGAATGTGCATGTGTGTATGTGTATGTAAGAGTGCATGTCTGCTTGTGTGAGCATATGTGTGTTTGTGTGAGCGTAAGTGTGTATGTGTGTGTTATTTCCTTCTCTCTCTCTGTTCCCTCCATCATCATCACCACCATTATCTGGACTTCATTCATGTTCTTTTTTCTGCTCCTAATCTCTGTTGCCTATTCCTACTCATTCTTCTAGACTGAGTGCTACTGGCTGCGACCTTCCTCAAAGCCCATCTCTTTGCCCTAAGCATTCTAATATACTCTTATGCCATTTAGTACTAGCTCTGCCCATTCAGTTGGTGACTGTTCCCTGACCTAATTCAAAGGCAGGCTTTATTTGTGAAGTAACCAGACACAAGATAAGGTTGTTATTTGTTTCTTTGTGGAAACTTTCTGGCATTATAAATATTCACACAGTATTTCACATTCTAGTCTGACCCACTCCAGCCTTACACCTTCATACCTGCTTCCTTCCTCCATTAACCCTTTATGCCCCACAGTGGTGTACTACCTTAGTAAGAGCCCCCATTGAAAATAACTTGTTTAGACAGTATGTATTACAACAGAGAGTCAAGTTTTTTTCTCTCCCAGGTACTCAAGTCCAGGATGTCATTCTTTTGATGGTATTTCCTGTTCCATAGCAATTCCTAGTAGAGAGTAAGTTTTTATTCTTTCTATTTTTCTTTTTTAAAAGAAAAACTTTTCTCTTAAAGAAAACAAAACAAAACAACAGCAACAAAACAGAGTAGAGCCATTAACTTCAACCCCATTTCCAGAAACAAGCTTGACAATTTGGCTCCTGGAAGCCCTCAAATGACAGAAAAGAGAATGGCGATTTAGCATGTAGATCCTTTGCTTGTAATCTTCCCAATCAAGCCTGCTTCTGTATGAACTGGGATGGTGGCCATTGCCTGAGGATCTCATCTGTGACTACCTTTAAACTCCCTGATAAGCATCCTAAAAGGTTCACTGACTCCTTTTAGTAGCTCCTCAAGTATCTGGAGCTCAGGCCATTTAAGCAACTTGCTTAAGGCCTCAGAGTAAGTGAAGAAGCCAAACCTCAGTCCAAGCTGGTCTGAACCCAAAGCCTCGGTGATTCACAGGGCATCTCTCACTCCTAGTAGATGTCAGAGAGCATGTCCTCCTTGGGGTTTATTCCATCACTATGCATAGACTCACTACTGGTCTCAGATCATGCAGGCAGAAAACAGAAGGGGAAACATCAGGGGCCAGGCTATAGTATGATCATATAGACAGCAAGCAGTTTGCCCTTCCTCCTCCTCCCCTTCCTCCTCCTCCTCTTCTTCCCCTTCCTCTTCCTCTCTCTTCTCCTCCTCCTTCTCTTTCTCCTTCTCTTCCTCCTCCTTCTCTTTCTCTTTCTCCTCCTCCTCCTTCTCTTCCTTCTTCTCCTCCTCCTTTTCCTCCTCTTTCTCCTCCCTCTTCCTCTTCCTCTTTCTCTTTATCCTCCTCTTCTTCCTCCTCCTTCTTCTCTTCCTCCTCCTCTTCCATTGCCATCATACAAATGATCCTGGCCAGAAAATGAATGAGAATCCAAGGAGGAGAACACTCCATGAAGACAAGCCATTCTCTTCCTGGTTTGTCCTGAAAACTCAGAAAGGGCTCTGTGCACTTTCTCTTTATGAATTGAAGTCTGGGGCAATCTCTAAATCATTCTCATACATCATATGTCACTTTTCAAAGAGAAAGAATACGCATTAAAAAGATTTGCTCAATCCTGGACCTGCCTCTGAGCACCCAAGATCAATGCTGAGGCTGATTGAGTTGTGCTCTATAGATTTCTGCAGTCCAGTTCATCAAGGCACCCATTTCTCTTCCGCTAATGATGCTGAGCACCAGGCTCTTCTCTGAAGCGCTTTAGTTTTCACTCGGTCATCTTGGAAGACAGTGACTTAATGAACTGCAAATAGGAAAAGAAAGACACATAAATCATCTTCGTAGCCTTTTCCATGGCCCTACCAGGGCACTTCTTTGCTTATTACGGTGCCTCCAGTGGCTTTTCTGTCCTCAGTGGTTAAATTATACAGCACATCTTTCAGCAATGTAACACACCAACAAATACATGAAATCATCAAGATAAATAACAAAGATAAATTAATGTTAACACAGCACAATGTGATCTTATGCTGTGTTACAACTAGTGTCTGTCTCCCTGTTGGACCCAGTTAGCCAGCTCAGAAGACACTTGGCTTCATACAGAGGCCCATCATAGACCTATTTCGGTACCACTGTCTATTCATGTAGTTTTTACAAAGCCAAATTCCTAGAAGAGTCTACTATGCAACATCCTTTTTATAGTCTGTGGCAGACGGTTCTCTTTCAGAATGATAAAATAACGAGCTTATAGTTTGCACATTGCTCTGTGTTTGAAAGGTAGCACTGAAAATTAAAGTGATGTATTAATTAAAGATTAATCAACAGTGCCAGACCTCTAGTGAGTTCGGTGCCTTTTTTTTTTTTTAATACTGAGTAGCCTACTAAGAAAGAGTATTGCAACTTAACTAAAATTCTAATCAAGGGCCTAGAAGTTGAGAGAATAAGAGAGACAAAGAAAGAAAAATAATTCCCCAGGGGTAGATATTTTAAAAATGCATCAAAGACTGTTAGGAAAGAGACTGCTAATCTGTATCACATTGGAGGGGAAAAAGTGCTGAGCAGAGGCTAAGATGTTCAGATTTTTTTTCTGGCCTCAAGGTCAGCTGCATTACCAGGATGACCAGTGAGAATGGTCAGCTTGGTTTCTTTCAGTATTTCTATTAAAGTTCAAGGCAGAAGTGTTGATGTCTGATACCTGAGACCCGAGACCTGACACCAGAAACATATTCATGGGGACCTCTCTAAATTCAGTACCTGTTTATGTTAAAACACTAGGCTCTATTCATTCCAGAACTTTCTGTAAGGCTAGCACTTCCCCATCTCTCAAAGAATCAGAGATCTCAGAGCTGAAAATATCTGAAGGATCTTTTTAGCCAGTCTTGCTATTTTATACTAAAGTGTAAGAGTTGCCTCTTCATGAGACTAACCTTGCTTAATTACCCCCACTGACAGGAAACTCTCTTCTCATCAAGACTGGTGGTTCCTCTATTGCCTAGCTCATAGTGTATAATTTTCTGTTGTCCCATTTTCTCTCTGGTGGTATGATTATTATGTTCAGTCTCTGGAGACTAAATGTCATTGTAAACCTGCTCTTTCACAAGCCAACCTTGCTTATATTTAAAGACAGCAACATAAAGTTCTTTGGATTTCTCTCTCTAGATCCAAGGGTCATCAAGCAATCTATTGCTAACTTTCCTGTAGAATTCCTAGGTGCTATTGCTGAATGAAAAAGAGCCATAGTAGACATAGGTGACGATTTTTCCTTGGCACTTACTAGATACTTATTGTCACATGAATCAAGAGCATTTTTAAGGCCTTCATTCTTCAACTAGGAGAGAAATTGAATGGCATTAAATAATATGAGGTGTATAACATTTTCCTATAACACAATTACAAATCTCACTACTTTGTAAGTGGCTTCAAACTCTCTCTAGTCTAAAATCAAGGGTTATAAACAAGTGTTATGAAGCTACCTGCTCTAAGAGGACCATGTGTCAGAACATTCCACACCGATACTTCTCCTGCTTATGTAGCCGTTTGTCTCATGCCAGGAGCTGTATTTTATTACAGCATTTATTCTTCACAACAGCCACTAGACAGCTCTGTAGCTACCTACATTTTACAAATGAAGACAGAAAAATGAACAAGCCCTTCCCCGGGTAACAGTAGGGCACAGATTTTAACCTAGGTCTCTCTGACAACAGTTTCATCTGATAGCTCTGAAGTTCGTGGAAGCTGGCTGGAGCAAAGCAAAGGTGAAGTGATGGGTCTCAGTGTGGAGTGAGTTTCCTGTCAGTGGAGGTAATTAATCAAATTTAGGATTAAAGGTCATTAGGCAAAACATAAGAGAAGAGGGCTGAAACCTTAAAGATACTTTAAGGCACAGCACTAAGTATAGGATTCTTGAACCATATTTATCACTTGATAGGGAGGGACAGGAAGCTAAGCTGCAAACAGCACACACTGTGGGTAGTTTAAAAGGGGAAAGAGATTTATTTATTTATTTATCCTTTCATAGTTTCACACTAGATACTTTTTTCTTCCTAAAAAGTCTCCTCCTGCCCTCATCTTATATTTGTGTGTGTGTGTTTGTATGTATGTGTGTGTGCACTTGTGACCTATTGCATTTATTAAGATTGTTTACATAAACATGAGTATGCCTAGTAGAAATTCATTTTCTTAAGCATGGGCAATTAACCAACAACTAAGGAACATGACTTCCTATTCTCAAAAAAACACAAACAAAAAACAAACAAACAAAACAAACAAACAACAAAAAAAAACCTTTGCTCCTAAAAAGACAGGTGGGGCCTTATAAGCTCATCCCCCATCCATGATGGACTGTTGGTGGACAGGTCTCATACAGGATTTGTGCAGGTAGACACTGCTTCTGTGAGTTCATGTATGCAATAGATATGTCATATCTGATAGATATTATTTTATGGCACTCCTTTCTATTCTCCAGCCTTTACATTCTTTCCACACCCTCTTCCTCGGTGTTCCCTGAGCCTTGAAGGGGGCCATATAAATGTTTCACTTGGGGCTTTGAGCAGTCACTGATTCTCAGAATTTTGACCACTCATGAGTCTGTGAAATAAGCATTTTCTACTGTAGACAGATGCCTCCCTAACCAAGGCCAAAAGCAAGACAAATCTGTGGACATGAATATAACATTTAAAGAACAGTTTGAGACTTTGTACATTTAGCAAAATGAGAGTAGTAGCTTCTCCCCAGAGACTATGCCCTTCCCAGCCATGGACTTTTGACCAAGTTTACAATACAAGCATGAACACCCTCATGTGAAGCAGGATTTAAATGCAGTCAGAAAGTAGGTGGTTACTTCCATAGCATCCATGCCATTATTTTACCTGAGCACACCTTGACTGGCAGGGTGGTACTGTAGATCACAGGGTTTATAGTCGGTGAGTCTGTTGGTGCCTTTTCTCCCTCCACAGCCTGGACTACACCATCTGGCACTATGAAAGCTGGCCAGCAGGGAAGGAACTTCTGGCTGTGCTCCATCTTGATTTCTCTATCTCCTACAACCAAAGTACCTTTGGCAGTGGGGTCTTATCACCTAGTAGCGTTCAAGAGCACTCACGATGGCCCATATAAAAATAAGTATTTTAAAAGGAAGATAGGGACCAGGTTTGGTGGCTCATTCTTGGAATTGAAATATTTGAGAGGCTGAAGCATGAGGCTTGCCACACATTCAAGGGCAACCTTGTTACATAATGACTTTCAAGATAGCCTAGGCTACACCACCAGACCCTGTCTCAGAAAATCAAACCGATCAACCAAAAACAACAACAACAACAACAACAACAACAACAAAAGGCATGTGAGGAGACTCAGAATCTCTAAAGGATTAGGGGACCTAGAAAGTCAGACCTTGAAATTAGAAACAATCCTAGTACTACAGGCCTGTAATCAAAGCCATTCAGGAGGCTGAGGCAGGAGGATTTGATGTTCCAGACCACCCTGAACTTCAGAGTAAGTTCAAGGCCAGCTTGAGTAATTAGCAGTCATAAGGAAAGACCAGGATATATAGCTCAGTGCTAGTATTTGCTTTGCACATCCTAGCTCTAGGTTCAGTGCCCAGTTCAAGGGCCAGAGAGGCAATGTGTAAAAACACTGTGGAAACTGTCTCAGTAAAAGCATTGATGTCATGGCCACTATGCCTCAGTCCCAGAGCTGTCCAAACCTGGATGTTAAAAATCTCTGTTCTGGCTTCCCCGATGAAGCCTACGTGACCACCATAACAAATAGCAGCACGGTGAATGCCCTTCATCTACACACCTCCAATATTGCCCACTTTTGAACCCAAGTCCCATGGGTACAGCCTTTTGGGAGGATACAGGTCTGTGTCCTTTTCATGATCAAGTTTGGGAAGACTAGTTTTCTAGTCCCTCTCTTAGCAAACAGGACTTGTAGCATAAGATACAGATAATTCTTGATATCTGTGGAGAATTGGTCCCCACAGAATAGGCCTCCTCCCCCATGCTGTCCCTGATTCCATTGTTAGCCAAGTCAGCAGACAGCCAAGACCCTTGTATAAAATGGCTCAGTTTTGTATATAACCTGTCCCTTGTATACTTAATCTCTAAATTGCTTATACTATTTAATGGGATACATATGCTATATAAACGGATATTCTACTGTATCATTTAAGTAAGAATGACAGGGGAAAAGGTCTGTTCCTATTCAGTACACACATAATTTTGTTTTCCAAATATCTTCAACCCATGGCCAGTTGAATCTCCAGGTATGGAATTCATAGATATGAAAGAATAACTGTGTAACTAAATTATAATTGGAGTGAGGTCGGCCACATGCAGTAAACAGCCAGCAGAGTGAGACCAGCACATTCCATCATCCCTGAAGCCAAAGTCAGCCAGGCTCACATTTCTTGGCTTTCTCCCCTTTGTGGAGTAAAGCAAGCAGAGAAGTTACATGCTGTCTTCTTTCCTAGATCTAAGATTTTAGTTCCAGCATCTTATCCCAGGAACACCTGGGGCCCATCTCTACTAGCTCAAGGTTGGAGGGGGCTGGATGGGGGGAGGAGTCATTTAGTGAGGTGAACTCCTGAAACTACACAAAGATTTACAACATACCGAATTCACTGGCATCAACTGGGTTATAAACCTTTTATGAAGAATAATAATAACAATAATGGTAATAAGTATTAATAATAATATAAGGAAGGCGGGTTGAAGAGATGGTTCACTGGGAAAAATACTTTCTGTGTAAGCACAAGGACACACATGAAAGCAGGTAGAGAAACAGGTTGTCCTATCTAACCCACACAGCAAGCCTCAGGCTCAGTGAAGAGGTTCTCTAAAACATTAGTATGGAGAGCCATAGAGGGAGATACCTGGCAATGACCTTAGGTATCTGTACTCACAAGCACTAGAGAACACACCTTTACACACACAGAGAGACAGACAGACTGACAGACAGACAGACAGACAGACAGACAGACACAGAGAGACAGAGAGAATATGAGGAACAAGAAGCATGGAAATATGTATTTCTAAGACAGGTATATTATAGATGTGATTTCTTTGAAAACATCATCGTTTTTCTTTAATGGTGGATAGAGAGAGAAAGGGAGAAAAACATGGAGAAAAAGGCAGAGCCACTTGAGAGAGATATCCAAGCTGTACAATACACAAATCCTGTGCATTTCAAGAGACTGGGAAACCTAGCATGCTCCTCACCCTCAATCACCCGAATGCAAATTCACTCTTGACTTCTTTATGTAGATAAAGGCTTGGGGGCTGGGGGTGGGTGTCACTCCTGAACTTACTAAAAACCCTTCCTAGGCTAGATTCTAGTCTTATCTGACCAAGGCTTTGGATAAACCCCTCACATTTCTGAACCAGACTATTCAAGTTTGTAAAATTTGACCAATAAGTATCGTTGGGTATGGTCTAAAGAGTGATCTATGATAACCTGGTTTGTGAGTGAGTGAGTTTATGAAGCATGTAGCAAATAAAAATAAACAAATAGCAAGTGGCAGATAGATAGAAACAGCAGACAGAGAGCAGAATGTCATCAAATCAGAAGTCTACGACATCGTCAGAGATGGCTCCATTAGCCTAATTGGGAGGGCAAAGAGACCACCATCATCTCGGAGGCTGACAAACGTCCAGCAGCAGTGTGCAAATGGGGGACATTGAGGCAGTCAGCTGGAGCTCCTGACTGAGCTTTCTCTCTGTGGCTAAGCTCCCCATGGCTGAACTTCTGGCTTCCCATTTTACTGCAGGCATTTTTATATCACAGCATAAATAGGAATCTCTGTTGGAATTGGCTTGTTTACCTTCCAGCTGTTCTCAAGGACGACATTTTTAGTGCCTTGAGCTGCTCTCTGATTTTCCCACTCCCTGTTACAGAACCCAGGCTGATGCAGAACAGAAACTTTGGCAGACACTTGTCATGACTACAAGTGCAGGGGGGCAGCCCTGCTGCAAGAGCTGGCTTCCCAGTGAGCTCAAACAACATGTGACAATTTACCAATGCAGTGTGCTTTGCTTAGCTAGTATGACAAATAAAACACTGCGAGGCACATAGTAGGGCACCCAAATCAATGTCCTTTTCTTTTGTCTTCCTGCTCCCTGGAGCTATGTCACATTTTATCAGCAAGGCTCCCTCCTGAATGCTTTGTCTAAGTATCAGCATGAAGCTTTAGCTACAAGGCCTCTCCCAGCAGCCACCATCACTTGCAAGGAAATGTTAGCTATGCAAGATGTTTCAGGAGGTGTCCTTGAAACCCCCACCAAGCACAGCCTCTGCACCTCATTGCTCTCTCTTCTATAGCTGCTCTGACAACCTGTATGTATAATGAATCTTTTATAGTCACAGAAGCAGCAGCCTTGGTGAGGATTTCAAAAGCCTTAAGGATCCCAAGAAGACAGTAGAAGAAGGTTACAAGGGGCCGTTCAGAGGTTCTGAAAGCATACATGGTGGGCAGACTTTGAGTTGTTATCCTGGAGCAGAGATTGGCACAAGTTTTTTGTTTGGTTAGATAAAGGACCAGAGTAAATATTTTAGGTATTAGCACCCAGCAACAGCATAATAATCTATTTATAGCTAAAGAAAAATGTGATTTTTAAAAAGAAAAAGATAGAGATAGATGTGCAGGTATTAACTGGACATCTTGTATTGTGCCAGTTGTTAACTGGCAACATAAATTAGACAGTTTTTAAATATGTCCTTAGAATTATATTTCTATGAAGTGTTCTGTCCAAAAAGGGTTCTAAAAACAAAAACATTTGGAAAATGATATAGCATATTCCATCAATTCTGAGACCAACATTTTTTATGTTTGCCATTCTTGAAATAATAATACATTTTTCAGTAGATGGCTACATACATAGAGAAATAGTTCTTCTCTTAGTAATATGTTATGCATAAATATATATGTATATATATATATGTATATGTATATATATGAAAATCCTGCAGATTGAAATTTAATAAAAAGTAGTTAGTATTCAGAGTACCTAAACTATTTAACCTTCTATCTCCAACCCCTCCAAAAAATATAGAACATAGTTTCTTCAATACCATTTGCTTGCTAGCATCTAGTAGATTTAATGATATTCATCTTGAGAAAACTGGTTTTAAAAAATGGGAGTTTTTTTGGATTCAGAGCCAGGTGGATCAGCTGTCTGCTGCGTCTGAACTTGCATGCAAGGCTACAGGGAGAAGGTAAAGTCTGGAGCAGATACATCAGTGAGGGTCCCAGTATAACCTGACATGTGCAGAATATTGAGAAACCAGGAGAAAACTACTGGATGCAGTGCCCACCCAGTAAGTCAACCCAGGGTTTTCCTTTATCTGGGAGAATTTATCTTTGTCCTTATCTTAAAGAGGTGGATGGAGGAAAGGGTCATACAGAAAAGGCTGTCATGAAAACCCAACCTCAGATCCGAGATACAACCCATCCAATGAACCCCAGCTGAGAAGGGGACATGCCGGCTTCTTGATGCATCTATGCTCCACTCTATTGTCTCAGACCTTTCCTTGGTCAAACCCAACCAAACACCAATGAATAAGAGAGTCAACGCTAACCACTATACTCAGTCTCCCACAGCATAGTTGGTGGGAGAAGGTGGTAGCCAGATGACAGGGCCAAGCAGAGAATTCTGCAGAATTGGATCTCTGAAGTCTTCTAGGACATGGGTGGGGTATGATGAAACCTTCCTGGAGAAAGTCAGATCAGCTCCTAGTACCACTCTGATTCCAGATTTTAGAAACCCTTCCAACTAGCTTTTCATCCACTGCCCCAGCAGCCAGTGAGGTAGACAGAGCCAAAGTGTCCATCATTTGTTGATAAAGCAAGGCCTCTCCCATGCTGGAGCTGAAAAGCTCACACTGGGACTTGAAGCAGACTCTCAGGAGCCAACCTGGTGTTGTTTCCACCGTGCCCATGACAACCCTTGTTGGTGATGTCCCAGAATGGTCATCTCCATGTTAGGACATTTTTATTAGCCACTTTCTGCTATACTTCTCAAGCCTTCCATATTTATATAGCGATTTATAGCCACCATCTACTCTGGTCTCGTAGAACTAAAAGCTCCTTTCCACTGCCAGAGCCCTGTGTTCCCTTTTCAGGGAACATACATCACCATGATGTTTTACACACTGAACATGAAGGTCGTGTGGTCTCTTAAGAGGTGGCTCCTGTGTTTAGATTAGAGTGAATGGACAATAAAGTGGAGAGATAAAGTACTGAAGGACATTCGGAAAGAATAGAGTGATCTTTGGTGTCAGAGGAAACAGTGCAGGAGCAAGGGCTTCTTTGACACAGGGTCTCACTATATACCCTTCACTATGTGCGCTAACTGCCCAAAAACTCTCTGTGTAGAGCAGACTGGCCTTGGCAGAGATTTACTTGCCTCTAACTCCCTGGTGCAAGAGTCAAAAGCTTATGTTGTAGATTGCCCTGGTGCTCTTTGTATTTTGATAGTAAGTCTGCTTCCTCAAAAGGGGCTGCCCAAGGACCAGGAGTAGATCAGGTACTCGGGTGACTTCAGGTGAACTTTCTCCCCATTTTAAGGTCAAATAAAGGCTAGAGACAGTGATTGGGCAGTGGAATGGAAAGGTGGGGCTGGAAGTTTTGGAGAGGGAGAGAGAGGGAAAGGAGGAAGGGGAAGAGGAGACAAGGAGACAGAGGAGAGAGAGGAAAGTGGAGGAAGAGGAGCATGGAGAAGCCACAAGTAGCAAGATCTTATAGCTGGGGAAGAGAGTAGTGTAGTGGTAGATCTGCCCAGCTGTGTGTTATTTGCATGGGTTTATTGGGGTTGGAGATTTACCATAATAAGCTTATAAAGCATACCCTGGTCAAGCAGTATCTTTTCTTTAAGCTTTAGAGAGACAAAATTGACAGAGGATGGGTGGCTAACCTGCAGCATCTGAAGAAATGCCTAAGAATCAGCATCGATCCTTGAATTTGGCCCCTAGCCTCGCTGTCACCTTTATTTGCAAGGAACTGTGAGCTGTGCAAAATGTCCCAGGAGATGTCCTTGGAACCCCACTGAAAGTAGCCTCAGCGCCTCATGATATTCTGTTCTCCAGCAGCTCTGTCAATCCCTGTGTATAATGAGAACAAAAGCAAGCATTTGCAAAAGTAAACCACTTGAGGTCCAATAGGTCTGCACGGTCTGCACGACACACAAGTGATTCATTATCCTGGTTAGCGATGCTGAAGTCACACGGCCTGAGTCTCATGCTGGATTTTGATGCACTGGAGCTGAGGGATGCTGGACCCATGACTTAACCTCTCCACGAGCTTGTGGCTTCATCTATAATAAGCAGCACAGAAAAAAAAAAAAAAAAAAAAAAAGACCAGGCCTTTGCTTCTAAGGTTATTATGAGGGTGGCGTGAGTTAATACATGTGAAGTCTAGTCCAGGGAATATTCTGGATTAACAGTTGCAGTGCTACTGCAAGGATGGTTCCAAAAGAGTTGAAGAAGTTGGAGGAGAAAGTAGGAGAGGAGGGGGGAAGGGAGGGAAAGCTGCTTAAACAACTTTTAACGTTATCACTTACAATATGTCTCCAGCCTTTTTAGTGTATTCTTTAATCCCGCTCCTTTTTCCCCCACACGCTGGCTGCATGGCGCCGATGGAGCTGATGGAGCATTGCTTCACACATGCCCAGCAAGTCCCTGTCCTGCTAGGGTAGACAGTGGTACAGACAAACTGAGCAAGACGCTGGTAGGCCCTGTGTCCAGCACTGGGCCTCTTAGAGAACGCTGGTTAGTGAGATGGGGAAGCCTGGATGTGGTGAGCCAAGACAACGGAGCAAAAGTATATGAGAGATGAATAATGCATAATCTGTCCACCATGGTTTCAGAGTGGCTGCAATGCATAAAAATGGACATATTATAAAAGATCAATATCCAGAAGTCCAGGAGCATTATTTACATAAAGGCTCCAAGGCAGAAAAAGCCTTCATAATGACAGATTCAACACAAAACTGTGCTAGTAAGAGTTCAGGTTCAAGGGTGAAGACAACATCAACATTTGAAATTAGGATGAGCTCAGGCTGGCCTCAACAGTATTGGAGCTGACGGGAGGGAAAAAACAGTTATATTTATCTTGTCCTTGCTTAATTTTTTGATATTTACTCACTATTAAGTTTGACAGTGAAAAATTTTATTGCATAAATATAGCAAATGAAATATTTATTATAATTACCGATTTTGAGGTACCTGTTTAAATTTTGCATGCAAATAAGGGCCTATGTTTCCCTAGACCTGGCCCTGTATGAGGTACCTGAAAAGGCTCTTTTTTTTTTTATTAGATATTTTCTTTATTTACATTTCAAATGTTATCCCCTTTCCTAGTTTCCCCTCCGAAAACCCCCTATCCTCTCTCCCCTCACCCTGCTCACCAACCCACCCACTCCTGTTTCCTGGCCCTGGCATTCCCCTACACTGGGACATAGAGCCTTCACAGGGCCAAGGGCCTCTCCTCCCATTGATGATTGACAAGGCCATCCATCCTCTGCTACATGTGTAGCTGGAGCCATGGGTCCCTCCATGTGTACTCTAGAGCTCTCAGGGACTAAACCACTAACCAAAGAGCACACATGGAGAAGGTTCTTTCCAAGAGATGTCTTTAAAGTCAGAAGGCCTGGGCTCAAGTTCTGGCTCAGATCCACTCCACGCCACATCCTAGACATATGACCATGGCTCATCACCCCACCTCTACCCTCACCCCACCCACCCCCACCCCACCCCCTGCTTACATACTGAGGATTTTCCTCAGTCAGAGACTAACAAAGCCTAACTCTTGTTCACTCACTCTCCACCAAATGCTTCCTGAGCATGAGAATAAATACAAGTGTGTGATAGAGGCCCAGCAGACAGGCCAGTTAACAAAGCAGGAGTCTCTGCACTTAGAGCTCTTTTGTTCTAGTGAAGAGATCAATAATCAATAACAATAGACTCATGATATCCTATAGCACAGTAAAGTGAACTCTCTCAAGACATGAACTCAAGTCAGCCATAAAATAGTGGCATGTGAGGGGTGGAGTGAACTGGGAGGTGGTATCAGCACAGACAAAGGGGCTGAGAAGAATCTATGAGAACGCCATCTCTAAAGCGTTTGATGAGGTACCTCATACCTACTTCTGTTTACATCTCTCTAAGTAGGAGAGAAAAGTTTTTAAAAGGTGAGCAGGGTCCCATGGCATGGCTGTACTGCCATGGCTGATGCTTAAGAAGCAGAATCCGGGCGTATTCTACAACTCAGTGCAAAGACACCCTAACAACTTCCTATTAGCTATTAGCACATTGGAGTCAGCTCCAGAAACCTGATGTGGCCCTGACTCCAGAAAGGAGTTGATTCTCTGGGCAGTGTTTTTGTGGTATCCTTGACCCCTCTGACTCCTACAATTATCCCTCTGTCTCTCTGTGGGATTCCCAGAGCTCCACTAGGGGAGGAAGGATTATAGGCACCTACAGTCTTTTAATACTTGGGATCAGCCCTCTAACCTCTCATGCACCTAGTCTACATGGCAAGCCAGTCAGCTCCTTCACAATTAAACAAGAAAACTGCACAGAAGACCTCAATATGGCAGAAGTACTCCCAAGCGACAAGAGAAAGACAGAGAATTAACAGAGAAACTACAGGCAAAAGAAACAGAGAGACAGTGCATACTCGGATAAGAAACAACCAGGTTTGAGCAGAATACCAGGAGTCCAAGTGCAAGCAAATAAAGTTCAGATCTGCCTTGGCAGGGCTTCTCAATTCAGAATGAAGGAAAGTGTAGTAAGAAATTAGAAGCCCTTCTAGTTCACAGGCTCCAATCATCCTACACTACTTTCTTGTAGAGGAAATGTGAACATGGAGATTTGGGGGGTCTTAACAAAGTTACTTTATTTTTAGGTTGCAAATCTGCTAAGTGATTTCAGGAGATGACCACACTTCAGTTCCATTAACTCATCAGCAATTTCTTAATGAGGCTAATTAGCTCTAAACAGCTCCAACCCCTGCGGAACTCCACGGAGAGCTTTGCTGTGTATAAGCCAATGAGCCTATGACCTTTGCCAGTGGCTAAGAGGCCTGGTTGCTGGGAATCAACCTCATTGGACTTTAGTAAGAAAGACATTTCATGGTTAGTAGGGATGTGAGATTGCCCTGAATTCCTGAAGTCACCAGATGCTGAGATTGTTCAACTGTATGAGAACTTAATCAAAAGCCAACTAATGAGTATAAATTTAAAAAAGAAAAACACAGGAGATTTCATTCAGGAACTGAGGAATTTATGGGTTATTCATTAATATCCATACTTCTTTACCAGAATACGAACTAAGTGTATATATATTTCAATTCACAGTTAGTGATATCAAGCAAGAGACCTCAACTAGATGTGTCTTCCTAAGATGATGGGTTGTTTTGTTTTGTTTTGTTTTAAGATCACAGACCTAGACATTTAGCCATTGTACCAAATGTCCTACTTTTTCAGCATCCTATTTTAGGTACCTCAGGATGGAATAATATAACCTCTTCCCTGTCCCACCCAAAAAATTGTTCAAAGCAGTCCTTTGTGTAGAATCCTGGCATTAGGCTGCTGAGCTAGTAGTTGTAATGATATATAATGATATGTAATGATATGTAGCCAGTCTCACTGTTAACCCCCACATTTTACTTCATGCTTTAACTCCATCATCTCTTTTAATGTCTCACACCTCTGAGGCAAGGCCTCTTCTCATTCATCTTTTACATGGCAGAAAGCTAAGACCCTAGAGGAGCTTATGAAACTAGTCCAAGGGTCCCATAGGGTTTCAGCGGCAGAAAGCTAGAAACTTGCAGTCTGTTCTCCCACCTCCAAGAGAAAAAGATACATCAGTCATGATTTCTATACTTGGAAAACCATCATCACGAAATCAAGGACTCTGAAGGAAATAGTTACATCTCTAGGAGGCAACAGAGCCATGTGGAGGCTGCAGGTCCTCAGGAATCTAGATTGGGAGTTTTACTCTTAACTCACAATTCCTTAATGACCTGGAGCAAGTCAACATGTCTCCATGGACTCTTGCTTCCTCAACTGACAAGAAAGACTAGATTAGAAATAGTGCTCCCTTCCAGCACCTCTAGTCAAAACTCATTTGACTCTGTACTAATATAAGAGAAGCAAACACAGTGCTTTTAAGTAAAGGGAAAGAGTCGGGTGTTCATTTGGGCTGCTGACAGTTTTGTAGCTCTTTACAAGGAAAATGAATTTGGTTTGGTTTGGTTTGGTTTGGTTTGGTTTGGTTTGGTTAGAATTCAGAGTTTTAAAAAGAGAAATGCGAGCATCTAATTCCTTTCTTCTTTGAATGAGTTCCAAATTCACAAGGTAGAATCAGGACTACGACAGTTGAATGAGCTGAGGACCAGAGAGGTTAAGGGACTCACTTGGGAGCATAGAGAACTTCAGGCCCAGGAGACGAGAGGGATCACCGGTCTCATTTAAAAGACCAATCTAACCTGAGTGAGGGCAGGGGACTGTCACAGCTGTCCTTAGGAAGCGCCCATGAAGGCAACTTAAGGTTGGCACTTAGAGTGGGGGAATGATACCTGCACAACGCTGGTGCTTGCACTTGTCATCTGAGAAGATGCTACCTTGCAGCTAAAAGTTAATGAAAAGAAAGAGGAGATGTCCCCTTTTTCTAATAAGCACATCCACTCATGGAGGTCAAGGAGCTAAGTCTGGAAACCATCCATTATCTAAAGCAGTGTTTCTCAACCCGTGCGTCATGACCCCTCTGGGGGCGTTGAGCAACCTTTTCACAGAGGTCACTCACCTAGGACCATCAAAAATCATAGATATATAATTCCTATACAATTACAATTCATAACTAGCAAATTTACAGTTATGAAGTGGCAATAAAAATAATTGTATGATTTTGAGGGCCACTACAACACGAGGAACTGTATTAAAGGGTCACAGCATTAGGAAGGTCAGAACCACTGATCAAAAGCAAATATCAGAATTGTCCATTGGGTTCCTTGCCATCAGGCAGTGATACAAGGTCTTGGGGACAGGTGGTAGGCCAGGTCCACGTGAGTACAGGCTCCACCTGTAGCCCATCACCAGGTACTAAGTCACCAGGCCAGGGTGAGGGACAAAGAGAAGCTTATATGTACTTTCTTTTTGAGTGCTAGGAATAAGGGAAAGTTACAGGGCAGTGAGCCACATAGGTATTCTCTCTCCAGAGGCAAGATTTGAGCCCAGATTTTCAAGCAACCAAATATCACTTACACAGCTTATCTGAGCTGTCCCAATAATTCATACACAGCCCAAAATATCTCACTTCCTTCGGTCCATGGCTTCTCTACAATAGCAATTTTGACTTTGAGGGCAGGATAACTCTGCTCTAAAGGCTTCTTCCTGTGTACCATGCAGTGCTTGACGTCCCTGAGCCCTACCGGAGTGGCCAGTAGCACCTCTAATCACGATAGCCAACACTACCTCCAAGCACAGCTACAGATCAGCTGCATGTCAACAAATGGACAGGAGTGGAAGTGAAATTGTGCCAAGTTAAGAATACTATTTTGTCTCCCCCATGCCTCCTTGTTGAAATTCAGGATCTGAAATGCTGGCTCTGGAATGTTCAAAACAACTCAGAAACGAGAGCAACAAGACCCCAGAAGCCTTGTTTATAATATATGACCCTTTTTTTTAGAACAGAAAGACAAAGATGAGATGTTTTAACACTTCTGTCTCTATAAACTTTCACCCACCCTTGTCTGTTTTGTTATGTGTTCTGTGGAGTATGAGGGAAGTCCAGACTATGCACACCATGATGGGAAACCCACTTGGAGCTGCCCATTCACCATTTTGTTGAGAATGAAAGGAAATCCATAGGAACTGAAGGGATTGCCCAGCACCGTTGGACCAAGGCACACAGGACAGTGAACAATAAAAGCATCTCCCTTTAGGATGAAGGCAGGGCAATGATATGTGTCTCCCAGTCATGTGTCTCACAAGCTGACTTGGTTCTCCCAAGAACCTCAGCCTTGATTCAGGTGTTCATCCAACTAGCATAAAAGGTCATTTCCATAGAAACGGGAACTACAGAAAAGGGAAACAAAACCAGTTTAAGAGATGCTCATAGCGATGTGTTCCAGCACAACTTTAAAAGAGGCATGACCGCAGGGCATGCAAAGCCTTTCATACATCATACACCTTTGCCCTGGCCTGGAGACAGGTGCACAGTGCTTCCTTCTCGGCCCTTCCTCCTCTGAGTAGTCCTAGGAACTAACTTATTCTCCAGATAAGACTTTCTATAAGGTGCTCCCCATCTTCTCCAGGTCTCAGTTTCTCCATACACACAATGGGACAGTACGATCTCACTCCGTGACCTCTCAGAGAGACGAGAAATGAGGAAACACTTGAGAAAGTGCTTTGTAAACTCTGAAGAGTTATAAAAGTTTAAGAGGTCATTATTAATGCATACTCATTAATAATTCACTACTAATAAAACTTGCTCTGCCTCACCGAGATGGCAAGTTGATGAATATGATCATTGAAGCAACCAAGGTCCCAAGAGGGTAAAGGGTTTGCTCAAGGTCACACACTGGACCTGGAGTCACAGAACATAGCAGTCAAGAGGACAGGCATGGGAGCAGTCTCCACAACAGAAATTTACTCTCCGCAGCATCAACTCTTTTTCTTGTAGGGATAGCTGTGATTGTGATTTTTGCGACCAACAGGGGTATGGGAAATCAGGAAGTGTCCCAAGCCACCCAGAAGCTGAGAAATAATGAGGTAAACGTGCAAGATAAGGAGGTAGACTGGGCCTGAGTGCTTGTGGGGGCAGCTTGGTGTTTGTGTTGTTGTTGTCGCTATTTGGGTTTTGTTTGTTTGTTGAGCTTTTGGTCTCCAGACTACAATATGAGATTTTTTTTTTTAACACAACCCTCCATTTCCAGAGTTGGTAGGCAGATCATGATATTCCATGAAGAACAGGATTGGTGAAACAGGCCTATGGTGCAGAAGAAGAGGTAATTCAGTAGGGAAACTGTAATGCTTTGAGAACACAGCAAAGCTGTTGCTCTGGAAAATTCCTTCATAGACGAAGGAGGAGCCAAAGGAATGATCCCACATGGATGGCTGGAACCTGGAAACAACTACAAAATCACATTCACCCAAAGTATCCCAAAGCATAGAGAGCTCCAGGGATTCTGAGTATGCACGCCATTTGCAAGGGCTCCCTGAGAAGGGGGAGGCATGCACTGATCACCTCTCCACTAGCCTGTAAACACAAACATAGCCCTTTCCACACCTCCCACTAGAGCAACCTCAGCAAGGGATGGGGAATGAAGGGGTAGGGAAGGCTGCTGCCTGCTGAAAGCCAGTTGGGATTTATGCCAACTCAGATTGCAGCCAACCATCTCCAAATAAGAACACACCCAGACCTACATACACGCATGCACACATGTGCATGCACACACAGTGAGCTTATATAAAGAATCTCCTCGTGCCACCATAATGGCACAGTTCTGCTTCAGCATGGATGCAATGCTTTGTGCTTCTGAAGTGTTCTACAATCATTAACTAGACTATGAGTGCGCCAGACTCCATCATTGGAGGACATAGCTTTGGAGCACGACTCTTCTGCTCCTCCCTACTGGTTTAATGTTGGATCTCTTCTCTATGACTCTCTTTGCTCTCTGCCCCATGCATTGGGACTATCTGATTTAATTAAAGTGAAATTTTTAATGCTAATGGAAAGATATCTAAGTAAATAAAACGCATGGGGCTTTAGTCCCAAAAAGACCCAGAGATGCTGAGTTGAAGATGGTAGGGGTAATTAGACTATACCTGTGTAGGGGCCCTCAGTCCAGTACCTCTCACTAGCCTCTAATACAATCAGCATAGCTTCTCTGAGCTGTTTCTTATTTCTTTGCATTTGATCTATGGACCAGCAATCAGTCTTGAAGCAGATAGGGCCCAGGATAGTGGGAAGAGCACCAGAAAGGGATGTATTGGTGCCTGAAGACAGGCTTCCATAGGCAAAGAAAGAATATCAGGGTACATACATGACCCATCAAGGTAGTAAAAAAGTTCAGATAATTTAATTGCTTTCCCTGTCAACCACCTTGTTACCCACACAGTTCCTGAATTCATCATGAGCCTGGCTCTCAGAGGGTCTTGGTATAAAGCCAGGCCATTGTGTGTCAGTGTAACAAACACTGTACTAATAACTCTTTGCCTACCAGTTGGGAGAAGGGGAATTCCCTAGCATTGGCCACTGTCTGTGGTGTAAACGCTCCCAGGACAAGCCAACAAGCAATGACGCTCCAGCTATGTGTGGGAAGAGAAACACGGTAGCAACTAAACAATTTCCATCGGTGCATATAACAACACTAGGAATGTCCACAGCAGAGATAATAATAATAAAATGTAGCAAAAGGATTAAGTCTGAGGCATGTTCCCTCAGTTCTTTAGAACCTTGAATTTACTTAATTATAAGTTGATTTAATGTGATTTCTAGTAATGGTGTATTTAACAACTGCCTTACAAATAGTCCCTGAAAAATAGTGATCAGGACTGCTGGGCCTTTCTACGTGGGATCCTCTGTGGCATTCACTATCTTGGCCATACCATTACCTTCAAGCCAAAGGACACCAGAAATACGCACAGCTATAATTGAATAAATTTGTTTATTGTTCCCTGCAGTGAGGGTGATTACACACCAGAGAGTACCACAGACACCTCAGCAAGACTTAGCCTAAAGACTTACTGGACTGTGGGTTGGTAAAGGGACTCCAGAGGCCAGCCGAGAAGAGCAGTGTGCTGTCAAGAAGCAGGTGACTCTCCTGAGCACCTGCAGATTTTCCCTCCATGGCTGGGAAATGGAGCAAGCTCAATGCTTTCATTGATGAACAAAGAGCTCAGCCAGCAGGCAGGGGTCTGGATCTGATGTTTCCATGTATCCAAGTGTTTTCATTATGGGAGCACGACCCATCAGGGTTGTAACACAGCCCTGTCTGGGGTGCTCTGGGAATGCATGTTTTCTTCGCTGGAAGCTGGCCACGGTTTGGCTGAAAGGCAGAGCTTAGCTCTGAGTGTCAGCAATTCCTCTCTTTCTCAAAGCAGATTTCTACCTCAAGCTGATGTCCCTGTGTCTGCTACTTCTCAGTTTGTTTCTGTTTGGCTTTGTTTTGTTTTATTTTGTTTTTTAAATTTGTCTTCCATACTGGCCAGTCTTCTAAACCATAGACACAGTCATCTCATAGCTCCACCTAAAATACTCCAGATATGGTCCTTTATGATTCAAGTTAAGGTGGAAGTCTCCGGGGCTTCTGAAATCCAGGCTCAGCAGGAACTTGAGCCCCATCTTTGGGAACAACCACTTCGATGTCTCCCAGGTCTTCTGCAGGCCGTCCTTCATCACTGTGTCTCTGCCTGCATTGATTTCTGGATTTGTAACATCATCTTCCTCCCTTCTACCACTTCACCTCTGCCTAAGCCAGACAGAGCCAACTTATCATTTGAGGCCCTGCTTTCTCTACTGCCACCTCCTCCAGGAAGCCTGCTTTGACTTCTCTATCCCCATTTCCAGAGTGTAAGAATCTTTCTTGGTGCCCATTCTCAGTGAAAACAAAAACAAAACAAGACAACGATAGCAAAAAATTATTAATTGATCAATTCAACAAGCATTTAATAAATGCTTTCTTTTATGGGCTTGGTTCTAGGCTCGTGTTTGATCTTAGGATCAAATAAGAAATGAGTAAATATGGCCCAGGTGCTCTGGAATTTTATGACCTAATGAAAGTAAACAAAAATTTACTTAAAATCTATGACACAAGGAATACAACCAATATTCACAGAAGACTTTGTGTAGATTTGAAACAGGGTTCTCTGAAAACAAGTGACTACTTCAGCCTGAGCCTTTCGAGTAGGTGACCAATGAAGCTGGGGTATAAGTGACAAGAAGTTGCTCACAGGATAGCCCTACTACCTAATTACAGACTCCTTTCCTTTGCGAGACTATCAGATTCAGGGAAGCTGGGTCCTGGCTTACCTCTTGTCACATCTGACCAGAGTTAGATATTTAACTATTTGAGCTCATTGTCATTCCTCATTGCAGGCAACATTTGAAGCAACTCAGCAGACTAGATTGTGGTCTCCTTCAGGGAAATGACCACCATCCCCAACCCAACAACATAATTGTGGGCACATTGTATCCTCCCCATATTTCAGAGCTGCCCTCCCTCCCATCCTAAGCCCAAACTGGACTCACTTTAACAACCGATAGAGTCTCTGGTCCTGAAGGCTTGGCCCGAAACTGCAGAGCGTCAAGCTTGCAGCATCCACAGCCTGTATCACTGATGCTCTTTGGTACCAAATGCGGCAGAGAAACAACTGCATGCAGTGGGAAAAGCGTGTTAGCAAAGGCCAGAAAGGCCTTAATTTAAATTCTGGCTCCAACACTGCCATTCTGTAGGACAGTCAACAAATCATTTAACCTTTCTGAATCTGTTTTTCACATCTGTTCAGTGGGCAAGCTTCCTTGAGATAAAAGACTATTTTTTAGGTATAATTTGCATATGACCATAAGGACTGTATCTTATCTCTGTAACCCATTTAAAAGGGGGGGGGGGCGGCTGACATATAACAAGTGTTTATAAATGTTTATGAACTAAATGGATGGAGTGGTGATATCCACCCTTATCAGAAGTGTTTTTAAGATGTCTGATTTTATGAACCTAATAGGTAATAGGTCAAAAGGAGCTAATTTTTACTCTTACCCTAACTTCTGTTTGCCCCTATTGCTTTTGTTTCATTCATTCATTCATTCATTCATTTGTTTGTTTTTAGGAAGTATCTCACTATGTAACCTTGTCTGCTCTGGAACTTATACTGCAGACTGTGCTGGCTTTGAACTCAGCAATCTACCTGCCTTGATCTCCCATGTGCTAGGATTAAAGGCATGTGCCCCGTTGCCCAGCTTGTCCTTTCATTTGAACTGCTATTTAATTTTCTACACAGAAAGTTGTGACAAGTCCTGAAGAGTCTGTTAGAACTGATAGACCTCGGTTAGCTGGTTTACTGATGCAATAGTTTCAGTATTAGTAACCACTCTTCTATTGCTGTGAAGAAACACCATGACTGAGGCAATGTATTGAAAAAAAATGCATCTAATTGGACTTACAGACTCAGAGCATTAGAGCCCGTGATGGCAGAGCAAAGGCATGGCTGCAGGGACAGCTATGAGTTCACATTCCCAAGATAAGCAGGAGACAGAAATGGCATGACTCTTTTGAAACCTTAAAACCCGCCTGCCCCCAGTGACACATCTCCTTTAATAAGGACACACTCTAAAATCCTTCCGAAACAGTTCCACACACTGGACAACCAAGAATTCAAACATATGAGCCCCAAACCCATGGGGGTGAGGGGGGATACTTCCCTTCAAATCACTGTGTTAGCTTTGAAAAATGAAAGGCATTCAGAAAAAAAAAAATGCCTTGAACATACTGGAAATAAACATTGTTCTGTCTCCTATAATGTCAACTTAAAAGTTATTAATCTGTTGTACACGCATTAAAGAAATTCTGGAAAATACAGAAAAGGAAGGAGAATAACATACTTGATAATTGAGTAGATTTTCCTTTATAATTTTGCCTAGTTGAAACATGAGGCATGAACAATTTTGTTCGTTTTTCCAAATTAGCATGACATAAGCCCCTTTCAGGCACAGAGTCTGGCTTTAATGGTTGCATTATATTCCACCTAACAGATGTGTCATCCTTGACCCCAGCACTTGCTATCATCAGACACGTTTTCTTCTATTATGTTTTGGAAATAACACTGCCATGAGTGAGCATCCGTGTGAATGAAGATGCTTCCCCTAAACAAACAGACAAACTGCTCTCACAGTTCGAGAAGCACAGGCACGGAAGCAAGCCTGAAATCACCTGCAGAACCTTTCGATAGTAAAAGAGTAATAATAATGCTATACATCACACCAGGGCTTTTATTAGTAGTATTAGTAGTAGTAGTAGTAGTATCATTATTATTTTGTTTTTTTTTTTAAATCCTATATCCAGGCTCTCTTGGTGCAGGTTGAAACATTGAAGATTTCAGAAATTAATAAAGAAATAACAAGTAAGCTAAGTAGCTAGCCTGATCTAGAGCCATTAGAGAAGTGTTCATTAGGACACAAAATCTTGGTGACAGTAATTAACACATTTATAAACTCTCTAAGAGACATAAAGCTTCCCTTTATTGACTAAAAACCAGCAACTTTTTCAGGCAGAGTTATGACCAAGCTGACATGTTCCCTGGGCTGTGGGGCTTGTCAGCAAATCCCCTGGGCCTTCTACTCGTCCCCCTGATCTGGCCTCTCTAAACCCTTGCAGGAGATGCAGGTGAAAATACAGAGAAATATTTTTCTACTCATTAAAGGTATTGCAATATAACATACGTTCAGAAATATTCAATATTGTGAGGGGGAGCTTGGGGTAAATGTTTATGACCCCATGTTACCTCTCTCCATATGAAGATATTCAACATTTCCATCACCTGAGAGGAGCTACCTCATGCAGACGCTGTTCAGGTCTCCATCTTTCTTACCCATTCTTGAAATTCATATAAGCCAAATCACAGTGTGGACTCCTTGTCTTTATTTTCTTTAGTGCTCTTTTTATTTTGTTATCTGACTTTAATCATTACTGATGTTAGGATTTATGAAGAAATAGTTCATGCATGATCTTTTTCATTCCTGCATAATGATTCATATTGTGACTACACCTCAAGGTCCCTATCCATTCTACTTCTCATGGACATGGTCACTGTTTCTATTCTGTGGCTGTTATTAATAAAGTGGCTACAGATGTGATATCATTTGATAGGCAACAAATATAAATCATTTAAGTGTTTGACAAGAACACTGGTGAGACCCTGAGTTGCGTTAGTTTTAAACAAACCATTTCATGTCTCTGGGTCCTCATCCCCTTACCAATAAAATGAAGGAGAGCTTGGCTTTCTGACACGTTCAGTTTCCTTTCCTGTAAAACAAAGTGTTTGAGTGTATTAGTGCTCAGGGTCTTTTGCAATTTCAAATTTCATGGCTCAAAAGACTTGAATGTGGTGGATGTGCTAGAATCAGTTGTCATTTTCCACAAGGAAAAAACCCTATTGTCCTGAGTGTAGCTGTTCTTCCCAAGGGCCATGAACTAAGAAAGGTACTTGGAGGCAGAAGACGATGGCCCAAATTTCCACTGATTTCCTTAGATATCTAAGGAGTAAAGAGATTTGAAATGCACCTCCCCGTTTACACTCTCTACTCTTCAGCTTCCTCTGCCAACAAGTGCATGGCCTATTCACATGACTCTATGACCACATTTAACCTGGTAGCACCCACCCACAGTGAGAGGGGATTGGCAGCTGGTGCCTGGAAGCTATATATCACTCTATGTTGGTTTCCACTAGTATCACATATTATGTCCCGTAGATGGAGGCAATCAATGCACAGGTGGGTTCATTTACATAACATGAATTTACACACTGCCTCGTTGGTGCGCTCGCCCATACTACTTGCTCAGGAGATTTAAACAGGCAGCATAGGCTTAGCCCTTGAAGAGACCTATCACTCAAGTCAACAAACACTCATTTCCTGAACACCTGTTATTGTACCAGGCATAGTGCCAGGTTCCAGGACTAGAAAGCTAAGTAGCGCATAATTCTTTTTGCCTTTCTCATTTTTGTTTGTTTGTTTTCCATTAATTTTCTTATTTGCTGAGGTCCCCTCCCCACAATGAAATCCACCAAACCAGTTGGTAGCCTACAGGGAAAACAAAGGGATGAACAGATTGTTAACAGTCCTGTGTAACTAGCTGCTCGATGAACGTATGAACAAAGCCCAGGAGCTCTGGAGCAGGCACACTAAGAGGGTATTCCACAATAGTCCTTTCACTAGGCTAAAGGAGAAGCAGAGAGAGAGAGAGAGAGAGAGAGAGAGAGAGAGAGAGAGAGAGAGAGAGAGAGAGAGAAGCTTCCTTCTAACTGGCCATTCTGCTTCTCTCCTTAGCCCTTCCAATCTTGTCTCAGTAAAATTACTGGAAATCCTCATAAAGTAAGGACCAGAGTTTGTCCAACACAAGCACCCTCAGTGATCCCTATTGCTCAGGGAAGCAGACCTGCTCCTCACAGCATCCCAAATTCCTGACTCCAGACCCTGCTGCCTACTCTGTCCTCATCCATTGTTGTATACACAGGTCCCTTTCTGCTAGACCAAGCTAAACTCTCTATCTCTGTCTGTCTCTCTCTGTCTCTCTCTCTCTCTTTCTCTCTCTATTTCTCTGTTTCTCTGTTTCTCTCTGTGTGTTCATCTCTCTATGTTTCTCTGCCTCTCTCTCTCTCTCTCTCTCTCTCTCTCTCTCTCTCTCTCTCTGTCCTCTTTGCTCTTCCCTTCACCTGAACTTCCCCTTCTCGTTCTGTGTACTCCTGGTTCATTATAACCCTTATAATCTAATTCAACCATCTCTTCCTGTCACTCAGAGTCTTCAAGGTTCTTAATCCAGCCTGCACATTCAAGTCCCTGGGGAGAAAAAAAGTCTAGAAAGGCTAAATCTGTAAGATATGGTCTGTGGTTACTCAGGGCTGGAGAGCTGGGGTGTGAGGTGTGACTACCAAGGGGAAGGAAAAGTTGGGGTGGGGGGGTCACAGAAACTTTCTGAAACTGAACTGTGTGGATGGTTATACAATGCTGTAATTAAATGACAAGGATGAGATCTGTATGTAAATTATACATCCATACGTTGCTTTTACTCTTCTTCCTGCAATGATTTTGAAAGACACCCACACTTGGGAACATACACCCTCCCAATTAAATTAATCTGAGAATGGAGTCTAAGAGCGCATGTTTTAAATTCTTCAGCCAATTCTGACACAGAGCCATGGTTAAGAACCACTGCTCTGTCTTCCTCGCCTTCACAGCCCTGTAACTGCTTTGTTTTACTAATTGTGTGTACTGTTATTATCCCTCTCGTGCGCTGTAATGAAATCCCTAAAAGGGAACACTTGCATAGTGTCAGCCCTGAATCTCCAGTATCAAGCACTCTGGAGCTGCTCAGTGTGTTTTAAAATAAGTGAATAGGACAATAAAATAAATCTTAAAATAAAAGGATAATGGAAAGTACTCTCATGTCAGAGATGCCCAGAAACAATACACTGTCAAAGTGTGGAGCACAGCTAGAAATAAAATTTTTCTGTAAAAAAAAAAATCTGGTACTTGTCAAAGAACTATTCATTGTTTCATGAAAATGGTTTCACCATCCTAAAAACATCCCAGGTACTAAAAACATGAGTGTTTAGTGGAAGGGCCAAACCATGAGTATGAAGAGCTCAGAGAAAGCCCTGGTTCTCCCTGGCCTCTTCATCCTCCATCCTTGTCGCTGGAGAGAACATTTGCAGTTGGGGAATTTAAGACCATATGTGGCAAACCCCAAGAGGGTTAAAGAAAGTGTTATAAACCTATGCAAGCCCATATGGATGCTTTTGAATGTACTAAAATGCAGCAATAACTGTAGGTTCTTGTGTGATGTCATATAAATAGCATCATATGTGCACATAGAGTGAGTAAATACACATAATGAGTTGGTAAATATTGGCTGGAAGTTTTTAGGTTTTCTTTCCCCCATTCTCTGTGGGGATACTTCAACAGCATTTCTCCCAGGAAAGCAAATTATTTCATTTTCTCTCTGGTGCCCCATCTAAGTGGGAAGAGTCAAGCTAGAAACCACAGTGAAATCTGTTGAGACTGAGAGTACAGAGAGAAACAGAGTCAAGTTAATGGGGTGTCTAACTGCAGGTCAAAAGTTGCCCATGAACTGGCATAGAGAGAGGGCATGAGGCCCTGCCCTTCCCTGAGGATTTCTAGGCAGCTAATGGCAGCTGGGAGGTGTGGGGACATCTCCTTTAGTGGTGTCATCACTGGTCAGTTGCCTGTGCTGCAGTAAATGACCCCTGTCCATGGTCCAGCCCCACTTCAGTTCATTGGTTCACTCACACAGGAAGTTGTGGAAGTAAAAGAGGACTGGCTGGGAAGGGCAAGAGTAGTAAGGATAGAAGGAGGCGAGAGACAGCAATGGGAATGACAATGGTTAAAGTACACTATGAGATGTCATATTAAGCCGATTATTGTGTATGATTGATGTATGCTGATGCAAAGCTTTTTCTTAACTTTTGTAGTTTTTAAATGTTTTTATTAATTCTTTGAAAATTTCAGGCATATATCAATCAATGTATGCACTCGTTTCCCTTCCAAGATCCATCTCGTACTCCCTTCCCCCTTCCAATTTTAGGTCCTCGTTTTGTTTTTAAGAACCCACTGCATCCAATTCATGCTGTGCATATATGCGTGGTGTGGAACATACATGAGATAAGAGATGGCCCAGTGGACAGGAGTCCCAGTAGACAGAACAATCCAGACTGGGGATATCTCTAGAGACAAACACAAAGAAAGCAACATGGAGTGTGATGTGTTCAGAACTCAACAAGGGATTGCTGCCTCTCTTCTAATGTGTAATTCCCATAGGGCAAGCATCACTCCAGTTTCTTGCCTTAAAAGGAAATTGGCTGTGCCCTTCCATACTACTGGAGAGTACTCCATCTGGAACTTCACAAGCAGGATTTCAAGGGCTGCCAACACCAAACATACCTCCTCTACAAAGTCAACAAGACCAATGCGGCTTTGCAGGGTATCCTCAACAGATAGTAGCTGTGACTTTCAATGTGATCACTACTGAATCAAATGTGCTGTTATACACCAGTCATGGGTCTGTTTTACTGCTACACCATGCATTTTAAGTATTCATAAACTAATCATCTATCATTAAAACCTGAACCCGTCCAAGTTCAAGGCCAAGAAGAGGTCAATAAAAGCTGCAATAAGAAAGACTGTGTCTTCTTTATAGGTTTCTTGCTTCGTATGGCAGTTGTAACAGCTGTCAGCACTAGAGTAGCCCACCCTGTGTAAAGCCCACTTACTTGTTATGAAAAATAACATGAGAAGCTCTGAGCTATAGCTTCATAACAAATCACATCTTTATGTATTTTTATATCTGGGTATAATGAACATGTACTACAAATATCCAGCATGTTGCAGGACGGGAACCCCAAACCCTCTTTGAAGAGGAGCAAATTATACATGGCATCTGTCCAAGCATGATAGTGAGAGTGAACCATTTGGCAAAGGACACCTTCCTGTCAGAAAGGACTTGAACTCTTATGAGAGCCAGGGGACGTTATTAACTGGGTTGTGATTAGTCAACTGCATGCTGACATCTGGTGCAGAAAGGACTTGTACCATTCCCAAGACCACAGAATGAAGCCTGGACTGCTCTACGCTTCTGGCTCTTAAACCACAGGGAAAAGTGGCCCTGGATTTGAAGAAAATCATTTTCTCTGGCCAATATGAGAATTTCTATATTTATATGAAGCCTATGAAAGAAATATGTTCATTATGGAACTTCTTTAATGGAGTTCAGATTTTAATGCCACTGCCTTTCTCATGGCTTCTGTAAACATTTCCAAGAATGTCCTGGCCTGACTCAGATCAAGACATGAGCCAGGTGCTCCAAATGCTTGCAAAAACTTCGGTTGCCAGAAGAATGCTTGGCTGACCCCCATGTGCCAGACTTTGGCGTCAGAGAGTTGACAGTCTTGCCTTTTACCTCCGATCCTCTTCTAGAACTTTGATCTTCTGAATAGGATTAACAATCAGAGGTGCTCTGAGAAATCTCAGGACTGAGCACTGGGGCTGTGTAGCTCAGTGGTAGGTAGAGAGCACGTACTTAGGAAGCACAGTGCTTTCGAAATAACATAACTACAGCCAAGTTAGCAGCCAGCATCACTCCAAATGCTTCTAAGTACAGACTCAATTCATTCCTTACAGCAACTCTATGAGGTCGCACTGCCACCAAGTCTCTAAGTGTTGAACAGAGTGTCTCCATTCAGGAGACTTCACAGACCTTCACAGTAGACTTACCTGGTATGATTCATGTGCCAAACACAGGGGGGGAGAAACACTCTTATCATTATCTCATTTAGTAGTCTTTTTATTCTCTGACAAAAGGAAAAAGTGGTTAATCCTGTACAGTCCAGTTACTTACAGCTCCCTCTATGGAGAAAGTTAAAACCATGAGGAAAGTAAATGTAATTAGTTCCGTGGTAATTATTGTCAGACTAAATTATACTTTAAAATTTAATATACCAATCACCACTTAATTAGCAAAGTGAGTCGCAGAGGATAGCCTTATGCTCTGAAGTTAATAAAAACTGGCTAGTAAGCTTCATCTATAGATTCTACTTTTCCTAGAATGGAGTATTGTTTGCTCACACACCCACCCTGCCCATCCCCAAACCACCCACCATTTAAAATGAAAGTGGAAATAAACCAAAGATTTCCCATGATTTCTTTTTGTTGTTGTGGTTGTTGTTTGTTTGTTTGTTTTTTGTTTTTTGTTTTTCCAGACAGGATTTCTCTGTATAGCCCTGGCTGTCCTGGAACTCACTTTGTAGACCAGGCTGGCCTCGAACTCAGAAATCCGCCTGCCTCTGCCTCCCAAGTGCTGGGATTAATAGGTGTGCGCCACCATGCCCTTCCCATGATTTCTAAATCTGCAGAAATTCTTTACTGCTGAAATAGACTATAGAGCTGAGATGGAGACATAGATATCAGGCTTTGTAGTGGGAGGGAGAATACTGGAGAGTGATACATCCAACCTCTAGATACAGCACAGCTGCATTGGCAGAGATGAGGGAGAGCTGTCTACCTGCCACTCTGGAACAGGGGTGCTAAGGGAAGAGACTCTATTGTAAGAGGATGAAGAAAAGCTACTTCTTCTGGAGGACCTGTTGGATACAGCATCCCTGGCTCACCAATTCTACACAACCAAAATTCTAGTCCCACTTTTCCAAACGGCTCCCAGCCAGACTTCCGCAATTGCAGACAGAACAGAGAAGTAAACAGGGTTCCCTTTCCAGGAAGCTTCCATATAATGTCAGGGAAAAGAAGGGGGAAAGCAGATTGTGTTGCATTAAGCTAATTCCCCACTTTAAAGCAAAAGTTGCCCGTGGATCTGTAGCCAGAAGGATGTCTTGCGGGGACGGGCTGGCAATATGTTGAGATTTCTATTGTCTGTTACTCTGCACAGAATATCAACAAGATCACTGTTTTATTGTTCTTGGTGGAGAATAGGATTCTTTGACACAGGCAGCTTTAGCAGAGCCCGGGAAGGTTCAGGGAGGCAGGCACAGGTTACGGAGTTGAATGTTGACAGATAGCGTGTCCTATTGAGCATGGATCAGGCGAGGCCAGTTTCTTCTCCCCTACAGCTGTCAGGGTCATCTGCCCATGAGCTGGAGGTGGGGATGCTCTGTGGATGCCCTTCACCATCTGCCTCTAAAACAGAATCCATGCTCAGCAGCCCACTCTCACTTTAGCCTTAATCCCCAGATGCTCAGTGGCTCAAATATGGGAAGCATTCTTTTTCTTTTTTTTTTTAATTTAAGGCACAAATCCTCCAAGCAGAGCCTGCTAAGTACATTATAGCCCATGTGAAGGCAATAGCCCGGTAAGAAAAGAAAGATTTCTCACGTGGGAAGTATCTTACTTCTACAAGCCAGGTGACTCGTCCAGGCTTTAGGAGGATCACCTGAGTTAAAATATGCAAAGCCCCTTTGAACCGCACAAAGCAGGAAGTGAACTATCCGAAAGATATCACTTGATATTATCATTCCCATTGGCACATGAGAAAATGAGACTCGGGTTCAGCAAATCACCCGCTGTCCACTGATGAGAAAATCAAGGTCTGTCACGTCCCTCATTGGTCTCTTTTAGGGCGCTGCCTCCTTACAAGCGGAATGAGATGAGAATGGTAAGTCAGAGCTCATATTAATCCATGCCCAAGTTAAAACCCAGGAACGCCTGATCTATAACAGTATACTTTCAACAGAAGCTCTGACACAGCCACGGGTCCCTTTTCGGGTGAAAGGTTGAGCAGTCGCTTCCTGTCCTTGGCCACTTGGATGAAAAAGTAAGCTATTTTGCCATCTGTGAGATATAACACCCAGTGCCTAGGTATCCAGGACCTTATGGACCATACCTTGTAATCTTGCTTCTCACGAAGCTTCACTACCCTTTCCTGAGCAATAGCCTCAATAGAACTGAAATTAAAACCAGAAAGTCTCGTGTGTTTCAGATACAAGCATTGCAACAGTATAATACATGCAGTGTGCCATGACTACGTGCCTCAGAGTCTCGCTGCCAGACTGTTTACATGCAGAAAGAACTAACTATCTCACACTGCAGTGCTTCTTATCTCTCTATACTTTTTGCCACACTATAACCAAGAAATAACCGAAAATAAATACAGAGCCCCAAAGAACTCAATGGTGCAGGCAGGGTATCCATAATGCCTCTCTCTGTCCACTGTCCATTGTTCCTGGTCATTCCTTCTTCCTTGTTGCCTTTCCCTACAAGAATAAGCCCCATGAAAGTCCCACGTGAGAGTCACGTACATGGAAGATAGGGCCGGGCAGAAGAGCCTGTTTTTGTTGGTTTTTCCTCTGATGTGAAAATTAAAACATTCATGCTGTTCAGAAACCACAAAAAGCCTGCCAATGATAAAGCTATTCTTCTATCTTTCTTAGATGGGACATAAATTGCATGACAGAGAAAAGAATTCTCCCCAGTCCATGGGGGACACTGCAGATTTACTGACAACTGAAAGATGGATGGCCTGTGCTATTATTCATCCCATTGTCTGTCAGTCAACACTTGTCACCCAAACAAAAGTGAACACGCGTGTGGTTTTTCATTCTCTCTTCAGTGCAAGCCACCCAAGGCCAGCTGTTTCTCACCACAACAACTGCTCCCCTTGGTTCTCCCAGTCAAATCCCATCACAGGAGAGGGAAAAGATGCCTGAAGGGCTCTGGAAGCAAAAATGTTCTCTTGTTCCCAAGGGAAATGCAAGAGATATATCAAGCTAACCCTCCATTCCCACAAAGAAATAAATACACGGCTGAGCAGGGTCCTCTTAATGAAACATCTAGGGGGACAGTGGGGCAAGGCAGGCCAAGAAAACTAGTCACTTACGCTGAGCACATGTGATAGAAGTCAGGAATGGATACTGGGGAAAAAAAAAAAAAAAAAAAAAAAAACAAGACAAACAATCAAACGTAAATGTAGGAAAGGTGTAAGAACCTGAAAGTAAAGCTGAAGACAGGAGGCTGCTTCACTGTGAGAGCTTCACGGATGCCGCAAAACTTTCTTCACCATGTGCCTTACTGATTGATTCTAAGACAGCGTTTTCCACATTTAACAACTCTGAAATTAAGATGCATTTTATAATTGATAACCTGTCACGGCCAAGTTGGTAATGAATTTTTTTTTCTACTTGACATATTAAATAATAGTTCTTGCAATCTACAGCCTCATACACTTTTCAAAATATGAGTCACATGGTCAAGAACTGTGTAGGATACCTCCCTAAGAATTATATCATTTGGTTTTCTTCTTTTCCTTCTTCTTCTTCTCCTCCTCCTCCTTCTTCTCTTTTGGTAGAAGGCTTACCAAGATGCCATAAAAATCATTCAAAGTGGGAGAGGGAGAAAAAAAAATCATTCAAAGTATCATTCAAAGTGGGTAATTTGGAGATTCACAGAATCGTATAACCATTATCACTGTCATCTTTAGGACAGCTTTGTCACCATGTAGCGAGCCCCCACTGATTTACTTCTAAACACCCAGCCCTAAAGCACCTCCCATTTATTTTCTAGTTCTACAGATTTGCCTTTGATGGACATTTCACAGCATATACAACCTCTTGTGCCTGTTTTCTTTCATGTTGTCAGAGTTTATTCATGGGGCAACATCCATCAATACATGATTCCTTCAGTGGCTGAATAATATCACATTATATCTTTTATATCGGTATACTCTACTTTGTTTATTCATAAACTCCATGACATGGTTGACATTTGGTTGCTTCTAACTCTCTCTCCCTTTCCCCCTCCCTCTCCCCCCCCCCCGTACTATATCTGGTTTCCTGTGTGTGTTCCTGTGGGGGTTGCATGTAGAGGCCAAGGTTCAATCTTGGATACGTTGAATACTCCACACTTGGTTTTTTTAAGTTAAGGCCTCTCACTGAGCCTGAAGCTCATCAATTCAGCCAGGCTGGCTGGGCAGTGAACTTAAGGGATTCACCTATCTCTGTATCCTCCACCTCAGTGCTGGGGTCACAGGCCCATGCTGCCACACCCAGCTTTTACATAGGGACTGAAACTCAGGACTTAATGTTTGTATAGCAAATACTTTCCTAAAACTATCTTCCAAGCCCACTCCTACCCTTTGGCTATAACTATAATAATTATTGTATGAGTATACTTAGGTGTAGGTTTTTATGGTGAAAATGTACTTATTTCTTTTGAAAATACATGTAGGAGTTGAATCAATGAGCCCAATAGTAACTACATGGTTAATATTTTGAAGGACTACCAAAATGTTTTCCAAAGTGGCTGTATCAACTTACATCTCCTGTAAGCGGCTTGTAAAGATTCCAGTTTCCCTATCTCCTCATCAACATTTGAGATTATCTGACTCTTTAGTGTTAACCATCCCAGTGGCTATCTCACTGTGGTTTTAATTTGTATTTATCTAATGATAAATGATACTTTTTTTTTCATAAGTTTACCACGTAACCAGAAAACATTCAGAGAACATTCAACTCTTATTTTGCAACAGACTTTAAGCTTTTCCCATATTCTAGCCATGCAGAAAGCTGATTGCATTAATGGCCCCAGTTCTTACCGGGCTCTCTGTATTCATACTCTTTGCCAAGTAATTTGACAGTAATCTCTCTTGCTGTCTCTGAACTTGTTCCCACAACTTGATTTGGCCAATAAGATGCTTGGACACTATGCCAAGCAAGCCTGATGGAGGTTGAGATTTGTGGTACTGAGCCAAAGAGTTATAGCATCTCAACCAAGATGATCCAAGATCAGCCAGTACCCAGCCAACCCCCTGACACATAAACAGAACCCAGGAAGTTTGGTAGAGCTGCCTAGAAGGTTTGTAGCTCATCACAGATACATCAGCAAATACAGCCCATAATACCCTAAGCCCAAAGACTTGTGGATTCACTGTTTCTTTTCCCACACCACTGAGAACGGATGCTTGGTGATTTTGCAGCACTATTCTAGGCTTGCCACAAGACAATATCTTAAGTGCTGAGGAGAGAAGAAATGAAGAAAGCCCCTGCCCTCAAGAAATTGTAATGAATTAAGAGAGGGCAAAAAAGTACCCAACAGTTAAAGAGACCTTCAGTGTCTTCTATGAAGAACATTTGGACACTTCTTTGACCAAGTATNTGTTGTTCACTGTTATGTATCTCCTACCCATATCATGCTTCTCCAGGAGCCATTAAAAATGTTTGGTGATGCGCAGACTTGGCAACAAATTTTAATTATGAATGTTGGTTGCCCAAATTAGTGTGCTAGCATAACTTTAATTAAAAGTTACTGCTTCATATTCCTCTCAAGTCCTACCCTGATTTAAAAAAAAAAAAAAGAAAAGAAAAGAAAAGAAAATGGCTTACTATCCTTGCAAGTTATTGCCTTAAGCCTCTTTTGGCTTCCCTTGCAATTTTCTTTGAGGCGCTTTAGGTCAGCCATAGTTCAGCTCCTCATTAGTTACAATGCAGACTTAACCCAATTTTTAAAAGCCACAGAAGTTTCTGGAATCATCCGTTCCACGTTTGACATTTTAACAAACATTTTTACTAGGCTACCTATAGCTAGGTGTCCCAAGGGGGGTTAAAAAAAAAAAAAAGGAAGAAGAAAGAGTAACATAAGCTATGTCTCCAAAGTAGACTACCTCATGCCTTTGGTTTTTTTTTTTTTTTTCCCAAGTTGTAAATTATCTCCTTTGAAACAGTGAGTAACCCTTATCATGGAAATTCTAAGGCAGAGGGTCAGCCATTGGTAGGATGGAGATACTTACGGAGCATCTGAGGAAAGCTAGGAACCTTTGTGCCAAAACGAGCCCAGATGTATGCATGCAATATTCATAAGTTTGCAGGAGCCCAACTTGAAAGCCTTAAGTTCTGTCTAAACATTTGTCCTGATGAGCTTGTTAGAAGGATTTTTTTAGTGCTACTATGAAAGGGCCAGAGTAAATATTTTTGATCAAGAAGTGTGTGTGTCTAGCCAAGGGTGCATATGTTGCACCTTGAATATGTAGACGATACAGAGAAGGGTTTGTCCATCAGTATTGAGCAGGATGATCTGCACCATGGAAACTAGCAAAATGTACAGAGTTGAGCAATTCACACTCAGGTCCACAGTCCCAACACTATTAGGATCTTGCCAAAGGCTCAAGGCAAGTGACTTTCCCTCCCAGAACCATTGTGTTGTTGCCTTCAGTAAGAAATCCCAGGGATGCGAAATATCACTCAATCATTATAAGAATTTAAATGAAAACTACATTCAGATCCCAACCCACCAGTCAGAATGAGGGTCATCCATAATACAAGTAAGAATAAGCACTCGAAGGCTATGGTCAAAGGAGGACCCTTATCACCGTTGGTGTGAACATAAACTGGTCCAGCCTCTATGGAAATCAATATGGAAGTGCCCCAAGAAAAATAACAACAGACCTACCAAATGCCCTAGCTATACCACCACTCCTGGGTATTTGCCCAGAAGACTCAAATCCAATATCACAGAAATACCTGGACACTAGGGTTTATTACAGATCTTTTGAAGTAGCTGAGCTATACAATCAAACTAAGGTGTCCTGCTGCAGAGGAATGGGCAAGGAAAATGTGGTTTGTATGCACAGTGGGAATTTTTCAACAGTGAAGAATGAAATGTTATATCCTTTTCAGGAAAGTAGATGCAACTGGAAATGGTCATATGATTTGAATTGTGCAAATCTCAGAAATACAATTATATTTTCTTTGATTTCTAGGCTCTGAGTTTTATATACTTAAGATCCAATATGTTTAGATGATATGAAGATAGAATTGAAAGTGTCTGGGAGAAAGGAGCAGGGGGGGGGGCGTTAATGAGAGGAGGGACACAGACAGAAGAGTAAGGGCCTATGGGAGAGAATAGGTTCCAAGTACATTATATCCTTGTATAAAAATGGCTGTATATCCTAGTGCAATAAAAGCACATGCATATGTATATGTGTAATTGTAAGACAGGGGAGTTGATTCAGTCAGTGGAGTTCTTTCTCTGTAGGCACAACGGTTTGAGTTTAGTCCCCAGAACCTAGGAGGCCGTGAATCAGAAAGAGAATAAAACAGGAAGTTAGAGAGACTCAGGGGAAGGGGAAAATGATGTAATTATATCTCAATTTCAAATAAACAAAGAAATCAATTAAAGTGCTGGATGCAGTAACACAAATTTATAGTTCTACCCTAAAAAGTAGGAAACTGGCTAATTCTTGTTTTATGCTGGCCAGCAAACATAGTCTACCTACCGATCTAAAAAAAGGGGGGTGGGGTGGAAGATGGCACATGAGGAAAGATATTCAACACTATCCTCTGACTACATACACACACACACACACACACACACACACACACACACATGAACACACACACACAAATAAACAACTATAAAGAGAGACAAGCATTTGAACTGTTTGATCTGTGGTCCCCAAGTGCTTCTCTATGGATAAGTGCTAGATACTTTATTTTTATTTATTTTTTGAGGCTTGCTTCAAGTCTTCTGATTCCAATTTCTTCACAGGTTAAGGGTGGGTCCCAGGACCCTAGGTGGTTAGTAGGCACAGTTGGGTTTAGGAAGCACTGGATTAAATTATCCTTGGAGAAGGTCACTTCTACCATCACTTCTTCATGAGGCTGGTGTGGTGTGTGTGTGTGTGTGTGTGTGTGTGTGTGTGTGTGTGTGTCCATTCCCTGTGGCTTCAGACAGATGAGATCTGAAGCTTGAGCCTGGGAAACCCACAGGAAATGCACTTTTCATACTGTGTAAGGCAAGCAGATATCCATTTCCATGCTGTCCAGATGCCCTCTGTATCCATTCAGCACAGAAACTGGCTGTGTCAGCCACCAATAGCTAAGGCTGCTCCTGGCAACCTGCCTGCTGCCCCCATGATGCTGGACCTGTACCCTGGAGCCATGCTGAGGCTCTCTGGGTCTATCTTCCTTCTGGCAGGCAGCTGTTCTAGCAGACACCCTGAGCAGATGTTGTATGTAGGAATCATAATACATGGGGTGCTTCTAGAAAAAAATTATATGTTACATAAAGACAATCATTGTTAGCAAGGTCATAATTCTGACTCCAATATATATATATATATATATATATATATATATATATATATATATATATATATATATATATCTCTNATATATATATATATATATATATATATATATATATATATATATATATATATATATATATATCCCTGGCTTATAGGTCTATACAGTGTCTCTAACAGCTACAGAAGCTGACTTTGTGGTGACCTTACCAGGCTTTGGTGACTTTTGTGTAAGTAGCAAGGTTTTGGCATGGGTGCTAAAGGTCGTCGCAATCGGCAAGACTTTAAGAAGTTGATGGGGGTGAGAGTGTGAAACAGCATATGCTATACTGCAGGCATAAGAATGGCTGTCCTAACTGAGAGAACTCTAAGCACCTGGCTATAGGTGGAGAAAACCCAAAGCATTAATTGTATACTATAGTGAACTCAGGGTTAACCTTACTCTACAGGGAGCTGGAATTTGTGAGTTTTACCTGAATGATCTGAAAGAGGTTTAGATTAGCAAAATACTAAATCTTCTTATCCATTCTATTAACCCAGTCTCCTTCACATTCTCCCTCAACACACAGAATTCAGGAATCTGGTCGTGGTGCCCTAGGATCACCTCAAAATAACACAGGGCTGGCATTTGCACTTGCAGTTCCTGGGGTGGGGTCACAGGAGCATGCTAATCACCTGAAATCTGTCTAGCTCCGACCTCTGTGTGTGGGGACAGCACTGTTTGTGATGGGAGGAAGCTGAGGTCTGGGTCACACTAATTTCCATAAGATCTTGGAAAGGGCATGTCCCTTTCACGGAGTCTCCGCCAAAGAGAATCAAAACAAGCTGATGTTTTCCGACTGTACCATCTTCCATCCATCCTCCCTGGCTGTGGTCCAAAGGGTGGCCCTAGAAGAGATAAGGCAAGAGCCAAGGCATCCCCATGGTGGTGGGAAGAACACAGAATTCTTTGTCCCACTGCTGCCCTTTATTAGAAACTCCTGCCTGTATCCAGAGTGCAGGTTCCTTTCATAAGACAAAGGACTCACAAGACATTGGTAAATACTGTGGTTTCTAGAACACTTTTTATGCTACCTTTTTTTCTTCAATTTGGATTATCCTCAACTCATTGATCCCACCAAAAATCTATTTTAAGGAAAAGGGGTGTGATACATTCAGAAGCTTTAGCACCTGTTTATCCTTGTTTCTTCTTGGAGCTGTCCCAGGCAGTGCCACCCTGTGACCACCATGAGTGTGTGTGTGAGAGAGCCAGGCACAAATCACCTTGTATCTCTCAGGGGTCAGCCTTGGGCTCTGTCAGCACTGGACAGATCCAGGAGAAGCTAATTTTAGTAAGGGCACTCAGGTCCTTCCCTCCTGAAGGAAGCTGATGCCAAGAAACACAGACCTGCACCAAAGGCACCTTTCTTCTGTGAGCATAAGACAAAAGTCTCAGGCACCCGCAACTCTTGAAGCAACCATGTCTGGCTCCCTAGTTCCCCTGGCCACCTCCATGGGAAATTCTTCTTGTATCTTTTTTCTCTGGCTGTATCTTTTTCTCTGGCTCAAAGTCTTCTTTTTCTCTGGCTCAAAGTCTTACAAAATGTGTTAAATCTATTGTTCTGCTGTGGTAATTAGAACATGGTGGTGTTTTTAATTTGTTTTGTTTTGTCTTGTTTTTAAAGATGGCTACGCCACCTCATGGCCATAGTTAACAAACATTGATCTTGATCCGATAGACATAAATGGTACCAGAGACAGCTCTAAATATCAAGGGAAAGGCCCAAGAAGGTCCTCTAGAAGTGGTGCTTTGAAAATAAGTAAGAAAGAAGTAAGCATAAATAGGAATCTGGGCTGGGTCATCTGCAAACATTTCATTACCCCACCCACACAATGGGACATCGTGTTGTCCCTTTTCAACAAATGAAATTTAGTCATTCAGAAGTTAAGACTTCTGAAAATCTGGGTCTGAACCCAGTTCTATCGAGATATCCCACTACCTATATGCTCTCTATTCTTTGTGGTTTTGCTCTCCTTTCCAATGCAGTGCAGGTAAACTCATTCTTACAATCAGAAGGTCTTGGGTAATCCCCTTCTTGGTAAAGCCAATGTCCCACTGCTAGGAATTTCTCCAAAGGAAATAACACAAGTATACTGCAAGGATGTCTGCACCCCTGTGTTTAGGTCACTAGATGATCACGAGCCAAGAAAGTGAATCAACCTAAAGTATCTATCAGCAAATGCACGAAGGAAAATGTGACACCCTGAAACTGTTCAGCATTGGGGAGAAAGGAACAGAAAGATGTTCAGTGGTAATATGAATGAACTTGGAGGGTTGAAGTCAAGCAAAATAATAAGCACAGAAAGACAAATTTTACATGAATGTATTTGTGTACAGAATTTAAAGTTCACTCTCAGAAGTCTAGATCATAGCATAGTAATTATAAGATGGGGGGGGGGGGGGGGGATGAAGGGGAAGCAGGTAGAAGGGTTGGGAGGAAACTGGCCAAGTACTAAAAGTTACAGTGAGGTACAAAGAATAAATTCTGGCGAGAAGCCAGGCGTGGTGGCACAAGCCTTTAATCCCAGCACTTGGGAGGCAGAGGCAGGGGGATTTCTGAGTTCGAGACCAGCCTGGTCTACAAAGTGAGTTCCAGGACAGCCAGGGCTATACAGAGAAACCCTGTCTCAAAAAAAACAAAATTCTGGCGAGAGTTAATAATGGTGTACTATATATTTTTAAAAAGAATTAGAAGATCTTTTGAATATTCTCATCACAAAGAAAGAAATATTTAATGTGACAGGTAGATTATCTATCCTGGTGGGCTGTTCATCACACAATGTATATGAATCAAAAAATCACTTCATGCACCAGAAACTGTACAATTATTATACATCAATAAGAAAACAACCTACAAAGCTACATAAATAAAAATTCTATTTAAAGAGAGGATTTTTAGATGGTTCACTTTATAGACAGGGAGATATCCTGAGTTAAACTGTCTTGTATCGACTTCCTGTGTTGCCTTATTTATTTTGTTTAACTTCTCTGCATTTTCTCTCTAAATTTTCATTCAGTTGTTAAATTTCCTATATTTATCTTTGAAACTCTGACAACCTCCATTCTGGTCCCTTTCCTAGAAGTCTTCAACAAATATTTATTGAAAGAATGAGAAAATTTATGTGACTGCATGTTATATTTAGTGTGTATATAAAATACATTATACCTATTTGGTTTTGTTTGCTTGGTATCAATTATTAAATAAGGTACAATTGAATTGAAGATGTAGAATAAGGCTTCTTGACTAGGAAGAGCTATCTAAGAGCACAATATACAAAAGATTCAGATTAATATGAAATAGTGAGGTGAGCCTTGTAACTCAAACGGAAGTGGCCTCTCTTCCACTTCCAACTTTGCCACCAATTAGTTATAGGACCTTGAACCAAATGTGTGACGTCTCTGGCCTCAGTTTTCCAGCAGCATTCCTTGTAACTCAGGCCTATGTGTCTATGTGTGGATGCTCAGTGGACACAAGCCTTGTTTACAAGCTCATTCTTAATAAGGAATCCAGAAACAAACTAAATGGCTACCTTTTCCTCTTGTGACATTCAAGAAATTCAAGGTGACTAGTGTAATTAACTTCTCTCTGTGGGCTTTGTGAACCCCAATGAAATGCTGGCAGAAGAGTGGTTGTTTTAATTTGCAAATATCTGTCCTGCCTAGTTCAATTCAACCTTCCTCCCAACAAGAATCTGGCAGCTCTTGCCTTTGCAGAGGTCGCTCCCCACAGTCACTGGTTGCTGCTCAGTATAGCATGCTCTAAGAGAAAAGAACTCTGAAAGCAAATTCCCTCCTGATTGCACTGGGCAGTGCAGAATCTAAACATGCAGGCAGATGGAGATATACTGGATAGATAAATGATGACTCCCACATTGAATAAACTGTTGACAAGAAAGATCAGAGATGAGATGGAAGGAAGGGAAGTGTGAAGAGAACCAAACATCTGTTTGAATGACACTTGGGGAAAGGAAACGGTCTTTCCTCTAAGGGTGCTATGTGAATCTGTGTCCTAAGCTACCAGTCAGCAATGATACAATATGCCCTGTGGTCACTGTACAGGAAGAAATATTTACCACCACACCATAATAGGTGTCTCTACACTTTACCTCTACTCAGTCAGCTCTGACCATTCCATCTTAACCTATAGTTCAACACAAGACAAAAACCTGGCTTCTGTGGTAAACCCAATCTCCCAGGCGATATAATAACAAACTTGAAGTAATTCAAGGTTAGTGGGGATTCAGTCTAGCTTTGGACTATGATTTAATTTTGCCACTATATGTGTGTATATATGTATATTATATGTATATTATATATATATTATATGTATATGTATATTATATGTATATGCATGTGCATATATATTCTTCTCTTTTGTCCATGTTAATCCATGGGTACAGGAAAATAATCTTAGGCACAGGAAGCCACAAACTCATGCTCTAAATAACAGTCACATTGTTTTTGTTCCCTCACCCCTCTCCCAAACAGGCAACCATTCCATGGAAATCCAGGCACTAGAAGTCCTCTGCCCAGAACTATCCTCACTCCCTTAGCCCTCAGCTAATTTAGGTCATGAATAAACATTCCACTCATGCATAATCCATTTCCACTCTGATGCAAGACATGCTGGATTCTCATAATGGGCCACACAATGGGGGGAAAAAAAAAGATGGAACACCATAGGACCTAAATGAAATACCCCAAGCCATGAACACCAACCACTCCGTGTGCCTCATGGCACACACAGAACTCCCCGCGACGATCTGGACTCCTCGCTGCAGGAGGCCAACCAGTTCCTACTCTGTCCGCTGATCTTAATTTTTGATTGCTTTTTCCTTTTCAAATACATGAAAGCAGACTAGCAGCCCATCAATTTCCTTTTGATTTGAAAATAATAGCATGCTATGGTGATTGTTTTACACAAATCCAGCATCAGAAGCTATGCCTCTACCCTGAGCTTAATTCATTAATTCGATCTTTGCTTCCTGTTTAAGTGAATTGACTTCTCGTAATGGGGTTATTCTGGCAAGCATTCTGTCAGCCGTCTTCTGTTGCTCAACTACTTTGAAGCTCTTAAGTGAGATTTGATTATGACGAGCTATGATCGCGTACCCTCTATTTGTTATTGAGTTTCTTGGGTCTTGGCTCCCTGGTTACTGAGCCTCTGTTTTGTGAGAGGCAGTGGGAGGGGGCACAGAAGGCAGCGGAGGTTCGGAATTCAAACAGAATCGTGTTGTGTTTCTAGCTTCAATATTTGCTATCGCTGTTCCTTGGAGCAAGCTGCTTAACCTCTCTAAGCCTTGCTCCTCGGTAAAATTAGGAAATTTACACCTATCTCTCAAGTGAGAATTACCTGTGATAGCTATAAAGCACCTAGAACAGCGGTTTTCAGCCTTCCTAATGCTGCGATCCTTTAATATGCTTCCTCAAGTTGTGGTGACCCTTAACCATAAAATTGTTTTCCTGGCTACTTCACAATTGTAATTTTAAGACTGTTATGAATATGCAAATATGCAAATATTTGTGTTTTCCAGTGGTCTTAGATGATCCTCATGAAAGGGCCATTTGACCCCCAAAGAGGCCACTACCTACGGATTAAGAATAGCTGACTAGAGGGAGTATATAGTCTGAGTATAATGCATCACTGTGTTCATGATTCAGACTCCATCTCCTTGTGGACCACAGACGTGCCTCTGCAGGTGCTTTTTCACCAACAGTTCCCATTGTAGGTGAAAGAGGATGGGATGATGTCAGGTAATCTAAACAGTCAAGTCAATACTCTACTGTCCCCGCCATTTAGAAACTTCAGCACCTATAAGAACAATGAAGGATCCTTTCATTTGACAAGCATTAGTTGAATACCCATTGTAAGCAGGCACTGTGTATTCCAACGAAGTGCACAGACAGATGGACTATCCTGTGTGCTTACATAAACATATTATTCTTAAAGCTCTCTGACATTCGCATCTTGCTTCTTGTTCTACAAATGCAAAGGCAGAGGCTTTTAAAAGTCATGCAATTTGCCCAAAGTCACGTATTCTGTAGATGGTAGGGCCTTGATTTACACTGTAGTCTATTTCACCGCCAGACAAACTCCTCTCCTCGTGACTAATATGTTATGCTGCCTCCATGTTGATTCATTCCTGAGTAATTTTCCTGGCCTCCCAAATGGAGATAATGCATATGAAAGTGATGATGTGTTGCAAAACTCTATCCAGATGTTGGTTATTACTTCAAAGTGGCATTTAGTGCATTGTTAACAAACATTAATATGAGTGAGATGCACAGATGGCGGGGGCCTTCAGAACGGATCCACCTACGCATCTTTTCATGATGACAAAATGAATTTGAGCCTGAGGTTGCCAGGCCACACATCTAAGGCACCAAATATTACTTGAGCCCCTCGATGTTCCCCTAGTAAAAACAAATGGGCAGACTCCCACCCCTTGAGAGACCCTTTGCTTAGAAGGGAAGACAAATATATTGCAGCCAGTGTTTGGTAAGTTCAGGAAGAGAAATAAATGTGTTCAGGGTAGAGAAATAGCCAAAAGTAAAAACTGTTCATCCAAGCTAGGGCAGAAGTGGCTGGGAGGAAGGGTGAGTGATTATAAATTCACCAAACACAAGAGGCCCAATCCCAGGCACCTCTCACTTAAAGCCAAGATTTATGGCTCATGTTTCAGCAGACAGTTGTTATAACGGCACAGCATCCTGCTGCAGGCGGGAGCTGGGTTCCAGCTGCAGGTACATGAGTCTGTCACATTCCTGCTCTGCTCCCTCCCTTCTTGTCAGTCATCACCGACCCAGCCAAGCAAGGGAAGGCAGAGGCCAAGGCTCCAGTGGAGCAGCACATTAAAGCTGGGCCCCTGGCTCTGGCAACTCAGACTTGTCTTAAGGCTTTTACAGATTTCAAAGCCAACACCTGGAAGGAGACCTAGATGCCCACTCCTTAGTTACTCAGGCATGTGATGAACAATGGCTTGTTCTCACTGCCAGCAGCTCTAGAAGTCACCAAGAAGTCAGGTACAGGCCTGGGTTCACCCAGCAGAGCTGGGCTGGCAGGAGCTATTGTTAGTTGCAAGATTTGGACTCACGGTGGACCCTTGAGGTGAGAGAGGAATGAACCCCTCAGTACAGGGAATAGAAAAGGCAGGAGCAGAATGGCCCTTGCCTGGGATTTCATCTGCACTGTGAGACCCTGGGAAATTCACCTTGCTGCGTTTGAGGCTCTTCATTTGCATAATGTACATAATGTACATAGTTTGCTTAAAGGATGAGTAGCCTTTATCCAAAATTCTGGGGACTGAAAGTGTTTTGACGTTCAGACATTTTTTTTTTTTGATTCGGAAATATTTGTGTATTTATAATAAGATATCTGGAGGATGGAGCTCAAGGCTAAACCAGAAAACCCATTTATTTTCCAGCCTAAAGGCAATTTCAGATCATGTTTCCATGCATCTGCATTTCAACGATAGGTCATCATGCAAGGTCAGCTGTGGGATTGTTCACTGGTGGCATCGTGTCTGTGTTCAGAAAGTTTTCGATTGTGACGCAACTCAGATTGTGGGTTTTCAGAGTAGAATGCTTTGCTCAATCCATATTTGTTATGAAGAATAAGTGCAAAAACATCTGAGTCTTCGTCTAGCCATTAACAGGAGCCTTTTAATGAATCCATCAGTCAGTTGGCATACTCAGTATGTGTAGATCACTGTTGTTTATGGCCAGGATATAACCACATGTGAAAGAAACGCTGGCTTCCATAATTCTGTAATGGAGCATTTAGTAAGTAACCATCTGAAATTTAATTTCTACCTTGAAGGCACCATCCCATGTAGCAGTACCACTGCAATATGGGGAAAAAAATGAAATAACACATTCTCTTCATCAAGTGAATCAGATCTGTAAAAAAAAAAAAAATCAGATGATATTTTTTTTACATATCCACATGCCATACTATGTCACACAGGATTCATGACTACAAACAAAAGAAGACTAGCTGTGATTGTCTGGGGCAAAAATGTAAGTTTATTTAAAGGATACTAGTGGGAAGCTTGTGGTCCAAAAAGAGATTTCCTGAAAGGATGCTAGTAGAAGCTCCAGGTCTAAAAGGAAATTTATTGATAGGAGGTTAGTAGGAGGTTGAGATCCCACATGAGATTTAATGGTAGGATGCTGGTGTGATACTGGAGACCCATACTTGGAACAAAGGAGGCTAAGCACCAGGAGGTGTAACTACTGGTCAGGAGGACATCAAAGACTCTGAGATGTCACTGTTGCCAGGTTGAGCTGACTTCTACCAAGAAATTACCTACTGTCACATGCTCCAGATGCAATGCCACGCCTGTTGGCTGTCTCAATGAATACTAGAAGCATCTGCACCCAACTTTTCCAGAAGTCAACCACTGGGCATTGCTTTCCTGCCAAGGCCGTTCTTTCTAGAGAAGACAGACGTTCCTATTTGGCTGGGAGTATTGGATTTCAAACCATCAGATAGTTGATTTATATCTATAATACTGTTTCTTCTGGTCACCCATTTAGGCCATGAATGGAGGGATGAAGGGAGCTGGCTTGGCCTTATCTATTAGCAAAGAAATAAGCGCTGCTGGAACCCATCATTAGAAAGAAGATTCCAGTTCGATGGAGTGGGATCTCGGTGTGTGGGGGAAAGCGTTTTCTCCAACAAGAGCCTGAAAGCAGACTGTTCTGCAGAGAGACTGCATTTCTGGGCTTGTCATTCACCATTACAGCATCTAGATGCCTGTGTGATCTACGACAGTGCTGTATTCTCAGGCAGCTCTTATAATACTGCCCGGCCTATAAACAGACAAACATATTTTCATCCTTGCTGGATGTCAAAGCCGCAATTCCCCAAGGCCAGGATGAATCAGTAGTCATTCTCTGGAACAATCCAGGTGACTGTGGGACAAAGGTCTTTTCAAGTTAATTATGCAAGTTCTTAATAAATGTCATCTTTTTCTATTAGCTTGGGTATTGGGAGGAAAAGTATATTTGAAGACACAGTCTGGGTGGGAGAAGAATCTAAACTGTGTGGAATGATTTATGACATAGACCTAATAGGTTAAGCTAACGAAGGTCAATAGTGAGAGGTCATTTGACTGGGAACCTTTAAGAAAACAGCCGAATGAAAATTTCCACTGTGGCCAAACAGTATCTGTTCAATTTCACCTTTGGCAGGAAATAAGGCAGCTCACCTGTGAAATTATCCATCTTTAGATGCATCTCATCATGGACAACACACATTCAATGGCAGCCAGCCTTTTATAATACCTGCTAAGTACCAGGAGTGTGCTAGATCTGTCTGAGATGACATCTACAATAGCCCTTCTGGAAAGTTCCTTCTGTTCCTGTTGCATAAAAGAAGAATGTGAGGCTCTGGGAAGATAAGGAACACACCCAAGCATATATTGCCCCTTCTGATCAGATCTTTATCAAGCTGAGCAGATTCATCTTTCACTGTGTGTGTGTCCTCCCTGTTCTTCCTTGATGCTCCAACCATTCTGTACAACTCGTTACATACATATTGTGTATGTCAGCATTCTGCTACACAATATGTATGGGGTACACAACTCATAAGCAGGAAAGGTTTATTTTGGTTCATTGTTTTAGCACTGTGCTCTGTTGTTTGGGGGCCTATAGCTAGAATATCATAGTAAAAATATAAAACCTAGTCCCAAAAGATACATCTGCAAAACACTCCCATACCTATGGCTCAAGGGATATTGTAAAAGATGGAGCTGAAAGCTTGGAAGAAACAGAGGATCGGGGAGTTTAATGTGATACTGTGTCTCCTAGTAATGTCAGAAGCTTAGCCAACATGAGTGCCTATGCAGGAGCTTAACAAGGACAACACCAAGAGACATGTCAAAGTATACATTAAAGATTTTTTAAAAGCCCATGAGGCTTCAACCCTACACAAGGAACTAAAGGCATCTAAGATAGGGTGATGCCTTCTCCAAGAAATAACACACTAATTGTTTATCTGAAACCAAATGGGAAGCCCTGAAAACATACACAGCAGTAACATTCTACAGACTGACAAGGTTATATTTATATATATATATTCATATATACATGTATGTAACACTAATTAATTTTAAAAGGGGCCATGACTTTGAAAAAGAGCAGAGGGGTATATGGTAGAATTTGGAGGAAGGAACACGAAGGGTGAAATGTTGTAATTATATTATAATCTCAAAAATAAAATCAGAAAATAATCATCTTATTGTAACTGGAAAAATCAGAGGACAGCTGGGGACAGAAGTACAAATGTCCCCCTTCAAAGCCATGCCACAGCGACCCAACTTCTAAAAAGTCCCACCTCTTAAATATAACACTAAGCATCCATAGCACCAAAGGCTGATGAGCAAACCTTTAAAATCTGGACTTTGGTGGAGAATTGACATTCTAATACTAATACTTTAATGCAATTGGCATTCTAGTACTAATACTTTAATGCAAGGCTCAATAAACTACAGTCTACTGGTCAAATTTTACTTGCTGCCTAGATTTGCAAATAAAGCTTTATTAGTATAATGCCAAGCTTCCTTTCATATTGTCTGTGGCTGCTGTCATGCTCCAAGAAAGTTATGAAACCACAGTCCCCGATATACCTAAAATCATTACTTTCACAGTCTTCTTGGGAAACACTGCTGACGTCTCCCTTCATGCCTCAAGCCTCCCGCTCCTGCTCAGGCTTTGATTTTTGCCACATAGCGCATGTCTTTCCTCAAAGCATGATAGGCTTTGACTTTGGATCTTAAGTCCTCCAATTCCTTATGTTTCAAGGATTAGTCAATTATTTTATGGAGTTTTGTGGGTTTTGTGTACACTTTTATGTTTAAATTTGTCATGTTGAAAATTCAGTTGTTCTCTTACTTGTCTATGTGGCTTAAAGAAACCCTGTCACTTAATCTCTCTCTCTCTCTCTCTCTCTCTCTCTCTCTTCTTTCTCTCTTTCTCTCTCTCTCTCTCACACACACACACACACACACACACACACACACACACACACACACACCCTATCTCTCTTCCCTCTCACTTGTGTATATAATGGGAATTCAACCCATGGCCTCACACATACTGGGCAAGTTCTGTGTCACTGAACTACATCTCCAGACCTTACTTAAATCGTCTCTAACTCACCCTGCCACTTCATTTATCGAACATCTGGAACTCTTACTTCAGATTTGTTGATGCCAATTGAATTCCTTCCTGCCTTCCCAGCATCTGACCATGGGGTTATCCATGAAATCAGATGATCTTGGAAGCACTGTACTATGCCATAGGGGCACTGAGAGGAGAAAGTCAGAATTCAGGAAGCTGAGCCATTTGGGGGTCTATCATCTTGTCACTTGATGGAGTTTGTATAGGACCATCATCCCTCGGTCTGCATACTTCATCTGCTCATGAAAGAATTTACCGAGATTATCTTAAGCAGCCTTCTTGTCTAAAAATCCCCATATTCCATCAGTTAGGAATATGATTAGCCAAGTAGGTAACTGAGCCAACAATGCACCGTCATTATCAGGAATTTTTGCCTTAAAGGATCCCCAACACTACTCTAAAGTTCAAGGATGAATATCTAAGAGAACGCCCTGAAAACTAATTCAATCGAAGTTTCTCTCTTTCATTAAAATAAGTGTTCATTGACAAATCAGGGTGCTTCCTTATTTCCTTGTTTATTTTATTACACTCTGCTCATGGCATTCACAAATTGAAATGCAGCCTCCGGCCTTTGCCTGAGGCAAAGTCAACAAAGTAGGTGAGAAAGTGCCACTGGGGATACCACCTTCCATCCCCGTGGGTGACACTTCACCTGGTGCACATTCCCCAAACCTGTTCCAGAACAACAATCATGTGAGTCCCTCTCTCTGGAACAGATTTCCGTCTTTCCCTAGACCCACTGAGCCTGCTTCCCTCCAGAGTAGCATCAAGGGATCCGCAGGCTTCATAATCTCCCCCAAATGTTTCAATGGGAATTTGGGAGTCTGATTCCAGATATACAGTTCTGCTGGCTCCCATACCCCAGAGGTTCATCATCACTGTTTGGATGAAAGGGTAACCCCATCTGTCACCTAAATAAAACGTGATTCTGAGAAGGTGTTTGCTGGTGAGAAGCATCTATCTACCCCTGCAGCAACTTCTTCCGGCTGCACTCCTGTGCACACCTGCATATCCCTTCCCTAATTTTCCAGCAGAATCCTCTGTGAATAATTGCGGTTTTGCTAATTGAATCTGAGAGCACCTGTTTCTTAATCAATATTAATGATTGCATGGACACGGAATTTGTAATGAATCATTCTAGAGGTGGGTTATTAGATCTGAATAAAGGAGAAGAGATGAGAGAAGACAGAGAGGCATTTACTTTCCCTCTGCAGCCTGGTACTCTGTAAACTGAGTGCTATCTGGGGACATGCAGGGCAACATGGTGACCAGATCAGCAGGAAGAACCCAGGGACCCCAGTTCTCCATAAGGCTGACAGATGAGGGGTTTCTGTTTGCTTATGTTTGGGTTTCTTTCTGGAAAAGGAAAAACAGCTGGCATAATCTATCAGCTCCTGGAGAACCTCTCTTTGGCTTCAAGACTGGGATCATATTTCCCCTCAATCCCAAGACCCTGAAAATCCCACCCCAAATTCTCTTGATCCTATAAGCCAAAAGTGCCTAGTGTTATGTCAGGCAAATCCCTCCTGAGGGAAGGGCCTGGGGTCCCTGGATCCTTGTGAGTCCCCTTGACTCTCACAGAGAAAAATAGGCTTCAGTATTTGTGTTCCCTTAACAGATTCAGCTCAGAAATTGATTTCTAGACAAGCTTCTCACCTTCAATTCCCTGTTCAATTTATGCTGGAAGCTTCTTTTTCTAAGATCCTTCCCTTATACCTTCTATCAGGTTCTATATCAAATGCCTATTTATTGAGTCCCCATTACTGAGCAATATGGGTGTCCTACTGTCTTAGTTAGGGTTTTATTGCTGTGAACAGACACCATAACCAAGGTAACTCTTTTAAGGACAACGTTTTATTGGGGCTGGCTTACAGGGTCAGAGAATTAGTCCATTATCGTCAAGGCAGGAATATGGCAGCATCCAGGTAGGCATGGTGCAGGAAGAACTGAGAGTTTTACATCTTCATCTGAAAGCTGCTATCGAGTACTGTCTTTTGGCAGCTAGGATGAGGGTCCTAAAGCCCACACCCACAGTGATACACCTAGTCCAACAAGGCCACACGTACTCCAATAGGGCCACACTTTCTAATAGTGCCACTCCCTGGGCCAAGCATGTACAAACCATCACACCTACCCATGTCTACTTTCTTTTTTTTTTTTTTCTTTTTCAATTTTTTATTAGATATTTTCTTAATTTACATTTCAAATGCTATCCCGAAAGTTCATTTTCTGTGCCTCATAAAGAGAGAGAAACCACAGGTACTTTACAACTTTGAGTTGAGCAAATGATTAAGCACTGTTATTATGTGCACCTCTGTGTAAAGGTGTGAGATGTGATTTTACAGAGACCAAGGCTATTACTATCCAGTTAAGGTGTATTATCTGTAACCCCACCTAAATTGGTGGAACAAAACCTTCTAAGTATGAAATCCTATAAACCCTTATCGCCTGTATCACTTATCCAATGGCCTCATCCTTAGGACCATGTCTGCAACTATAAGGAGAGCTGGTCAAGCTAGCTTTGCACCAAACACTGGGGCCAAAGGACTAAAGGCCCCATCTTTTGCCTTCCTCTGATCTATCAGCCAAGTTGGTAGAGAGCCTCCTACTAGGCTTCTCCCATGAGGAAGCATATTCCACAATAACAGTTCCTTATAAGACTAGCTCAAGCAGACCAAAAATTATTGTGATAAGGCAGCATAGAAATGAAGTCTTGGTCATCATTGAGATGGGAATTTTCTTTCCAAATATTGTGTTCTTTACCCAAGAAAGTTTCTTTTTCTACGATCCTTCCCTTATACCTTCTATCAGGTTCTATATCAAATGCCTATTCATTGAGTCTCCATTGCTGAGCAAGAGCCAATATGGGTGTCCTACTGTCTTCGTTAGGGTTTTATTGCTGTGAATACATCATTATTATCCCCCCCCCAAAAAAGTGTGCTCAAGGAGCCAAGACCTGAGCAAAGCGAATGTGTATTCCTACAAAAGCTTTTCCTTCCAAATCATGAGCCAACTTTTCCCCTCAGCATGCAAGGCACCACCGTAATAGTCTTTGTTCATTAGAAATGCTCTTATCTGCCTTCTGACCTTTTTTTATTCTTTTCTATGCCTAGTCAGAAGACTGTTTTATAACATCTAGGGGCCTCTGCATATATTTCGTCATCCCTTATTATATGTTCTTTATATTTCTCAGGTCATAAAACAGCCTGATTTTTTTTTCATCTCTCAGGCAACTTCCCTCAAAGCCAACTCAATACTTCCATTTATTTGTTTCACAGAACCACAAATTGCTATGTTCAAAGCCAAGTTAATGATCTTGTTCTCAAACCAAAGTAGCCTTCCATTTCCCTGCCTCAATGGATGTTATTATTAACCATACAACTATAAAACAAAAAGGTAAAAAAAAAAAAAAAAAAAAAAAAAAAACACTTGACTATCCCCACCCCACGCCCTCTCTTCTATCATTTTAAGGCCCATAGTCTGTGACTGACATGAGTCATCCAGTAGCCATGCCCTCTGCCTTTAAGCTCCACACCAAGGTACATGACCATCTAATTACTTACTGCCTAGAGCTTTCTCTGTCTGCCAGAATCCACTCCACCCAATCCCAGCCAGTCCTAATATCTGATTGATAATTTGTGAGTACCCATTCAAATAATCTTTAGGAATGGTTGAACTAAATAATATGTATTCTGAAGACAAAGGTTCCCTGTTTTCCCTCTGTAACATAAAATTTCCAATGGCAAATGTGACTGACTGTGTCAATTTATAGAGAAGGATAGTGCTGCTGTATGGTGTGTGTTCTCGCAAGATCAAAGTCTAAGGCTGCCCCAGGTGCTCCTAATAGGTGAGCACTCATATCTAAACAGGGTCCTTGCAGCATTCTGTCTAAGGCTCAGAGAACAGTATGGAAGAGGAGATGGAAAGAATGTAAGAACTGGAAGATAAGGAGGAAGGGCTGCAAAATGCTACCTTTTGGGCATGACACAGTCATTACAGCCACGATCTCTTAGCAGTTGGGCTTGTAAGACAGCCTGTCAACAGTCAATCATGGGTTGGGGATGAGCCCATATGGAGGCCTATCCCTCTCTGTTGAACTGTTTATAGGCTATTGCTGAGTTGGGGTGGGGCAGTCATTGTCTTTGATTATGTACCTACTGGCCACCTTACCAGGTTCTGTCACTAATCACACAGATAGGTTAAGATCAGTAAGTCATAAAAGAGAACATAAAGATATGGCAGTAGAAAAGGGGATTGATGGGCTGTCAGGTGGAGGGAGATAAGAGATTATGTAGAGTGAGAAGAATCAGAATGCTTTACACTTATGTAGGAAACTGTCAAGAACAAGTTTAATAAAAATGTATAAAAATAATAATAATAATGAACTTTAACAAATTGGCCAAAATTAAAATTTCACTTCTCGTTAGCACCTGGAGTAATTCAGGTGCATAGTAGCCTTATGTGGTAAGTGGCTATTGCATTAGATCATCAGTATTTGAGTCAGTGGGCTGGGGAAAGGAATCAGGCCATTTCTATGCCGATTGCAGCCAATGAATTCTGGCTGTTCCTATCATTTTAGGACTGGCTGGGATTGGGTGGAGTGGATTCTGGCAGACAGAGAAAGCTCTAGGCAGTAAGTAATTAGATGGTCATGTTCCTTGGTGTGGAACTTAAAGGCAGAGGGCATGGCTACTGGATGACTCATGTCAATCACAGACTATGAGCTTTAAAATGATTGAAGAGAGGGCATGGGGTGGGGATAATCAAGTGGGGTTTTTTTTTGTTATTGTTTTGTTTTGTTTTGTTTTTACCTTTTTGTTTTATAGTTGTATGGTTAATACTAACATCCATTGAGACAGGGAAGTGGAAGGCTACTTTGGTTTGAAAACAAGATCATTAACTTGGCTTTGAACATACAAATTTGTGGTTCTGTGAAACAAGACTTTGCCCACATCTCTGCATCTATGCCTCTCTAGTTAAGGCTAAGAGTGGGATTTGTCTATGGGTGTGAACATTCAAGTTTAAAAGCTTTCACTTAAATCACTGTTATGGGGAGGTTGTTACTCTAACTTCAGTATATGAATCTGTCCTTCAACTATAAGCTTTATGAACTATAGACACAGATCAAGTATTTCTAAGGTTTGGTGCTCAAATTGAGACTTGCTAGGGAACAAAGTACTGAATTTTGATGAGTTAGTGTAAAATAACATGCGAAATATCTCATCGATAATTTGTGAGTACCCATTCAAATAATCTTTAGGAATGGTTGAACTAAATAATATGTATTCTGAAGACAAAAGTTCCCTGTTTTCCCTCTGTAACATGGCTCTATGAAATTTCCAATGGCAAATGTGACTGACAGCGTCAATTTATAGAGAAGGATAGTGCTGCTGTATGGTGTGTGTTCTAGCAAGATCAAAGTCTAATTATCCATGGCGGTTAAGTGACCATCTTTTATTGGCCTTCTTCCCCCTCCCTCCCTCTCTCCCTCCCTCCCTCCCTCCCTCACATAATCTTCCTTCACTAGTGGTTCATGAGATCTTGAATCGCTGTGTTGGGATCAAGGGCTCAGCTAAGGAGGTAGCGCAGCCTCAGACAACTCCTCCTCCTCCCTCACTGGAAGCATGTGGTTCTCTGTGTCTTACTTAATGTTTGCTCCATAGTCAAACCTTCCTGACTAGCTTTCAACTAATCACTAAAATAGCTAATATATTCTAAGATCCTGCACAATTGGCCTGCCCTGCCAGCCCCACCCTGACCTTTCTCCTCCCTTACCTCTATCGGTTGGCACCTCTCTCCTTTTGCATTTCTAGATCCTATATGCTGGGGTCATATTTACTGTTGTCTGCATACACATACATACTTTTCCCAGATCCCCCTTGTTCATTCTCCAGAGCCCAGTTTAAGTGTCACTTGACTTGCTTAGGAAAAAAATAAAATAAAATAAAAAACTTCAGCTTGTACACAAAACCAAGTCAAGCCTCCTAGAGAGATATTCTTAGCATCTTTATCAGTACCATATAATTGTAGACTGCCTCTCTCCATCACTCAAGTGCACACTTGATAAAAGCCCTTTGTTTAAAACCTGGCATACAGTAAATATCCTGTAAGTATGTGCAGAATAAATAAAATAACAATGCAGTTTCTATGCTACATCTGACCTTCTTTGTTTAAGAGAAGGGTATGTAGACTAAGATATCCTCCATCCTCCTGCCTCTGCCTCCCCAGTGCCCGGCTTACACATGTGAGCAATTATATTCAGTTCTTGGGTTCCCTTCCTAACTGTCTTTTTAAGGGCAAACTGTGTTCTTCACCCATCCTCTTGTATTCTGCATGACTTAAACTTTTTAAGAGTAGATCCAAAAGTCAGTTGTGGACCAAAATGCCAGCTTTATTCATGAGGAGCAAAAATGTACTGGAAGACATGGCTATGCCACAGAGTGATTTCAGGATAACATCTGTCCCGTCTCTCCAAATTGGACTTGCTTTTCTTTTTGTATTAACACACACAAAAAAAAAGCCTTTCCTCTTATTATCATGATTCAATAAAAAGAATGGTGATTTAACAATCTAATGGTGGGAACAATAAAATCCTCACAAAAAAGGTCTTTAATTTTGTCCAATGAATACAATTTCAACATCATGGAGAATCTTAAGATTGCTCACTTTACCGAGGACTGGTAAAAGATTTTTGTCTGTGTAGATGATATTGTTGTGCATTAACAGAAGTTTAGGGAACCCTGGTGTAGTGCATTTCTATGAAGGAGACAGTTAATGTTTTAATTATTTCTACAAGTGAGATGGAGCTAGACTATGCACCTCACCTTGGAAATGAGAACTCTTTACTGTCAAAAATCTCAAAACAGCCAAGAGAAGAAAGCAAATGGTGCCTCATCAGTGGTCAAGGAATCTGGTGCCTACTTCACAGGTCCCAGATCGTACAATAAAACTCTTTTGTATACAGGAATAAGAGCAGAAGAGCAAGGCCAGACCAGAGCATGTCTCAGGAAAGATTCCTTGCTCGTGAATCATGAGGTATGGGCAAGGTGCACCTCTGTGCTTGAGATCCGCGCTCTCACCTGTAAGAGAACGGCAGTGAGGAACGGCAGTGAGCATCACTGATGCGAGGGTTGAATGAATACATATGTGAAGGCACTTGAGGTTATGCGAGGAAAGCTCCTTTTTTGTTGTTGGTGGTGGTGGTGGTGGTGGTTTTTCAAGACAGGGTTTCTCTGTATAGCCCTGGCTGTCCTGGAATTCACTTTGTAGACCAGGCTGGCCTGGAACTCAGAAATCCGCCTGCCTCTGCCTCCAGAGTGCTGGGATTAAAGGCGTGCGCCATCACGCCCGGCTTAAAAGCTCCATATTTTAAGAACCCTAACTGCCCCCTTTGCTGGCTGCACCCTGCTTTCTTTCTTCATCCTTCTTTTGAAAAGAAAAAGAAAAATTATTCATGATCTTAAAAAAAAAAAAAAAAAAAGACCTAGGCTGTTGTCCATAGCCTTGATCCTATAAAATGGCCCCAAATGAATGAAACAAGGTTTCCACCCACTTCTCCCACCAACTCCACATTCTATTGCCTCTCCACTCGTGGACCACGGTCGTTAAACAGATTGATATGCGGGCTGGTGGGACAGGGCCAGAGGTGGGAATCCAATTAAAAATGTGTTAATGTCCTTTGAAAATTCATAAGTAACAGTGAAGGATGCAGTTTGGTGCTTGTGCGCTGACAGCCTGACAGTTGCTGGCTGAACTCCTTTGAAAAAGTAACTTAAAAAAAAAAAGTGCCTAAATGCACCTTTTGTATTTTAAGTCACACAGGCATGGCAACATGATTATTCATGACTTTGGAGAATGTTCTGATGACAAGAGGACATTGAGTCCCAGGCCTATATCAAATTAATAAGAGGCACCAAGCATCAAAGAGAAGAAAAAAAAAAAAAAAAAAAAAAACAAGCAGGGCTCCTTCTCCATAGGAGGAGAGAAAGGTCTGTGCTTTGAAATGTGCAGGGGCCTGTGGTGTCACTTATGAAAAGGCAGGTGTCTGGTTTTTGGCTAGTAGCTGATAAGTATGCTTGGGCAGAGGCTGCTGGGGAGATAAGATGCTCTACCAACAACAGAGCGGGCTTTGATTTGCTTTGTGTTACAAGTAGCAACTGGAAGGCTGGGAGTTCTGAAATGAGGAAGGAAAAACATATCCAAGACAACTGAAACAGTGACCAAAAAAAAAAAAATCCACTGTGGAATCAGGGGCAAACAGAAGCAGGAGCTGTGGCAATATCTACAATTCATTGGGGGTGCATCATACACCATCAAAGAAGCACGTGACATGAGATCCCCAAGGAAGGTACTGCTATTGTTCCATATAGGGAGAAACTGAAGCACTAAGATAGTTAAGCAGTTACCTCATAGTCATGTGGCGAAGGAACAGAATCAAGATTCGGACTTTTGGATACATGAAATCTAGCTCTTCACACCCAGTGGTCTCTCTGTGTGGTGTACCACCATGCAAAAATCTCATGGCTTCTCCATGAGAGTATGTATGTCTTCTCTCTGAATGTCTGCTTCTGTCTTCTGCTTCTCAGATGGAACAAAGCCAGCCTCCCACCCCACTCCCACCCCAGCTCCTGGCTGTACCTATCATATTTAAGAGGCGAGCCCAAACTCAATCTTTTAGTTTGGTTCCCAAAGTGGTATGAGTAGCCAACCCTTAGTCTGGGATCTATGATTGAGTGTACCCCTTATGGCCAGGAGTGGGAACACGGTGCTCCTCTGTCCTCTGAGTGTTTCCCACACTAAACGTTATTTTGCTTATGGTGGCCCTGCTTCTCTGTGGCCTCAGACATCACACAGCCTCTCACTAGGTCTTTCAGTACTTACGGGGTACAAGGTAATGCGGTGGGCAGGTAGAAAGCAGGAAAGCAACCAAAACCCGGACCCCACCTCTCAAACACTGTCTAGCTTCGTGGAAGGGATCACCCAGGTAAAGGAGATAATGAAGGGTGTGCTGCAAGTGTATCCAGCGTGGAAATTCAGAAAAGACCATGTACTGTGAGCGTTCCAAGAGAGAGAACCTGATTCACTCTCCCGAGATGCTTTCGGATCCTTCTGTTGATAACCCCGAGGCAGACGAAGCGCAGATGTTGGAGGAAAATGTCTGGGTTGAAGTTCCATTGTGCTCTGTGACTTCTCCAAGTTGCTTCACCCTCTCTGAGCCTCGATGTCCTCAGTGTGGAGTGTGTACAGCACTGCTCTCTCTCTCTCGGGGCTGTTAAAAGAATTAAATTACATACCTGTTAGCTGATCGATCAAGTAAAACAAAAAAAAAAAAATTACTGTCAAGGCTTTCCCCCTTCCTCCTCCTCCTCAGCCCTTAACTACTTTTAACTTGCTCACCTTTTCCATGTGCCTGGTTCTCTCTCTTCTCCGTTTGCAAATTCTTCCAGCATTTGTCTAGATTCCAGCTCCCTTAATTACCAAGACAAGACTTAGGGATAAGTATCAAGTCCAAGGGCCAGAGCCTTTTACGCCACTTTCCGACTCACTACCATTCAAGCTCTGATATCCATGTCCATTTCAACGAATATTCATTTTGTAGATGTATATGAGTACACTCTGTGGCTCTTGCTCTCTTCAGACACACCAGAAGAGGATATCAGATGCTGGTGAAGATGGTTGTGAGCCACCATGTGGTTGCTGGGAATTGAACTCAGGACCTCTGGAAGAGCAGTCAATGCTCTTAACTGCTGAGCCATCTCCCCAGCCCCCAAATATTCATTTATACTTACTTTTTATTTATTACATTTGCACATTTATGAAGTAAATGTGGAAAGAACAAAAGCCCACAGGATTGACGTTGATGATCCAGTGATGTTTCTGCATCCTAGTTGCAGGAACAAAACGCTACTGATGGAATGATCAGTAACTCACCACTACTGCCTAATGTTTAGTAGTAATCACTTTACATCGGACTTGTCCTAAGCATCTTCATGTGATTAACTCACTTAATTTCACTTCGTGGCTAACCAGCAACCACTATGGCTCCCCACTTTTTATAGATGGAGAAAGCAAGGACCAGACACATTAAGTTGTTCTGAGAGTGAAGTAGAGGAAAGGCTAAGACTTCGCGTGCCACCACCAGAATGGTAATGGATCTCTGATTCTGAGCCATATGATGAGCTACCCTGTGAGAGTCTTTGTCAGTGTTGGTGAGATGTAGTGCCTACTTCTGCTGTAGAGATGTCTGTTGGGAACCAGAATGAGTATTAATGTGCACGAGCTCCACTGGCTGAGTCCCGCCCCACTGATTTCAACCTTTATTCCCCTGGCTGCAAGACCCAGGACCTAGGAAAATGGCAGCACACAGAATGTGGTAAATGAACGAGAGAAGAGCTAGGCATGGCTATCATTCACCTTCTAAAACAGGGAAAATAACAGATGGTGCTGGGACACACAGGACAGTTGCCCGTGGAAAAGGGGTATTGGTAGAACTTCCAAGACTTCCAAGTGTATGACTACTACGTTTTCTGAAATGTCAGTGGGTCCTCATGTCTATTATAGCCATTGCAGGGCAGGCACTCTTCACAAGGCATGCAACAACTCCCTGAACTGACTGTGTCCTGATGATAACATGGTGTAAAGACTCTGCAACGGACCAGCCTAGTGACAAGGTTTCATCACCTCTGAGCTCTGTGATAAGGGACAAGTCAGTTGTCCACTTTGAACCTCGAGTGTCACATCTAAGGGCTGAATGCAACATCAGTCTAGCTGTATGCAGCTCATGGAAACACTGTTGATCCTCTGACATGTGTTCAGAGATGGGTCTAGAAGTATTCAGTGGCATTCACAAATACTAACATCACTGTGGTCGTTTTGGTTTGGGTTGTTTTATTATTATTTTTTGACCTTTCAAGGGGCAGATGGGGGTATCTTCTGTCTTTGGTTTTATGGTTTCTTCTGCCAAATGTGGAGAGGAACTCAGGATGTTACAGACTCAGCTGGTAACTCACTGTTCTCCATGGGTAGCTAAGATTTAGAGCATACAGGAAGCCATTCCCTGAAAGCTTTTGGTTTCGGGGAGTGGGGAGAGGGCAAACACATTTTCCATGTTCAACTACTGTGCATCTGTATACATTACACCAGACAGGTACTCCCAAGTAGCCTTAGGAGAAAAAAAAATCATAAAAAATTAGAAAAGCTATTTTAAAAGGTTTTACCTTTCATCCTATAAAAAATAATAAAGATATATGTTCTTAGACTTGCAAAGAAGGCTCCAAAATATCTCCTGTCTAGCTTTCCTACATCAAGATCTCCACCAATTGAAGAAGAAAAAAAAAAAAAAAAGACTCAGAGCAACACCTTTATGGTCTGAGGCTGGCATAAGATATAGCCACTCTTAAGCACAAGCAGACTCTCATATTCTACCACTTGCCCCTCATGCAATTGATTATGATCTATAGAGAGCTAGCCATTGCCCTCCCAGCACAAACCATGCTTTATCTATTGTATCCCCGCTTTACCTCTGGGCATGCGCAATCTATTCCCCTTGATCAGCTGTTTCAGGATATGCCTAGGAGGTGGGTTTCATTTGTTCATTTTATGAATACTCATCCTCCACAGTCCAGCTGCAGCAGTGGGTGACTGGGTGTGTCTCCTTGACAGACCTCATTGTTATCATTGTTGACTTCATAGACACCAAATGAGTGACATTAACCACTCTTTCCATGCAGCTGATGCCTCCCAAAACTGATATCTCTCCTTCCTAGAAAACTTCTTAAGCATCCTTTTCCTTCCCTCAAACTCCTCCAAAGACTCACACTGCACACACACACACACACACACACACACACCCCTCCCTCTCTCATGCTCACATACACACACATACCTACATACACACAGTCACATACTCATGTATACACAGACACAGGCAGAGAGTGAGGGAGAGTGTGTGTGTGTGTGTGTGTGTGTGTGTGTGTGTGTGTGTCACAGATCACTTTATGTATTTCACAGCACCTTTTGCAAGCCCCTGCCATAGCACTGTTCTTTATATACATACTCTGATCCTTCTCCCTACGGAGACCCTTTCCTCCCTCCCACCTAGAGCATCCCAATCTAATGGCAGCAAAACCCGATTTTTGGCTGTCCTTCTCTCCCAACAAGCTTGCTATAGACCCTGGTATAGTAGTGCACTCAGTTAGAAAAACTATGAACAGGCTAAATATTAATCCTTTAAGCACTATTTTCTTACTGGATTGCCTTAACGTGGAGAGAACAGATGGTGTTCCAGACATGTTGTCATGATGAAAGTATGAAAATGTTATTTGTTTTTAAAAAATTCTAAAGAACCAGCATATCATTGCAGTCTATTTCAAGATCAGCCTGACAAAAACTGGTATGGAGGAGCAATGCTGTCGTTGGACGTTCGTCTTTTCTTACTGTACCATCACCTCTGGTCCCTGCCTCTTTCCTTTCTGCAAATCTGACTGGCACTTAAATCTGGATTCAGAAAAGAACTTGATTTTTCTCTTGTTCTAGCAGAAAGGAAAAATTAGCACAGGTCAAACACACACACACACATACACATACACACACCATGTCCAAGCACGTGTGGCTCGTTGTGTAGGATCTAGAGTTCTCGACAAATTTTTCATTATCAATGAAATTCTACTATAATGTTAAGACCTCAGTGGTGGAGAGATCACTATAGATGATCTGGATTTGATATAGTACCAGGAAGTGAAATTTAGAGTCAAGGATCCCGGCCTCAGAAATGTGCATCCTCATATAAAAACATAGCATCCTCCATGAAGAAAAGTCCCAGCCAGCAGTTCTAGATGCCTTGCCTTATTGAAAGCTGAGCATGGAGATCAATAGAGCAATATTTTATGGAATTCAATTTATCAAAGGATTTCCTGACTTAAAGATGATTGAATGTCTTATTTATTGGCAATCATGGGAACTTCAGGAATATTGGGTACGGCAAATGCTACAGCTCAAAGTTGATTTGAAATTTCCTGTCCTTGAACGAAGACAATGACAGAACATTGCTCTTACAGACCAAATCCCCATCCCAAACCTTGCAGCCAAACAAGCCGAGGTGCTGAGCTGAAATCACAGTGGGAGGCACAGTGGGTTTGAAAAGCTGGATTCCAATGCAGGTACGGAAAGGATGCAAAACCAATATGTGTCTGATTAATTCTTTGAGAATGTATTTTGGTCACATTTATCACTCTTCCTCCAACTCTTCCCAGATACACCACCTTACCTTAGCCACTTGATTGTGGTCCTCACTTTCTTAAAAACACACTCAGTCTAGTTTATGCTTTCTATATGCAAGACAGCTTCACACACACACACACACACACACACACACACACACACACACACACTCACATTGGCCCTTAATCTTGAACCCCGCGCAACCTTTTTCCAACCTTTTCCATGTGAAGTTGTAACAAATAATTAGGTTAAAACTAACACTCATTAAATTTGATACGATAGTGAAAAAAATCAAACGAAGCCTGTAGTCTAGTTGATAGTCAAGTCCCAACGTTAATTTCATTTTTTATTGATTTTTAAGTTAGTATTCAAGTAACAGCTTCCACTGTGGTTTTCAGAATATATATGTCATTATACTTAGTTCTAATACATTTTTCTACCCCAGTGCCCCCCACCCCAACATAGTTCCTGTAAATCTCTCCCTGGCTCCTTCTATTGTGTTTTGAATACAAATTCTCTCCCACAGACTCTGTGTCACCATCTGGAGCAAGCCTTGAAGTGGGGTATAGCTGGAAGAAATGAGCCACTAGGGGAGCGCCCTGAAGATTTTTTTAGCACAGTCCTGCTTCCTATCCTCTCTCTGCTAGAGGAGGGGCAGCTACCCTATACTCATTCTATTATACCTTCCCCATCATAGTGAGCTGCAACCTCTTGACCTGTGATCTGGAATAAACCTGTCTTTCCTTACCTTGTGTTTTGTTAGGGATCAAGTGACAACAATGCAAAAAGTCAGTCACATCTTCCTTCCTCCTGATGGACGGACCCTCTTCTGCTTTCATGTCACATGTGTCCCGTTACCCATCTCCCTCTCCTCTAAGATCACTTTTTTCTCTCTCAAAATCACCTTTCTAGTTTTATCACACACACACAACCACTCACATATATATACTCACATACATTCACTCATGTGCACTCTTATATACACACACATGCACACTGACATACACATTCATTCATACACACACTCATACATTAACTCACTCATACATTCACTCTCATATACACAGTCACACATAGATATACACACACTCACATACACACTCATACACATACATACACACTTGAATACACACTCACATACATGTACTCATATACACACTCACATACACATACTTATATATACATACATACATACATACATACTCACACACATACTCATACATACATGCATGTACTAATACACACTCATATACACATTCACACAAATACATATAGTCTCTCTCTCTCACACACACACACACACACACACACACAATTTTAAATGGAGATTCTTAATATGGGATGAAATGTGGTATTTGTACTGGTGAGAATGACTTATTTCACTTAGCATAATAATTTTGCAATTCTATCTTCCTACAAATGTCAAATTTCAGTTTTCTTTGTAGCTAAATGAAATTCCACTGTGTGTGCATGGTACATTTTCATGACTCATTCCCATCAATAGGCTTCTGAGCTGGTTCCAGACCCTGGCTGTTGTGACAAATGAAGCAAAAGCTAGCATGTGCAAGTGTCTCAGTAGGATATTCCCAAAGGACTCTAACCCAACATGCCAACATTAACTTCTTAGTTTGACAAATAAACAACATTTATGTAAGATGTTAACATTTGGGGAAGCTGGCTGAAAGATGTCTCTGAATTCTCTGGGATAATGTCTTTGCAACCGTATTGCAAATCTAAATTTATTCCAAAATAGGAAGTTTATTTTTAAAAAAAAATTAAGAGGATTAAATCCACAGTTTACTGGCTATAAAACATGGAGGACTGAAAGAATGTGAGCTATGGAGACTACCCAAAGATGGGAGGGAGATGTGCTCCCTCTTCATGTTAGCTGTGCCTGTGATTAACTATTAACACACACACACACACACACACACACACCATTCACACATACACACTCACATGCATACTCTTACATACATACACTCACATGCATACTTCCATACACACACACTCAAATGCACACACACACACACACACACACACACACACCCTTATATAAGGATACATACACACTCACATGCAGACTGACATGCACATTCATGCACATACATACACACTTGAATACACACTCACATACACACTCTTACATATGCACACTCCCAGGACCTTCATTTGCACACCTCTAAAATCAGGCATGGAAGCCAGCAAGATGACTCAGTGGGTAAAGGCACTTGCTTCCAAGCCCGAGGACCTGAGTTCGATTCCTGGGACCCGCATTGTAGAACAAGAAAACTGACACACACCCACACATGGAAATAAAGAAATGTTATAAAACTGAAATAATTAAGTCCCCTTCATAAAAATATTACAAATATAAATCAATACGTACTTGAATTAAAACGTTCAGTGCACAATAGTTGAATTTAGTTTTTAAAATAACTAAAAGGAGGAGATTTTTTTTTTGTAAGTGGAAAATGCGTGCCAGACACCAACAATGTCTAGCTAAGCAGGAATCTCCTTTCAAGGATGGCACAAACAGATGAACCTCACCAGCCATTACCCACTAGGATCCCCAAGTAGGGGCTTAGACTCAGTAACACTCACCTCTCACCTTAAGTAAACACATCTTAGCAAATTATCATTGTACACCTGCTGATTCGTGAGAAACTTTCCTTTTCACATCAATTATTCCAAGTTATTCACACTAACTACAATTTCACTTTCCTAAGTAAGATCTATTATAGATTAAAAACTCGTTTCACAAAAGAATTCTGATGCCAAGAGTTTTCTTTCTATATTTGTTGTTGGAGGACATGCAAATAAACAAACTGATTTTTTTTTTCTACTAATAGTTAGATTTTCCAGCAAATTAAACACCCATGGGGAAACTACAGCTCAGAGAAGTTCAGCAACCGGTCCAACCTTAGTTCACAGCTAAGTGTCCATATCCTGACACTTTTGTTATATAGTCCCTAGAGACCTGTCTGCCTCACCTACAGGGTTTCCTATCATTGTAGGCTAGAGCTAACACTAAGCTCTGTTTAACTAGTAAACATCTCAGCATCTCTCTTCTGCTGTAGTCTAATCCTGGCTCTACTGCTTTTGAATATCTACTGTTAACTCTTCCAAGTATCCATGTGTCTGTATGGTCAGAGCCATCTCAGCTCACTGGACAGATCCCTGAGCCCTTCCAGGTTCCTGATGTTCTAGCTAGATTGGTTGTATCAAGGCCAGGTGTGTTTCTGGCTTTGATCCACCACCCCAAACCACATACATGAACACACTCACACACACACACACACACACACACACACACAAAGAGAGAGAGAGAGAGAGAGAGAGAGAGAGAGAGAGAGAGAGAGAATATGCTGCCCAGCTTGCAAACTCTCATTAGCATTAAATGCCAAGTTTCCGGAATCCAGGCGCCTTGGTTACAAGTAAGTCGGACATTGCTGCATTAATGTGGTAATGGAAATATAATGAAGGAATTTATTGTCCCTGAAAGACAATGTCTGCCACACAAACCCCACGGGCATCACCAGACTGTAAGTGCAGCTCCACGCCTCCAATTCCACTAGCCCATAATTATCTTGGGAGGACCATGACCCTCCAGTTCTCCCTATTAAAAGTATATTTCCTTACAAAGTGAACTGTGCTTTATCGAATTGCATCATTTTGATCACTGGAAATTGACATATTGGGCTCATTAACCAGGAAGTTGGATAGTTAATTTATGAGGCTTCTCAGAACCTGTCCCAGGCCAGTCATTGCGAGAACACAACGGCCTACGATGAAATGGGAAAAAGTTACTCCAGCGATTGCTTTATTTTCCTCTCATTATAGAAATAATGAACAAAAAACTTCTCTGCTACAGATACAGCCTTCCAGTCACACACACACACACACACACACACACACACACACACACACACCAGAACGATTGTACTTTCTTATAACTAAATACTATTTGATGGGTATGCAGGCTTACTGCGCTCATTAGCACCGTTTTCCTCTTAAAATGCTTCAACTGTGGAGATGAAAAGATGATCTAAGTCTTTGCCTTCATCTTTAATATTTAAAACTGTTCACACAACCTTTAAAAAAAATCAAATATTGATGCTGTTACCTGTTGTTCTTCAAAGTGGAGCAATTATACTGCAGGTCCGTCGACTATGCCTGCTTTTGTTAGAATGAGCACGAGGACGTTAGGGAGATATTTCTTTTCCCTGTCTGTGGCCTCCGCCCTCCTCTGCCTCGGGTGGGAATCAGGGGAAAGCTTTTGACTCTTAATAAGGAAACGCGCTGAGACAGCTTCCCAAAAGCACCTAGTGGGCAGGCTGGCGGGGGATATAAGACTCAGGGAGCATCCTCAAAGTAAATTCTGAAGAATGGCACTGTGCCCTTGGAGCGATACAGGCTCCAGGCTCTCAGCCAGTTTGCCCACAGGAGGCCAGCTTTCTTCCACCTCTGCAACCTAGATTCTTGGGGAGCAGCCATTTTGCCTGGGATGGTTCCATACTGCCCTCTAGTGGCTGTGTATAGAACCTACATGTCTAACAGCCCATAACTATTTTCAGCAATCCCTGGCTGAGGACTTCCCATGTCAGATACCGGGGATATGGAGACAAATGAGATGCACACCATGATCGCCAATCCTTCATGGTATCTGTAGGAAGAAACATTCACGAAAGTAGTTATAAAGCATGCTGATGAGTTCGGACACGTGAGCACATTCACAGTGCCCTGGCAACACAGGAGAACGTTATCACCCAGCCGTGGGGTTCCATGGAGATGGAGGAGATAGATGGTCCTGAAGAATGAGAAAGAAGAGATGTGAATAGAGGAAAGGAGGTATCGCTTAGGCTCAGCTGGTCAAGACCTGTTATGCCACTACAAATGTGTGGTGTTAGAAGACAATTACGTGCTGTTTCATTGAAATGAAAACATTGCTTTTAGGGCACATTTTCTTACATCTCTTTGGGGTGCTTTCTGCAAAGGATGGTATGTCATTGCTTAATTAGCAGCATTCTTTTTTCCTTGCAGAAGTGGATGTTACATGCCACATTTTACTATAGAGAGCATCTGAGATTTGAGAAGTTAAGATGCTAGTTATGGATGAACGAAGAGTTAGGGGTAGTGTAAGATGAGGGAACTGTACATGAATGGCTGTGGAGACAGAGACAGTGAGACAGCCCATGGGAAACTCAAAGACATGGATTCTTTTAAAAGTTCCAAATACCTATAAGAAGTGGAACAAAACAAGAGGCAGTCCTGCTGTGGAGGGCGGGGAGAGGGGGGGAGGAGAAGAGATTAACTGGAAAACAGTAAATCCATGCCTTGCCATGAACATTCCAAACTCATTGATAAATTAAAGAGTGTGGAAGAGGAAGGCATCACGAGCTGACCTTCTGAGGAGAAATCCAAGCATCCTTCTAAAAGGATGGGATGCAGAGATGTAGGAACGGGTTGCATAGTTCCCCCTTGGCCCTCCCAGTTCCCAACTACTTCCTGCTGCTAAGAACCAGGAGCAGAGGACCACATTTAACTGGCTCTAACTCCACTGGGAAATAGGCTGTCCTGATACCAGCAGGATCAACTGTATAAATAATTTCATGGCCACTCAACACTTTTGTCATGGGTGAAAATAGAAAGGTGCCGTTTGCTTTCCCCTGTTAGATACCCAAGTTGTGGGCTCAAAACAAAAACAAAACAAAACGAAAGCATACCACTGTACACACTGCGCTACCTTTCCTCAACGGGCATTTTATTCTACTGAGCACAAACTGGCTACCATACTCCCTCCTTTGAAGCCATGATGTGAAATATCAGTCGCACCAAACAGAGCCATGTATCTCTGAAATGTTGATTACTGCAACGTGAGTCTGCTTACCCTGAAGGTAAAACTCTAGCTCCCTTTGTCAGCTCCTTCATCATGTTGTCGGGCTTGACTTGGTTGTTGACTTTTAGGTTTTTATTGCTATTAGCCAAAGGCTGGGGAAGAAGGAGAAGGAGGTTAACAGGTGGAGTGAGCGTTGGCCACAGGACGGGAAGCTTTCTCTAATATAAAAATGGAGCAACTGGGGAGAATCCGTGTGGTAGGGCAGAGCCTGCCAGGGAATTATTTCTTAGGAAAGGTGTCCTTTGTTAACGTGATTTATTTCTTATTGCAGTAGAAAGAGTCGGACAGATACACACTCAAGTCCTCCATCTCTTTCGTACTTAGCTGTGCAACCTAGGCAGTTTATTTAACCTCTTAGATCCTGGTTTTCTCTCTAAGTAACACAGAGGTAGGGATCCTAACTACCTGTCATGTGTGGATGGGAGAAATGAGATGGCGTGTGTGGGATACTAAGAGTCTGTCATCTCACAAAATGTCCACTATCTACTGCCACAGATAACCTGCTGTGACCACCTCAGATGCTTTTGTCCCCGTACTTCAGAAACACTGAGCAGTCATTGGTACCATTCCTTTTGAACGCCTTTCATTATCTACTCCCATGCCTTCTAGAGACCTGTGGGTGCTCACATTCCACCCATATCCAGGGCCCACATCCAATGCCTTCTTCTCTAGAAAATGGCCACAGTTTCCCTGGAAAGTGATTCCCTCCCCCTTAACTGAGCAGCCCAGCGTGCGGTCTGCAAAGGTTCTCTCATTGGCTATCTCCAGCTCTTATCCCTCTGTGGCCTACTTACCCTCACTGAACCCCAAGTTTCTTCCAAAGATGATTATGAAAATGCCTGTTTACTAGGGCGGTGGCAAGCAAAGAATTGCTAATGTATGCACAGCTGCAGCCACATGGAGCTCTAGAGAGAGAACTAGCCTAGCATTGAAATATCAGTGGTCCCATCTCTAGATGTGACCTCTCAGAAAATGGGGTTTGTTTCGTTGCTTGCTTCTACAAAGGACATATTGCTACTCCTAGATATCAGAGCTGGGGAGCTGGATACAGCTCTTGCTGTGGATGCAAACATGAAGACTAGAGTCCAAGCCCCCAGAACCCACTAAATACATACATACATACATACATACATACATACATACATACATTACATCTTAAGCAGGAGGCTTGGGGATATACTTCAGTTGTAGAGAGGTTGACTAGCAGTCATTAGACCCAACATTCAATTCCAGTGCCTACAAAATACAAATTAAATTTTTTCCTTTTTCTATTAAGTTATTTACTTACTTTATATCCCAATCACAGTGGCCCTTCCCTCCTCTCCTCTCAGTTCCTCCCTCTTACCTCTCCTTCCTCCTTAACTTCCCTTCTCCTCAGAAAAGAGAAGGCCTCCCATAGATATCAACCAGCCTTGGCATATCCATTTGCAGTAAGACTAGGCACCTCTTCTTCTGTTGAGGTTAGACAAGGCAGGCCAGTTAGGAGAAAGGGATCCAAAGGCAGGCAGTGTACTCAGAGATAGCTTCTGCTCCTGCTTTAGGAGTCCCACATAAAGACCCAGCTGCACAACTGTTACGTGTGTGCAGAGAGCCTAGGTCTGTCCCAGGAACGCCTTCTGGTTGGTGGTTCAGTCTACGAGCCCCTCTGGACCCAGGTTAATTGATTCTGCAGGTTTTCTTCTGATATTCTTGACCTCTCTGACTTCTTTGGTCCTTTCTGCTCCTCTTCCAAGGGATTCCCCAAGCTCTAGCTCATATTTGGCTCTGGGTCTCTGCATCTGTTTCCATTCATTGCTGGGTAGAGCCTCTCTGATGACAGTTATGCTAGACTCCTGTCTGCTAATGTAGCAGCGTATCATTAGTAGTGTCCAGAGTGGGTTTCCTCTCACGGCATGGGTCTCAAGCTAGGCCAATTACTGGTTAGTTCTTCTTTCTAATTCTGCTCCATCTTTTTTTTTACCTCTGTATATCTTGTAGGCAAAGCAAATCATGGATCTAAGGTTTTGTGGCTGTGCTTGTGTCCCAATTCCTCCATTGGAAGTCTTGCCTGGTTACAGGAGATGGCTGGTTCGGGGTCCATACCCCCCATTGCTAAGAGTCTTAGCTAGGATCACCCTCACCGATCCCTGGGAGTTTCCGTTGTCCTAGGTTTCTAGATCATCCCAGAGATGCTCCCCCATGATCCAGTTGTCTCTCTCAGTACTCTCTCCCTCCATCCTCCTGGTCCCATTCCCACACCTCCCCCCTATCTATCCCCTACAACTAATCTATTTTCCCTTCTCAGTGAGAATGAAGTTCACACACACACACACACACACACACCTTGGGCCTTTCTTGTTACTTAGCTTCTTTGGGTCTGTGCTTTGTAGCATGGCTATCCTGTACTTCATCACTAACATCCACTTATAAGTGAGTACACACCATATTTGTCTTTCTGGGTCTGGGTTACCTCACTCAGGATGATCTTTTCTAGCTCCAACCATTTGCCTGCAAATTTCATGATGTCACTGTTTATAACAGCTGAGTAATACTTCATTGTATATAGGTGGCATATCTTCTTTATCCATTCTTCAGCTGGTGGGACATCTAGGATTTCTGAGGTCTGGCTATTACAAATAAAACTTCTATGAACATTTCTGAGTAACTGTTCTTGTGGTATGGTGGAACATCTTTGGAGTATTGCCCAGAAGTGGTATAGCTGGACCTTGAGGTAGAGCTAGTCTCAATTTTCTGAGAAACCACCACATTGGTTTCCAAGATAGTTGTACAAGTTTGCACTCGCACCAGCAATGGACGAGTGTTCCCTTGCTCTACATTCTTGCCAGCATGAGCTGTCCTTTGAGTTTTTGATCTTAGCCATTCTGACACATGTAAGATGAAATCTCAGAGTCATTTTGATTTGTATTTTCCTGATGATTAAGGACGTTGAACATTTCTTTAAGTGCATCTTGGCCATTAGAGATTCCTCTGTTGATAATTCTCTATTTAGATCTGTACCCCACTTTAAAAATAAACTTGATAAGAAACAAAAATGTTTTAATAATTCATACCATGTATTTTGATCATACACAACCCTTACCCCACTCTCCCTTCAACTCTTCCCTTACATCCCTGATCCCCCAACTTTTGTGTCCTCTTTTTTAAAAACAAAAACCATGGAGTCCTATTTATGATTACCCATATACTTATGGGTTTCGGGCCATCTACTAGAGTGTGGCCAACCTTCTAGTGTCAAGCCCTTAAAAGAAAACTGCTTTTTCCTCCCCCGAAGCCATCAACTATCCATAGCTCATCGCTGGGAATTGGGGCTTGTAGGCCCTTCTCTCCAGCTGTTGACTGAGAGGATTTGGTTCCTTCCTTCTGCAGGCAGCCACAGCTGGTGTGAGTTCATGAGAGCAGTGGTCATAGCCAGAAGACATTGCTTTGCTCTTGTCTTCATTGGATGAGCCTGAATTCTGGCTCTTAGAGTATTTCTGTCCCCTATTCCAAGATGGCCCTGAACCTTAGGGGGTTTGCAATAACAAACGTTTTTAAGCTGAGCAGGTGTGGTATCTATCTACGATCCCAGCAGAGATGGAGTCAGGAAATGCCAGGTGCAAGCTGACTATACAGAATAGCTGTGGTTGGCGAACTTCATCAGCTTCAGTTGGAGATCCTACCTTAATAAATAAAGCATAAAGAGATTGAGGAAGACACCCAATGTCAACTTTTGGCCTCTCTATGCACCTGACACGCATATGCATCCACACCAGTGAACATGAACTCACACAAACACAAAGCTGCAGTAGTCAATAGCAGCAGACCTGAGTCTCGTGGCAAGTGGGTCAGAATGGAGCACTGTTTGGCTGTGAGTGATATTTCCTTATCTGCTTAAGAACCTGACCCTTTCTTGCAGAGCATAGGGGCTATCCATTAACTTGCAGAGCCTCTGAGTCATGCAAAATGTGTGGAAAAACTGGGCAGTGAAGGGAAATATCAGCTGTACTGTCACTAACTGACAAGACTAATAGCTTTGGTGAATGTAGAATAAATATCTGACCATCAAAGTGGGGATAGAGCCAGCACGATCCTTCAGGGAGGAGGAAGCAGATACATGAAGGCATCTGGGAATTCCTTTATGATCTCTCAGTGAATACACCTGTGAATAAGAAATTTTATGTGACTGATCTTTTCAGCTAACTTAATGATTTTTCACATGCAACCAGTTTCTTAACTAGAGTATTAAGAGGTTCATAATTTGTTTGAGTTTTGTAAGATCTATGCATGTGCACCCCTATAAAAGTTGCAATGTCAAAAATATTTTAAAAGTTTGGTAGATTAAATTCTGCCACTTGGATGGTGTCTTAGTCAGGGTTTTTATTTCTACACAAACATCATGACCAAGAAGCAAGTTGTGGAGGAAAGGATTTTTTCAGCTTACACCTTCCACATTGCTGTTCATCACTTAAGGAAGTCAGGACTGGAACTCAAGCAGGTCAGGAAGCAGGAGCTGATGCAGAGGCCTTGGAGGGATGTTTCTTACTGGCTTGCTTCCCCTGGCTTGCTCAGATTGCTCTCTTATAGAACCCAAGACTACCAGCCCAGAGATGGCACCACCCACAAAGCACCCTCCGCCCTTGATCACTAATTGAGAAAATGTTCCACAACTGGATCTCATGGAGTCACTTCCCCAACTGAACTCCTTTCTCTGTGATTACTCCAGCCTGTGACACGTTGACACACAAAACCAGCCAGTACAGATGGGGAGCAGATATAAATGGCTGGCACCATAGTCTTAATGCATTTCTTCACTAAGTCTCCTTGGAGTTTGGTAGCCTCAGCAACTGCCCAACTGGACCACTCTATAGAGAGAACAGATTTGAAAGGAAGATAATAAGCCAAGCTACCCTCATCGGTATGGTGGCCACTAACCTCCTATAGCTATTGCATCTACTCTTCTTCCAGAAGCCAAGAAATACTCTCAGACACAAAACTCATGAGCACTCAAATCCCTAATACCAAAATGTTCTGTATTTGCATATAGCCTACAATACATCCCTTATATTTTAAATCATCTCTATACCATTTAAAATATCTCTAATATGATGAAGTGCTATGTCAGTGTCTGTGATACTATTGAAATATTAACATAAAAATATGTGTGCTTGTTTACTACTGACGTGATTCTGTTTGTTTGTTTTTTGTTTGTTTGTTTCAAATATTGTTGGCCTGTTATTGGCTGAATCTCTCAGATTCAGAGCCCTCAGATGGGGTGTGATGGCTGTGTGTAACATGTTGTGTGTCCAAATTCGGATGTGCCTTGAAGTGTAAAAGACACAATGAGCTTCCAAGACTTGCATGGGGGCAGAGGGAGAGTGTAAAATAGCTAATGAACAATTTTTGTATTGATTATATGTTGAAATAATACTTTGAATATATAGTGTGAGATGAAATATATTCTTAATGTCAATTTCACTGTTTTGTTGGTTTATTAATGTAGGCACTAGAAAACCACGAAGTTGCAGCTTGTAACCACCTTCTGTTTCTATTGGCAGTTTCTCTGCTAGACAGTGTTTGGACTCTATCCCATGTAGTACATCAGGGGCAAGACCTCCTTTGTTTATTTTTAAAAAATGAAACCATGAAAGGATACTCGGTAGAATGTGTGTCGTGCACCCATGACCCTCTTCTCCGGCCCCTGTTTACAGTCTGTCTCCAAGTATCCTGTATCTCAGAGATACCTAAGGGTTGAGGCACAGTACTCCCTAGTCAAGCCCCAAGCTCCCACCTCTCCCTGTTGTTACACGCCTGCCTGCCTCACTTGTGGACATTATCTGCCAGCCGCTTGAGTACAGTGTGGCTCCTAGCAGTTCACAGTAAGCAAGAGTCCACAGGTACCAGGTCATGGTATGTGCCAGTCAAGACAAATCCCTGAGAGAAACAGTAGGAAAGATTACATTTGGCTCATGTTTCAAAGGTTTCAGTCACGGTTAACTGGCTCCATTGTTTCTGAGTCTTTGATAAAACAGAACAACCTAGTAAAAGGTATGGAGGATAATGCTGCTCAGCTCATGGGAGCTGATTTGGAGAGGGCACCGAAGAAGAAGAAGAGAGAGAGTGGGAATACAAGGTAAATCTTCCCCAAGGCTCCATTTCTTCCACATAGTCACCATCAACCACAACACTATCACTTTATGGATGTGTCAAGGAATTGACCCCATTGGTTAGGTCACAGCCTTGGTATCCAATCACTTCTTGGTCATTAGGACCAGCAAATAAGGAGCAAACCTCAACACATGAGCCTACTGGAGAATCGCTTCATATCTAAACCACACCATAGGAGATAAATGCCAAATAGTTAACTTGCATGTAATGAAATGGTCAATAAGCAATGGGACTTGCCATCTAATTATGCACCGAGCATTTGATGTCTCTGGTTTCTTTGAAAATAGCAAGCATCAAGGATTCTAACATCTGACCAGTGGGACTGATGATGCCCACATGGGGGGATGCTAAGAAGGCAATCTATATGCTCCACCACCAGAGCCAACACCACTGGAGTCCATGGGCTCCATTTACAAGACATTTTTCTCTTAGGAGATAGAATAACTGTATACGGGGAGTTATTTGCCTGAAACCCTGTATATCAGGGATTGAATTAAATCACATTACACTTAGAAATAACTGTTCTAAGGCAAGTTTCAATGTGTTAATTAAAGTGACCTAACCTTGGATTTTCTCAGTATAGAGGAAACTATGAATCAACATATAATCCTCTACATATGTCTAGAAGGAACTTCAGCAACACATCTTTATAATTATTAACATAATCCCTTAAGGCATAGAAACTGGATAAGAGAAATCACTCTGTATTGCTCTGTCTGCATACCTCTAGAACTGAATATCTGTTTGATTCGGGCCAGAATCCCTCACGACAGGAGTTGCAAAGAAGCCAGCAGATATCGTTGTCCCACTTCATACCTATTGGTCGCATAAAGAATGGACTTGGCTTAGGTGCCCAGATGAAGCTCAAAACAAAATTTGATCACCTCTTACTTAGTAAACAAAAACCTTATACTACTCAGATGTTAAGAACAAAACAAGAATAAAAATGCAAGATATTAAATATATGCTTTGTAAATACATAAAGATATAGAATCTATAATAAACTATGTTAAATAGATGTCACTTATATATTAAAATATTTTTTAAATGCACACAGATGTGCATTTAAATACTACAGATGTGTGTGTTCAACTTAAACCTGATTGGAGCTAGTGGAACGGAGAAATTAGAAGCAATCTGTGGACAACCAAATGCTGCCATCTTGGTTGCAGTTACTCTCTGCATCCACAGAGGACTCCAGCCAGTCACTGGGGACTCAGAAAATTAAATCCAGACAACCAGCTGTGAGTGACTTGGCAAGAACTCTGCAGGCTCTCGATGTGACAATTGGAAACTGGTACACAGGACTCCCATTTGGGAACTCATATACCAGAATTGTAGTGGGAAAACTCATTCTAGACACCTATGAGGTCTCCCTCCATGCTCAGGGTTTGTGCAAGGCTGTGATGCCAATAATTTTACTTTCAAAATATTGTCCAGTGTAATGCTACCCACCATCTCATGGTCCCCTTGAGGCCCATGGAGGAGAGGAATCTGATATTCACTAAGCCCAGACATTGGTGGAACAGGCAATGTCTTACAAACCTGTTCTCCATTCATTCATTCATTCATTCATTCATTCATTCTGTTATTAGCATCAAAAACAATCATGGTCAAGAGGTTCTTTCTGGGTTGGCACAGCCTCATATCCCTGGAGTTTGTGAAGAAACGATCCCTTATTTGAAGAGTCACTATTACCATAAACTGGATCTGATTTTTTTACAACAGAATTCACATAATGGGAAGCATCCTATATGATTATTTTATCTCTTTGTCCGGGGCTGATTAAAAGAATCCTAGTCTTTACACAGGCCAAAAACAGGATGGCTCAGATGAATAAGAGGAAGATTAAATTGAGCGATGCTAAGGAAGGATCCTCTCTCTGTCTTCCCTGAAGGGTTAAGAGTGATGGGTATGATCCTGCCCATTCCCCAAACTCCACAGTCTTTACCTTCTCAATATCCAATCTCTCCATTCCTAACCATTATAGTAAAACTTACGTAACATAAAATGCTTGGACAGGCACTGTGTAATGTGTACTATCTAGATGCATAATGCCATGTTAAGTGGCATCTGAAAGTATCAGGGTAACTACTTTCTATTTTTCTATGGATTGTAGTTTTTCTACATAATATAACAATATTGTGTACATGCACTTAGCCCTCCAGTACTATGTGTATGTACTTAGCACTATATTAAACTCAGTCAGTATGCATCGGCAGAAATAATTTCCCTGAATGGAAACACTTTAATGGCCACACCAGTTAACATGCTTCATGGACTGGGGAAAATACACAATGCCCTATTCCTACATGAGGATCTACAGGATGCCGAGGGCTGCTGAGAGATGAAAAATCCAGGGACAAACATGCACATAAGTTGTCTATTCCAGGGACACATGTATGTATGAGCAATACTAAATAGACTCAGTAGGGGGAATGTGTGTGTGTGTGTGTGTTAGACAATAATAGTTGAAGATGAAGAGATCATGAATTAAAGAGAGAGAGAGAGATAGGGTCATGTTGGGCAAATTGAAGGGAGAAGGAAGGACAGGAGTGATGGAGATAAACTATTTATGCACAAAGTTCTCAAAAAATAATTATTTTAGAAACTTGAAATAAAAATTGAGGGAAAAGAAAAACAAAAGAATAAAAAGAAAGGAATCACTATATGATAGGGAACATATGGTTTTTGTTTTACTGAGTCCGGATCACCTCACTTCTAGTAATACTCTCCAAATCCTTCCATTTTCCTGCACATTTCATACTTTCCTGGGGGTTTGTATGTTTGTTTTATTTCAGTTTTTCAAGACAAAGTTTCTCTGTGTAGCCCTGGCTCTCCTGGGACTCTCTCTGTAGATGAGCCTCAAACTCAGAGATTTGCCTGCCTAAGTCTCCCAAATGCTGGAATTAAATTAATCCAGAGTATGCCACCACAGTCCACATAGTGTCCTGCTTCTTTATAGCTGACAAAGAGAGGGTGTGTGTGTGTGTGTGTGTGTGTGTGTGTGTGTGTGTGTGTGTGTATTACTTTTCACTTTCCATTCTTCTGTCACAGGTTATCTAGGCTGGTTCCATTCCCTTGCTCTTATGAATGGTGCAGTGTTGCAGGGTATTTGATCACATGGTGAACCCCAAGATTGTAAACTGGAAAAACCTGTGACGCGGCTTAGCCCTGGCACACACCTTTAATCTAAGAGCTAAGCAAGGTCAACCCTAGATCAAGAGGCAGAGCAAGCAACCAGCTGACAGGGTGTGAACAGGAGGGTCTTAGAGCTGGAAGGTATTTAAGACAGCTTGGAGAAGGAGCTCCTTCCTTCAGCGATATTGATATATATCGGTGCAGTAGGAAGGTTAGCTGGGTGCCTCTCTGACCTCACAGGTTTTCACCCCAGCATCTGGCTCCTTGAGTCTTCATTGGTAAAATTGAATAGCTGGGATTTTTGTCTCAAAACAACAATGCAGCCATAACCATATCTTCTCTGTGGGAGGATGTAGTCTTCTGGGTATGTGCCTACGTGGTAGCGCTGGATCTGCTTATCTGCTTCTAGTGCTGAGTGTCCAATGCCTGCATTAGTTGACAGTACAAAAAGAAGGTGTGCATGTAGGTTTAGACCATAAAACTAGGTAGGAGATCATGAGAAGGAAAAAGAGGTATTCAGTAAAGAGTGGGGGTCAGGAGAAAAAGATTGCGCACGACCCAGAAACGTAAAGAAGGCTATTGGGATGGACATGAGGCTACAGAAGAAAGGACAGACAAGAGAAACAGTTGAAATAAATAAATTTCCTTTGCAAATGCCATAATGAAGCCCAATTCTTTGTATGCTGTTTTTGTTGTTGTTGTTGTTGTTGTTGTTGTTGTTTTTTCTTGGATACTTTCTTTATTTTACATTTCAAATGTTTTCCTCTTTCTAGCTCTCCCCTCTGGAAACCCCCTATCCCATCCCCTCTGCCCCTGTCTCTATGAGGGTGCTCCCCCACCCACCCACTCCCATCCTCCCACCCTGGCATTCCCCTACACTGGGGCACTGAACACCCTCAGGCCCGAGGGCCTCTTCTCGCCCTGATGTCCAACAAGGCCATCTTCTGCAACATACTTGCCCAGCACCATGGGTTGCTCCAAGTGTACTCTTTGGTTGGTGGTCCAGTCCCTTGGAGCTCCTCGGAGTCTGGCCTGTTGACACTGTTGCTCCCTCCATGGGGCTGCAAACCCCCCCTCTGTATGCTGACTTTTTAAATTTTTTAAAAATTTTAAATTTAAGGAATTTAAGGAAAACCCAGGAGGGATGGCACCTCTGGTCAATGAACAAAGTCAGTTGAGGGGTGGAGGATAGGATGATGGCTAACTTGGATCTGTCTCAGTTTTCTGGTTTGCCGGGTTTGATCATTTCTGAAGTCCTTTTAGCTCTAGACTCTCTTTGATCCTCAGTTTGCACACCTGTGTCCTCACTACGCTACAGTGTTGTCGATGATTGATGATTGGGCTATAGTGAATTCTTCCACACCTCTCCTCTTCCTTGAACAATGGCCCCCGCTGTGCCATGAGAACATGTCTGTCCATCCCCCACCCCACCTCCATCCCCAGCTATTTGCATTCAGTCTTCACAAATCATCCCTTTGTCCTATCAGGAGGCTCTGCAGGAAACCAGGCTAAGCAGCCTTCTTAAATCTCCTACACTCACTAATTACATTGCAAAGAACTATTACACACCTCAACAGAGCAGTCAAAGATGCGTAATAAGAAAGAAAGCTGAGTTGCAAGGAAAAGACACCTAATTTATGACAGGCTGTCAGCCACTCTCCACTAACCCTTCTTGGCACCAAGTGGCCTTCCCACTTATGGGATCAGACATTCAGTTGTGAAGCCTACATTGGACGTATATACCCATCTCTCAATTCTCACCATATGGGGAACTAAAATCCTGCTGCCCCAAGGGTGTCTATTCCAGACCTGCACATTCTGTCACATCTGCGTCAATGTCACTTTTTGTATAAGTTGATCCCTAACTCCAGAAGCCACATATAAACTACACTGTTTCACCAACTCTTCCAACTGACTTATTGAACAGTTACTGAGTAAGCTGTAGAACATCCCAATATCCTGGAGGAAAATTCTGTCTCTTGTGGTTCCCCATGGAGAGATTTTAAGTACAGTCTTTTAGCCCATTTAAGGCTCTTCATCTAAGGATAAGAGATAAGCCAACCTCCTTCACAAGGTCAGTATAAGCATTAGAAGAGATAATAAATGTACTGTTATCAAGAGCACTACCCGGAATGTGCCAGTCACTGCCGCCACCAGGGATGTCTTGCATATCCTCCACCTAGTGTGATTATAGTTGTGTGTTTTATGGCAACAGCAAAGATACAGTCTGTTGAGTAAGGCCACATCTCAGCAATGCAAAGGCCAGGACTCCTGTGTGCCCAGTAAGCACAGCCCATGTGCCAGCTCCATACAGAAAGGTAAACACATAAAAAAAAAGATCATGATGGTTTGATTCTGCAGTGTCCTTCACCGGCTCCTGTTCAGAACACTCATTCCCAAGCACCGGCTTAAAGGCTGCGCGGGGCCTTTAAAAGAAGGGACCTGACTAGTGGAAACAGATTACAGGGGCCGGCCTTCCAAAGGCCACACTCATCTCTACCTCCATCCTGCTTTCTCTGCTTCCTAGTTGGCTACCACAGGAACAGATGCTCTGTCACAAGTGACCACTGTCATAGCCACCAACATGCTTCCCTGCCACGATAGACTGGGAAGCCATCCCTAAAGCTATAAACCAACATGGATCCTTCCCCCACCACATGTTGTTTCACAGTGACACAGAATAGAACTAATACAGACTATGGATAAACTTGTTTTCTTAATCTCTATGTGTCTGACATGTAGCAAGCACTCAAGTTAAAGGAGTTCACTATATTGAACATAAATTCTGCATTATATGCTGGTCATATCCCTTAACCCTTCTTCCACCTAGCTTCCCTATGCCCCTCATTCCTACAGCACCCTTCCCTCTCCCAAACTATTCTTAATTTTTTTTCTATCCTCATACCTACCCACCAACCCATTTTGTATTTCTACAAGGTTGTCTCATTCTTATCCATACATGAATGAGAATATACAATGCTTGTCTTTTCTGTGTTGGTCAACATAATGATCCGGAGGAGTATGTTTCTGACATCTACAGGACCATTGAGAAGTCGTGTTATCCCCTGCCCCACCCTGTTGCTTTCAAAAGTTGTTTTCTGAGAATCTAGAAGCCTTTTGACTCTTGAATTATAGTGAGATAAGAATCGGAGTCCCCTTGCTTCTTCCCTTGTGGCCTTTGAGCAATTATTTAGCCTGGTTGTGCCTAGTTTCCTCATCTAGACAAGGGAAGGGAGATGAACATGTCTTGACAGTATGTGTCTATAATCCCGGCCCTAGAATAATGAGGATAGGTCTGGTGACTCCATTTGTGTTACTGCATGTCCACTTATGGGGCTGGAAATATTCTTTCATTCACCCGAGGATACTTCAGGTAGGCTCCCTTGTGAGGAAATGTAACAAAAAGCTTCACATTAGCCTTGTAATTACATCAAACAAGGAACTACCTAATATCTTGGATGCTCTAAGAGTAATGGTCACTCAGGCTTAACTTTCTACAATAAACATCAGCCTTACATGCATGGTGTCCAAAAGACCTTTGGCATGTTTCTTTCTTTTTATTTAGGCTTTTAAAAAATTAGTACATCCCATATTGGAGAGATAGCTCAGTCAGTAAAGTGTCTAGTACACAAAGATGAGGACCTACATTCAGATCCCCAGAACTCCACAAAGAAAATTCAGGTGGTAGCCCAAGCCTAGAACCCCAGAACTGAAGGCATATAACCAGTAGGATCCCTGAAGTGTATCAGCCAGCCAGCCTAGTTGAGTCTATGATCTTCAGCTTCAGTGAGATCCTTAGTATACCACCTGCCAACTATATAATTCTATAGAAGTCACTTATGCTTCTCTGGATAACCCTAACTAACATTAGAGGAAATTGCAAGCATCCTAAACATCACACCAGTGCCTGGTCTCTCAGTGCCGAGCTGCTTCTTGATCAAAGCACTGTGATAGCACGCTGCTAAGTAATTACCTAGTAATTTGTAAGGAATCGATCATTGGTTAAATTCATCGTTTGACCCCTTTAGCTCTTTGGGTACATTCTCTAGCTCCTCCATTGGGGGCCCTGTGTTCCATCCAGTAGCTGACTGTGAGCATCCACTTCTGTGTTTGCCAGGCACTGGCATAGCCTCACAAGAGACAGCTATATCAGGGTCCTTTCAGCAAAATCTTGCTGAGGTATGTAATAGTGTCTGCATTTGGTGGCTGATTATGGGATGGATCCCCGGGTGCAGCCTAGGTCTTACAAACTTTATATGCCCCAGTACAGGGGAACACCAGGGCCAAGACATGGGAGGGGGGTAGGGGAGTGGAGGGGGAGGGTATGAGGGACTTTCGGGATAGCATTTGAAATGTAAATGAAGAAAATACCTAATAAAAAATTGAGAAAAAAAATTTATGGTTTGAAGAGCAAGAGACACCTGGGGTCAGGTCCTGCTTCCCAAGTATAGTCCTTTGTCTCAGGACATGAAAGGACGCAGAAGAAAGGAAAAGAAGATCTTCCATGTGAGAAGCTGCAGTCCCACACGTGGTTTAGCCTGACATCTTCCCATCTAAAGAGAAGCAAATGCCCCAGGCCTAAGGATGATACCAAGAGCGGTGCTGGTTTGTTGAGGACAAGATTGTGGGGATTTAAAGAGGAAATCTGGGCTGGGAATTTAGCACCCATGTGGACACCAAGAAAGGATTCACACCGAGACACCATCTGCTAGTGGAAGACTGTGGCCAACTTTTCAAGAGTGAACTGCCTCTTACTTTAAAAATGCACTGACCAAATTCATAATCTCTAATATGCTGCTGCCCATAGAATGAGCTAGGAGATGAACACACTAACAAGAAACCTGGCAGATCATTAACCACTGTACCAGAACCGTGCTTGCTCTACAAGGGCATCCAATGGATTTGAGGATGTTGAATTTTTGCTTATTTATTTCAATTTCTTTTTTATGTTTGATTATTTGGTTTTGGTTTACAAGAGTATATTATTTTTGTATGGCCCTATGTCATTGATGTTATTTATTGATATACCATCTCATTAGGTATATATGTTCTGCTTCCATTAATACAAGAAGCTCCAACTAGTCTTAAACCAGTATAAATATTTGTAGTAGGGGAAACAAGGTCTTCTCCACTCTTCGTCCTAAGATGAACAGCAGCCTAGCATCCAATCTGAGTCTTCCATGTTCTTAAAAATCAATCCTATTATTACACACACACACACACACTCACACCCAAGAACTGCATGAGGCCTTATCTATAGAGTGCAGAAGAAATAACGTCCCACACCAAGCTTTCGTGGGAAATTGTCCCCTGCCAGCTGTGTGTTGATTCTGGAAAAGTTACTGAATCCTTGTCAACCTCCCTGATTTGTTTAATTTTTTAAGTGGGCAAAACACTCTCTCTCTCTCTCTCTCTCTCTCTCTCTCTCTCTCTCTCTCTCTTACTTCTTGCCTCATGTTGAAATAAATTCATACAAAGAAGAGAGCTGTGGGGCAGTCAGAAGCAACAGAAGCAACCTGGATATCTCCCAGGGCTTCAGCTTCTCCACTCATGTCTGCTTCCTGGTGTGCATTAAGAAAACTTCTCCCAATATGCTGTACGTGCACCAAAGCCATTCACTGGAAACACAGTAATTAGCATTGCAGATAAAGTGACATCAGTGCAGTGCTAATTACTACCGTGCAGATGTACTGTTAGATTCGGTTACCATACATAACATTGTCAAGCCTTTATTTTTAAATTAAAGTGCAACAAACCATACCCTGGCTACACACATTTTTATGATTAATACAAATTAATGTTATTTCATTGTCTAGGGGAAGGGTAGAGATAAGGAGATGTTGCATCTAATTGTAACAACATAATGGTATATGTTATATATTCCCCCAGCTGTCTGCTCATTGGGAGCTTGTGTAAGCAAGGGTGAGTTCTGTGAAGACAAAGACCATGCATTCTCCTGGTGGGATCCCAAGCTCCTAGCACAGCCAGTGATAGGTGACCTTTTCTGAACATGAATGAATAGATTGCTAATGAGTGGAGGTATGGATAGGAAGGAAGGAAGGAAGGAAGGAAGGAAGGAAGGAAGGAAGGAAGGAAGGAAGGAAGGAAGGAAGGAAGATACAAATGTGTCTTAGAGGGGAATCTGGGGAAAATAGAGAGCTAAAAGGCACAGTGATTTAGTTTTGATTCTCCTGGTTCTGTTTTGCTTTTTAGTCTTCAAGATGAGCTGTCTGTTCTCCATATCTAGTCCATAGAAGTCCAAAGAGAGAGGCAAGTGGCTAGATCACCTGAAAGCAGAGGTTGAGGATGCTTGCCATTATCATCCACCAGGTTCTGGAAAGGGAAGATGAGTGGAAGGGAGATGGGGGAGAACCCTTCTGCATCAGTGAGACATTGTGCAAGAAACAAGAGAGAGAAAGGAAGAAAAGGAAAATGTTTTACCCATACAATATTATTTACTTAATAATATAGCATCGCAGGGAAATTAATTTTTCAGTTTTCATTGTGAATAAAATACACGTCACTTAAACTTTGACATCCAGATAATTTTTAAGCTAAGCAATATTAAACATACTTATGTCACTGCAGACCCTTCAACCCCACCCACCTGCTGATCTCTGCCTTGCAAAGTTGAAACTTTATGTCCACCAAATACTAACATTCCCTTCCTGACCTCAACCTCTGCCATCTCTAGTCTATTTGCTGTCTCTACAATTTATTCTGCTTTTGAAACCTCATATAAATGGGATTCCTTTATATCTGAAGTGACTACTATTAGGAGTGAGGTCCTTCACTTGACTGTTTTGAAGATGGCTTATAGTTTGGTTTTGTTTCCCAACTCTTGTTCCCAGGAAAGAATTTATGTTATGTCTATTGTATGTTTATAGAACTTCCACTTTATAATATTAAATAAGTCTTCCAAAGTTACGTCGCTGACAAGAAGTGAATTGGGAATCTTTTGACATCAAAGACTCGGGTTCTTTGCTTTGCATCCGTGTGTTTTTGAAACACTAGAAGAAATGCAGATGATCATGGGACAAGGGCTTTGATGGAAGTATTGTTCAAATATGCAATGATTTACTTTGGACACATTAGATAACTCTGATGAATGGGCTTCTTGAAATGTGGGGGATCTCAATGATAACAAGGCTGCAAGAACTTGTGACGGGTGTCCACTGAAGGTGCCGAGCTGCGCTTGCCAATCAGTGGAGAACAAGAAATGAAGCTGAACATGGAGTCCAAAGAGAAAAATAAAAAAAACAAAAGAAGAAACACAAGGTTCGGTAGTGGGAAGAACTAACGTGAGATGGAACTGGGTGAGAAATATTCTGAATGGGAGACGCAGGGTCCCACGTGACTCCCTTCAGATTAGCCCTGAGGCTATTATTCTCTGAGTGATGACCTGAACTCTCTGCAGGATATCTGCCGCTGAGACTGGAGAGGGACCTAACCAAAACCTTTCTGGACTGAGTGCCTGGACTTGACAGTTCAGCAGTCTCCCACTAAGGTTTACCCCTGGTCACCCACAGGGGCTCTCATCTCTCACGTGGATCCCTTAAACTCTCCTTATAGCGTTCTCCGGTTTCTTACACCTGAGATGGTGATTTTTTTTCAACTTTTATTAGATATTTTCTTCATTTACATTTCAAGTGTTATCCAGAAAGTTCCCTATACCCTCCCCCCTCCTGGCCCTGCTCCCCTACCCATCTGCTCCCACTTCTTGGCCCTGGCGTTCCCCTGTATTGGGGCATATAAAGTCTGCATGACCAAGGGGCCTCTCTTCCCAATGATGGCCAACTAGGCCATCCTCTTCTATATATGCAGCTAGAGACATGAGCTCAGGGGATACTAGTTAGTTCATGGTTATTCTTCCACCTGGAGGGTTGAAGACCCCTTCAGCTCCTTGGGTACTTTCTCTAGCTCCTTCTTCCTTGGGAACCCTGTGTTCCATCTAATAGCTGACTGTGAGCTTCCACCTCCATGTTTGCCAGGCATTGGTATATTTTCCCCCGAGACAGCTATATCCGGGCCCTTTCAGCACCATCTTGCTGGCATATGCTATAGTGTCTGTGTTTGGTGGCTGATTGTGGGATGGATCCCTGGCAGCCCCAGTCGTTGGGTCCATCCTTTGGATTCAGCTTCACACATGATCTCTTTAACTCTTTCAATGTGTGCTTTGTTCTTAATTCTAGGAAGGGGTGACGTGTCCACATTTTGATCTTCCTTCTTCTTGAGTATCATGTGTTTAGTAAATTGTATCTTGGGTAGTCTAGGTTTCTGGGCTAATATCTACATATCAGTGAGTACATGTTATGTGAGTTCTTTTGTGAATGGGTTACTTCACTCAGGATG